>JAIGNY010002402.1:0-15282 GCA_020152595.1 Chiridota heheva | reverse complement strand
TGTTTGTTTGTTTGATGAGGGCTTAATGGCACCACGACAGCGAGGGTCAAATTGTGCCTGAGAGGTTAGATCGTTCCAGAGGTAGGAGGAAAAGAGAACAGGAAAGATTGAAAGAAACACAGGAACTAAGCGCCAGAAAGCTGGGATTGAGAGAGGAAGTGCGTGGGTGAAAAAAAGGTGCAAAAGTAGAGAGAGAGAGGGGTGGGAGAGGAGGACTAAATATGGTTGTAGAGGGAAGCATGATGAAGGAGATAATTTTATCGGGAGGGTTTTTCTGGAAGAGCTCGGCTATTAAGTTGTGGGGAGCAAGGAAGGCTCTGGGAAGGTTGTACAGGGGGCAAGAAAGGAGGACATGATGGACTGTGAGGGTGCAATGGCAATTGTTGCAATGGAGTGGGGGGAGCCAATAAGGAGGTGGCAGTGAGGTGAGTGTGACCAATTCTAAGGCGGGTAATGTGGATGTTGTCAACATTGGAGAGATTGTGGATGGTGGGTTTGATCGGAATAGTGGGCTGGATGACATGGAGTTTGTTACCAATTAGGGAATCCCATGAGGTTTACCAGCGGTCACGAACAAGGGAAGCGATAAGTGGTTTGATGTCAGAAAACGTTTTGGGAAAAGAAGTGGAGGGAGGTTGAGGGCGAGCTTAGCGGCTGCATCAGTTCTGTCATTGCCAGGGATGCCAACATGGCTGGGTATCCAGAAGAAAAGAATACTCTTCCTGCAGAGGGGGGCGAAAGGAGTTTACGGAGGAGGTGGGATGTGGGGTTAGTTGAGGACTAAGAGGATGGCCTTAGCCTTGATGAGGAAGATGGATGAGTAGTCAGAAGCCTGCTACTGAGGGTGATGTCTTGGATGACAGCAGCAGCTGTCTTGTCTTCATGAAGCCATCAGTATAGATGGAGGTGTAGTTTGAGAGTTGGTCTTTGACGGTTGTGGAGGTTGATGAAGATGTTAGGGTGGTTTAGGTTTTGTGATGAGTGGAGGGCCAGGTAGATAGGAAGGGTGGCCCAGGGAGGAAAAAGTCTGCAAAGAGTGGCGGGGTTGATGCCAAGATGGAGGTCTGATTTGATGCATAAGCTGAAGGGAGGATAGGGTTTTAGTCCTATCAAAGAGGAGGAGAAATTGGGAACCTAATGAAATTGCAAACAAGGTTCTGGGTGTTGGTGAGGACTCTAAAATCATAGGAGGCTAAGCTTTCTACACCTTAGTTGAAAGGGGGACGTTGGTTTCAACATGAAGGCTGGTGATTGAGGAGATCCTGTAGGCACAGACAAAGCCTTAAGGGCTTCATTTGGATGGTGTTGATGTGGTTGAGGTAAGAGTTGTGAGCAACACAGTAGACAATATTGCCCATAGTCAAGCTTGGGCAATGAATGGTGAGCCTGAAAGAGTTTGGGAGAGAAATGGCGGTTCGCTCCCAAAGTGGTGTTGGAGAGGGAAGTCGGAGAAATGTTGAGGGAGCTGTTGTATTTCTGTTTCAGGCTGGTGATGTGTTGCTTGTAGGAGAGATTGGGGTCTAGAGTTAAACCTGGGAACTTAGTGTTCAACAACTTAGTATGGAAGGAATATGTTTATCGGACTCCAGTCATGATATTTGTTTATTATATTACCGCTCGATTGGCAATGAAAACAATGATGTCTAGAATTGTTTTGGTTCATTGCAACCTGGTAAATTAATAGTATAGGCTACGTGCACGTGGCTTGAGCCAGTACTACTTTTTATTTGCAGCTGAAATTAACTGCTGCTGGCCCCAAACCAGATGGGAATTCCTGGTGCTACTGAAGACTAGTAGCGTATTGTCAATGGATTTGTCAACTTTGATATTTTCATTTAGTATATGCTTTTAACTAAATTCAAGAAATCGATAAACAAATGATGTATGATATTTCCTGTTTGGCGAAAGAGCAAATGAAACTTTTGAATAGTCAGAAAAATGCTAGTGAACACTTCTGATGAATTTCACACAGATTTTTGATGACAAATTAATATTATCGTAAAATTCACAACTCGGTAATTCATTGAGGTACTTTCAATCAAGTGTTTGAGACTGCAAACTCCTAGATAAGCTATATCAATTTCATCGACCGTAGCATGTTGTTCTTTTACGTGTTCGCATTGTACACACAAGGTATGACAAAACATAAACAATACGGCACTGAAGTATCTGAGGCAGTATGGCTTAGTGCATGTTTTGAAAGGAGGATCAAAGTAGGCCTATCTTATGTTTTTATTCCAGCCTAGCTTTATGCAATGCTACAATCGTGGTAGTGATATATAAACAAATATTACGCCATGGATGACGGAATTATTTACAAAATAATCATTTCTTGCTCGAGTAAAAATGGTAAATTGTATGTTGAAATTTCATTCCCAAGCAAAAAGGAGAAACGTACAGCACGGCTTTCGTATTAGTTTTACAAGCCATGTGTGCATTTCGGGCGGTGATTTTGAGAAAATGACTGTGCAAAAGATAGCTGCACGGCTGGCTAGATAAACCCCTGCCTCTACATCTAGCTCTTTTTTGGCACATAAGAACCTTGGAGGCAATTTCATTTTCTCTCCTGACACAGTGTCCTGCCATCTTCAGTCTTCTTATCCTCAGCCTCGCAGATATTAGTGGAAGTTTCCCACACAAGTCTTTATTAATGGTGATGTGCCCACTTAAGTTAGTAACTGACATTAATCAGGCTGTAAACTTACCTTATATCTAGAAAAACTGTCAACTAAATAGCTTGTGCTCATACAAATGTATGATATATTTGACATATTTTTGTGTTTCTAGGTTTTATAGACACATATTTAGTGCTAGCTAAATAAAAATTAGAAAGGTTGGAGGTGGATTGGTCATGTGATGCACATGAGCACTATTAAGCACTGTGTGACAGATATGACGTGGAAACCAGAGGGGAAAAAGGAAAGTTGGTCGTCCTAGAATGACCTGGAGAAGGACAGTCAAGAAGGAGAGAAATGTGATGGGATGGAGCTCAGACAGAAGCCAGACAAGTTGCAAATAACAGAGTCCAGTGGAGAGAGTGCACTGTGGCCTTATGGGCCAGGAGGCCTGAAGAGACTAGGTGAGGGAGGTAAAACAAAAATTAAGTTAACCAAAACCAAAAGCTTTTATGGTTCCGATGCTTTTACATAAGCTGATTGATTTGCAAGTTTTGCATTAGCTGTCATGTCATTGCATATCAAGAAGTATTTGTTCCATGTTTATTCATAAGCCACGACCACCATGCAGATCAATAAAATAGAACCTGCTGACAACATTAGCGTGTGCACACAATTACTATTATTAGCATGCCAAGTATGATGCAAAACAGACATACAATAGCTCATGTATCATATTTTCATATACATTAAGCCATGCCTACTCTTTAATATGCATGAAATTAACACCAAAAACAATAATGCACATCCACAGATCATGGGCTGTCGAGATCTGTGTACTTCATATGACCTGAAACAAATCCAGTTTATAATTCTCGAGATAAAATGTTTACAAGCTCTTTACAAGTGTTGATGTTTTCAACACTTATGACCATGCCATAAGAGATGAAAAGTGTGCCACCTGACCCAGCTATACTGTAGAAAAATATTCTCACCCATCCCTATTCCCAACTGTAATGTATTTGATACAATTCTCTGGAAATGGCGGTGACCCTTTATGCGAACCACGCTGAAATCTTGGGAACTTTGAAACATTTTTTAAAGTTTATTTACGCAATATTTTTGCACAATCTATTTGACTCATCAAACTTCATTTATTTGTGGTGAAAATAATAATCAAAGCTTTTTTATCTGTGAATTCTGGGTCAGTTTTATAACTTGTAAAACAGGTGCTACTCAATGCAGATTTAGCCTATGCCTGAAGGCATGAGTGCAGCCGAATATTTATTGCAAATCGCTAAAAAGCCAGAATTACGGCTATTGCCAAAAGACTGGCATTCTTATTATAGGGAAATACAAGGCATTTCAAGATTCTACTGGGCTGATGACATCATAATCTGCATGTTTTGAAATCAAAATGGCGGCTCCCATAGTACTATTTAATAGTTGCAATAAAGCTTTCAATAATTACAAAAAAATGTGTTAGATTGCTTTGGGAGAATGAAACTTGATCAGAGGATTTGTTACTTTTAATTTACTATATGAAATAAAGATTATGTCAAACTGTATGTCTCCTTTAGGAAAGCAAAAATTACTTCCTGCATCAAAAGTGAATTAAAGAGTTTTCTTGTCTCCAAATAGAAGCCATTTTAGTTTCTTTTTTCTAACTTGTCAGGTAGCTGAAGTGGAGAGAACGGGAGAGTAGCTAGGTAGGGGTGTCCCGTAGGAAAAGGGAGGGGCAGAGTTAAATTCTAATTACTAAAAAGTGTTTTTTTAATTAATCTCATATTTTATTTAAATGATATTTTCTTGCATGGCAAGCCTGTCCAAGCATTTGCTTTATCAGACTTCCTCCACTTGCATTTATGTCTGTAAATTTTTGCAATATTATGCATCATACAAACAAACATACAAAATGGTTTGATTTATATAAGAAACTAAGAAGGCCCAGTTATACACCAATTTGTTTTCAATTTATTTGTTGATAAACCTTAACCACAAAATGTTGTTCCAGCATTAATGGATGTCTCCTGAATGCAAACAAGGTTCTACATTTTACACACATTTGTAATTCTTCATATAAAGAGGATCGTGAATTGATCACTATTTGTCCATCAAACTTACTCTGAAAAAACATTGTCCAGTCCTGTGGCAACGCTGACAGGCCTTTTAAAATTCCTCCAAGTCCCACAGCTTCAGGGTATCATCACCTGCAGAATATTGAAACCAATGAAGACAAATGATCACAATTTTTTTACTTACAGAGGGATTTATCAAAGAAACAAAATATGCTTAAAGGTAAATTGAGCAGTGGCAACCCCAGGATTTTAATGATGGGAGGAAGGGGGAAGGGGTGTGAAGGGGCAAGAGAGGGAGAGCAGTTTTGCCTCGTTAGGAGGCCAAAGGCAATTATATCACACAAAATATGTCACTTAACAAAGCAATCACCGCTATATATGCACAAGCAGCAACATTAGCTTTAATGATTTAACGGCTTTTATTTAGAATATACTTAAAAACCGCTACTTGCAAAAAACCATGCTAATTGCAAAAAATCATGCTAATTGCAAAAACCATGCTAATTGCAAAAAACCATGCTAATTGCAAAAAACCATGCCAATTGCAAAAAACCATGCTAATTGCAAAAACCATGCTAATCGCAAAAACCATGCTAATTGCAAAAAAACATGCTAATTGCAAAAAACCATGCTAATTGCAAAAAAACATGCTAACTGCAAAAAATCATGCTAATTGCAAAAAGCATGCTAATTTAAAAAAACCACGCTAATTGAAGAAAAACATGCTAATTGCAAAAAATATGCTAATTGCAAAAACCATGCTAATTTAAAAAAACCACGCTAATTAAAAAACCATGCTAATTGCAAAAAAACATGCTAATTACAAAAAATCATGCTAATTGCAAAAAAACATGCTAATTGCAAAAAATCATGCTAATTGCAAAAATCATGCTAATTGCATAAAAACCATGCAAATTGTAAAAAGTTCTGTCACACTTTTTAAAAATTTAGATACCTATTTTTATAAATTGTGCAATATTTTGTGACCTCAGGATGAACTAGAAAATTGCTGATGTTAACTTAATCTTTTTAATTCTTCCCTTAAATACTTTGAATAGATTTGGTTTGATTTGTTGATGTTTAACGGCACTTGACAGTCAGAGTCAAATGTGCCAAGAGGGTGTTAAGAGTTAGGATAGTGAGGATATGGAAGGTTTGTTAGGGAGAAAAGGGGAAAGGCTGTATATGGGAGAAAAATTTAGGTGAGAAGAAAGGGGTGTGTCATGTTAGGTGTAGAAAGGGAGGAGGGGAGGAGATTATATATGTGGTGGAAGAGGTTGTTGTTGCTGAGGAAGTTGATGTTTGAGGAAGAATTGTTTTTAAATAGGTTCGAGATTGAGGAAAATGAGGAGAGAAAAGATCTGGAGTTTTGGTAGAGAGGACAGATTAAGAAAATATGCTTGATGGAGAGATCGATGTTGCAAGTGGGGCTGGGGAGCTGGATAAGAGATGGAAGTGAGTAAGAGAGGAGTGGCCGAGGCGGATGCGGGTGACAACCATGTCTTCCCTACGGTTGCGACTATGCAGGGGGGTGTTGGTCCTGACTTTAAATAGGAGAAGTTAGCTATAGTGAAAATAAAATTGGATATTATGATGATCTTGACCCCGATTTAACAGAAGAATGCAATTTGAGGACCTTTGATATTTTAAATTTTGGAAGTTTTAAGAATTACATCAAATAGTTTTAGCTCTATTCCGTCTCTTGTACATGCTCAGAATTGTTATAAACTTTGATTTGTCATAACTTATAAACTATTAAAACTGTTATTGTGCTGGTTTCAAGAGAGTTGTGCTCAGAATTGAATACTCTTTCAAAGTCAGTCGGCAAAGACCAGTTAAAACAATTGAAAGTAAGGAAGAGGAGAAAGACCCTGGGGTCTATCTAACATTATCACTGAAGCAACCAACATACAGCAATGTGCAGAAGCAGTAAAGCAAACAAAGTTGTTGCGATAATTAAACAAAATTTCACTGTAAATCTATATAAATCATTGGTAAGGCCACACCTTGATTATTGTATTCAAGCATGGCAACCCTACCAAAAACAGGACACTCATCTTCTAGAGGGAGTACAAAGGACAATCACCAAACTTGTACCAGATTTGAAGCAGCTGACATTTGATTATAGACTAAAGAAGGTAAATCTAATGAGCCTACAGCACCTCAAACAAGACTTAATTACTGTGTATAATATGTTTCAGAAAGAATCAGATGTCAATCCTGCTATTTTGTTATATTTAATATGTGAGTCAGAAACAAGAGGCCCCTCCAAAAGAATCCGCCCTTGTAATGTTAGACTTGATGTGTGTAAGTTTTCTTTTTCTTGAGTTTGGATAACATGGAATCAGCTCCCAGAAAACGTTTTGTGTCGATGCCATCTTTACGCACGCGTCAAGAAATGTCCAGACGGATGTAGGATATTATGGGCTAATAGGCCCCCTTTCCTGTAGAGCCACATTCAATTTCATGGATGTTGCAATCAAAGTAAATCAAGGTAAAAATTTGGTCACGTGACAGGATTCTCTCAGCAAGGGAATTGCAATTGCATCCCTGCCCTAATCAAAATTCCAATGGATCCTGCCTCCTTGAATCTCTAATGCTCTAATTAGAATACAAATCTTTGCTGTTCTCCTGACACATAATCAAATCCTCAGTGCATGTCAATCTCCCCACCCCTACCCTTGTGGAAATATCAGCAGATCTTATAAGATTGATGGACAGCTACAAAAATGAATCTTTATTAAATTATTATCATTTACTTTCCTTCAGTTCAGTCATCGAAAATAAAGAGAATATCTTCCCCATTTAGATTTTGCTTGGAGAAGAATTGAAAAATGTATTTTGTCTGAATCAGCAATCCCATTTAAAAAGATTTATGGCAAAAAGGATTTACATAAGAAAACATAGTAGGTTTGCCAATCCCTACATTACAAGTTTGTGTAAACATTTGGCAATCTAGCTTATACATAATTTTATTGACTTTAAACAGGCCATTGACAGAGCAAAGCTGTGGGATATATTGTGCCATGGTGTACCACTAAAGATTACCAACATTATAAAGCAGTGGTATGATGGAAGTAAATCCGCAGTCCTGTAAGAAGGTGTAACATCAGATTGGTTCGATGTAGCAACAGGTGTGAAGCAAGGATGTCCCATGTCAAGCTTTTGTTCATCATTGCACTCAACTGGGGAATGCGACGACTGTCAATGGTCACAGAAATGGCATTAGGTGGAACTTCTGCACGCTACTGGAAGATTTAGATTACGCCCGATGACATAGCCTTATTGTCACAAATAGGATCATTTACAAGACAAAACTTCACGACTTCAAAGTTAATGCAAAATAATAGCAAGACAAAGGTGATGCTAGAAGGCAAGATGCTTTTTCAGTGAAAGGAAAAGAGGTGGATGACAGGAATTCACATACTTAGGAGCCACCGTGATGAAAGATGGTGGAACACTGATTGACATAAGGAGAAGAATAGACAAGGCTAGAAACACTTTCATCACCTAAAACAACATTCGGAAATCTAACAACTACAGCTTAAAGACAAAATTAAAAATATTTCAAACAAATGTTATGTCTGTGCTTCTATATAGTCATGCATGTGGAGAATGAATGAGGGCAACGATAAAAAAGTAGATACATTCCAATGAAACTGCCTATGCAAAATATTAAAAGTCCGATGGCCAACAGTAATTTCAAATAATGACTTGTATAGAAAGACAAAGATGGTACCGACAAGCATAACAATAGTGAGAGAAGATGGAAAGAAATTGGACATATTTTACGTAGAGATGCCACCAATAATTCAAGGGTAGCTTTGTCCTGACACCAGATGGGCGAAGAAAAGAGGCAAGCCAAAACAACTTGGAGGCTAATGGTAGAGAAGGAGAGAGATGCTCGGATGGGGAGCTGGAACCAAGTCAAGTCAGTGAAGTGGCACAAGACACAAAGAGATGGATCTCTGTGCTGAAGGCCCCAATCCCACTTGAGGAGAAGGGAGCAGTGAGTGAGAGTGTGAGTGAGTAACATTTGCATAGTAATACCTGAAATTTTGTTGTAAAGAGGCAATTTCCAACTTGATGGAAATTTTGTCTATTTTCATGAAATTTGTTATGAATCACATCTGCCAGTCCATATATGTTTAAAATGCAATTTCTTCAGTGCAACGATCAGGAGAAGAAACCAGAACATCAATGATGTTGAAGCTCAAATTTATCACAAAAATGTTTAAAAGAGCATGCCAATATTGTGCCCCATCATGTACAACATTGCTATTCGCAGCGCCTCACTCAATATTTTCAAATAATGTACCTGCTGTGTCCACTTACATCATTTCCAATTAAACTCTGTATGTACAGTGTCTGTATAATCGCACACTATATGTATGGCGTGTAAGCAGTGATGCGTTATTTTCAGTGACCTGAGATGTCGATTTTCTAACATGTGGAAAACCTAACATCACTGATTCAAGGGCGCAAATCTTTCACGGTAGTAAAGATGATATCAAAGAAAGATGAAATGAATAGTAGCCATTTTTAAGTCAAATTTGCATAAAAATATATTTATGGTCTAACGTCGCTTAATAGTATCTTATAACAAGCAATTTATTTTGCAATATTTCCATTGATTGTACACTTAACAATGTACATCCTTTCTTTAAAGTAGTTTGTTTGAAAATGCGCTAATCATATGATGTGAAACCAAGGATTATGCATGGATGTACGAACACATCCTTGGTGAAAATAAACAATAAGCAAGTCTTTCACACACGCCTGTTTTATGAGGCCATGCCCCCAATCCAAAAGACCAAGTCATTTTCCATTAAATGTATAAATTCAGCTGAGGCAGCTGATGTCAAAACAAAAAGCTGTTTGGAGATTCAGTCTAAAACTAATAAATTCTTATGAAAAGGAGAAACCTGTGGGAATTGAGGGATTGTCTCCTGGATTCACAATAAGTATACTTCACCCCCTTGCAAGACTTTTTATCAGAAAAAAAAGATTTTTTTAAATCTTTCATACTGACAATACTTGTCTTACTATTTAACTGGCAATTTTATTATTTTTGTTGGCTTAAAGCAGTTTACTTTTTCTTACGAGAGGTAAAATCCATAGAAGTCTAGGGGACTTTCCTAATGGATTCCAAGGAAGTACACTTCAGGACCCTCCAGCAATAATTTTTATAAACATAAATATTTTCATCATTCATAAGATAATTTAACAAGATATCTCTTATTAAGGTTGCATCTTCATTTTTGTTGTTAAATTTCTCAAATGAAGGATAATTTCATACTTTGTTGTTGTTGGGCAGGAAAAAAGGGGGAAGAGGAGGGGGAAAGAGGAGGGGGATCTTTTCATCTAAATTACCAGGAGAACAAAGCTTTAGTCCCCTACTTTTTCAGAAGATTACAGTACTTAATTTTAAAATCAACTTAAAAGCAAAAAGTTTCATAAATCAATGTTTTATGTCATTTGCTATACCTTAGATTGAACAAACTGCAGAGCTGCAAAAACTTTATAAAGTTTGCAAATTTACTTTTTACAATGCAACAATGAAGACAAGTTACTCAGGCAAAATAACGAAGGAGGTGGTTAACAGGGATAGTATTCCATGCTGTCCACACAACAGAGGATATTGTGCAGTGTAGTGTGAACAAAGTGGTACTTTGTATTCCAGATTTGACAGCAGATTTTCATAAAAATAAAATTGTTCTATTTTAGGAAAACTGTAAACTGAGATTTTCATGCATTTCAAGACTGCCAAATTTCAGAAGTCTTGGTCAAAAACCTTGACTGATACATTTCCTAAATGGGAGATAAAAGTTCCCATTTTATAACCTAACTTCATTGGAGCTAAAAACCAAAAGCCTAGATGCACTGTATTTGGATGGATGATGATTCACAATCTTTCATATCTACTCACCCCAACCCCTCCCCACTCCATCCCCAAAAATCAATCAATCAATTTTGTTTTATTCTTTAAACTCCCTGGGAGCAAATGAAACCATACTCTCCTCTTGTTGCAAAAGCTTGTTGTCATACGAAAACACAAACATGAAGTATCGGTCCCTACACCATGGGCTGTCTTTTGCAAATGTGTGACGTAACCTGAAGAAAGCAAAGAACACAAAATGATATGGTGCACCTCACTTGAGTCAAGTAACAGGTACCTACTTGAGTCAAGTAACAGGTTCCTACTTGAGTCAAGTAACAGTTACCTACTTGAGTCATGTAACAGGTACCTACTTGAGTCAAGTAATAGTTACCTACTTGAGTCAAGTAACAGGTACCTACTTAAGTCAAGTAACAGGTACCTAATTGAGTTGTAAAAAGGTACCTATTTGAGTCAAGTAACAGGTACCTAATTGAGTCAAGTAACAGTTACCTACTTGAGTCAAGTAACAGATACCTATTTAGGTAAAGTAGCAGGTACCTGCTGGAGTTAAGTAACAGTAACCTACTTGATTCAAGTTACAGTTACCTACTTGAGTCAAGTAACAGGTACCTACTTGTGTCAAGTAACATGTACCAACTTGAGTCAAGTAAATGTACCTACTTGAGTCAAGCAACAGTTACCTACTTGAGTCAAGTAACAGGTACCTACTTGAGTCAAGAAATAGGTTCCTACTTGAGTCAAGTAAAGATACCTACTTGAGTCAAGTAACAGGTACCTACTTGAGTCAAGTAAAATGTGCCTACTTGAGTCAAGTAAGAGGTACCTACTTGAGTCAAGTAAACAGGTACCTATGTGAGTCAAGTAACAGGTACCTAATTGAGTCAAGTAACAGATACCTATTTGAGTAAAGTAGCAGGTACCAACTGGAGTCAAGTAACAGTTACTACTTGATTCAAGTTACAGTTACCTACTTGAGTCAAGTAGCAGGTACCTACTTGATTCAAGTTACATGTACCGACTTGAGTCAAGTAACATGTACCGGCTTGAGTCATGTAACAGGTACCTACTTGAGTCAAGTAACAGGTACTTACTTGAGTCAAGTAACAGGTTCCTACTGAGTCAAGTAACAGTTACCTACTTGAGTCATGTAACAGGTACCTACTTGAGTCAAGTAATAGTTACCTACTTGAGTCAAGAACAGGTACCTACTTAAGTCAAGTAACAGGTACCTAATTGAGTCAAGTAAAAGGTACCTATTTGAGTCAAGTAACAGGTACCTAATTGAGTTAAGTAACAGTTACCTACTTGAGTCAAAGTAACAGATACCTATTTAAGTAAAGTAGCAGGTACCTGCTGGAGTCAAGTTACAGTTACCTACTTGAGTCAAGTGCAACAGGTACCTACTTGAGTCAAGTAACATGTACCAACTTGAGTCATAAAATGTACCTACTTGAGTCAAGTAATAGTTACCTACTTGAGTCAAGTAAGAGGCATTTTGAGTTAAGTAACAGGTTCCTACTTGAGTCAAGTAAAGATACCTACTTGAGTCAAGTAACAGGTACCTACTTGAGTCAAGAAGATACCCTACTTGAGTCAAGTAAGAGGTAAATACTTGAGTCAAGTAACATGTGCCTACTTGAGTCAAGTAAGAGGTACCTACTTGAGTCAAGTTAACAGGCACCTACTTCTGAGTCATAACAATTACCTACTTGAGTCAAGTAACAGATACCTATTTGAGTAAAGTAGCAGGTACCAACTGGAGTCAAGTGACAGTTACCTACTTGATTCAAGTTACAGTTACCTACTTGAGCCAAGAGCAGGTACCTACTTGATTCAAGTTACATGTACCGACTTGAGTCAAGTAACACATGTACCGGCTTGAGTCATGTAACAGGTACCTACTGAGTCAAGTAACAGGTACCTACTTGAGTCAAGTAACAGGTACCTACTTGAGTCAGTTAACAGGTAATCACTTGAGTCAAGTAACATGTACCACTTAAGTCAAGTAACAGGTACCTACTTGAGTCAAGAGCAGGTACCGACTTGAGTCAAGTATCAGGTACCTACATGAGTCAAGTAACAGGTACCTACTTGAGTCAAGTAACATGTACCTACTTGAGTCAAAAGCTACTGTACTTGATTCAAGTAACAGGTATCTGGTAGTTCAGGGTGTGCTTTACACAATTGATTAATTGATTTGATTGAATTATTGATTGGTTGAGATTTGTGTACAGCACTGGTCATATAGTGTCAGAGAGAGATACATTATATTGTGCCTGGGAACCACTGGTAATAAGATCTGTAAATAAATATTTATTGAGTGTAACTCATAACACTTGGAAAGAAAGTGAGAGTGTATGTAACTCTTGGTAAGTAGACTTTCTCCACCAGTCATTTTTAATAAAACATTTGATATCTCTAAAACTCCTGAACAGAATACACTGTGGAGTCAGCACATCAGTAATAGAGAGCTATATGGGAGGCCGACCAAAACCTCACATAAGATCAAAGAGTGCAGAGCCTACTCAGGTCACTGCTCAAAGAATCAGAATGAGCCAGTATCAGAACTGATTCACTAGACAAAGGGCACAGAACTAAGACCAGGAAGGCCACAGCTCACATTCCTAGACATCATAAAGAGAGATACATGACTCCAATAAGAGGATATGCAGGGTGCTATGCTGGGTGCTATATGCATGATGCTATGCAGGTGCTATGCTGGGTGCTATGCAGACAGGAAAAAGTGAGGGCCATCAGGATTCATGAACAACGTGCCTACCTATAAGCAAGCAAAACAGAATAAGATAAGAAAGTAGTTTCATCAGTTCTATCTGGACAATTTGTCAGACATGAACATGTCTGACCACTTATCCTCTTTCAGCATTCTCACAACGTGACTATTTTTCATCCAAAATAAATATTTGATGTTTGATGAAGGCTCAACAGCACTGCGATAACAAGGATCAAAACTAAGCCAAGAGGTTAGATCATAGGAAGGAAAAAAAGATGATAGAGAAGTCTGATAGAAGGACGGGCCATAATAGAGCCAGGAAACTGGGACTGGAAAGAAAAGTGCAGGGGTGTAAAAGGTGAAAGCATGTAGGAAAATGGGGGAGAAGGATTAATACAGTTGTGGAGGGAGGTATGGTGAAGGGAAGGACACACTTCATCTGGGGAATTATTGTGAAGAGCTCGGCTATGGAGTTGTGAGGGGTAAAGGAAGCTCTGGGAGGTGGGTACATGGTGCAGGCAAGGAGGACATGGTGGATGGTGAGAGGGCAATGGCAATTATAGTAGAAGGGTGGGGAGCCAGTAAGGATGTGGAAGTAGGTGAGGTGGGTGTGGCTTATTGTCTATTCAGGAGAAGTTGTGGATGATGGGTTTGTTAGGAATGGTGGGCTGATGTTGTAGAGTTTGTTTTCAATTTGGGAATCCCATGAGTTTTGCCAGAGGTCACTTAACAAGGGAAGCATAAGGTTTGATGTCAGAATGGGTTTTGGGGAAGGTGGTAGGGAAGCTTAAGAGCGTGCTTAGCAGCTGATTCAGCCTGGTCATTGCCGGGATGACAACATGGCTGGATATCTAGAAGAAAATAATCCTATTTCTGCAGAGGGGGCGAAAGACTTTGTATGGAGGAGGAGGTGAGACATGGGGGTTATTCCACTTAAGGTTGAGTAAAGAAGTAAGGACAGACTTGAGTCTGCGAAGATGGCAAAGTGTCTGAGCGGGAGTACTTAATATAGTTGAGAGTGACAGGATGGCCATGGCCTCAGCCGAGATGAGAAACGAAAGTAGTTGGAAAGCCTGCTACTGATGGTGATGTCTTGATGATGGCAGCAGCAACTTCCTGGAGCCATAAGTATAGATGGAAGTATACTTGGAGAGTTGGCCTTAATTTGGTTGTGGAGGTTGATGAAGATGTTGGGGTGGGTTTGGGCTTTGGATAAGTGTAGAGGTCCAGGTGGGATGGAAGGGCAGGGTGGCCCAGGAGGAAAAGTGGGCCAGGAGGTGCTAAGAGTGATGGGGTTGATGTCCAGACGATAAAGATCGGGTCGATGCGTAAGCTGAAGGGAGGATATGGTTTCATCCTATCAAAGAGGGAGGAGAAATTTGATACCTAATGAGGTTGTAGATGGATTTGGATGTTGGTGAGGGGTCTAAAAGCATAGAAAGGCTACACTTTCTACACCTTAGCAGAAAGGGGGTTCGTTTGATCTAATGTGAAGACTGGTGATGGGGAGGTCTTGTAGGCACCCAGGCAAAGCCTGAAGGATTCATTTTGGATGGTGTTGTTGTGGTTGAGGTAAGATTTGTGAGCGCACAGTAGAAAATATTGTCGTAGTCGAGCTTGGTACAAATGGTGAACCTGAAGATTTTGAGGAGAGTGAGGGCCCGCACCCCAAGTAGTGCTGAGAGGAGAAAGAGAAGGTTGAGGGAGTTATTGCATTTCTGTTTCAGGTTGGTGATATGTTGCTTGCAGGAGAGCTTTAGGGTCTACGGTTAGACCCAGGAACTCAGAGTGGTCAACTTTAGGTGGAATTGGGGTGGAGGTTGTTGAAATAACAGAAGTGCATGCAGACTGTCTTATCTTTGAGAATTTAAAACAGTTATTGTTGCACCAGTCTTGCAGCCAGTTGAGGCTGAGTTGGAGTCTATTTCGATGAGAGAAAAGCTGAGGGGGAGTAGA
>JAIGNY010002401.1:0-15629 GCA_020152595.1 Chiridota heheva | reverse complement strand
ACCAAGTACCAGCGGGACCCGGACTGGGGATGCTGAGGCAGAAATCCATTCTGAAGCAAGAGAGGATCCTCAGCCTGAAACTGATGTTAGGAATAAGATGTTGCTATAATTTAATTAGGATTTTCATAGACCAATGGCTTCCATTATCAATTGTGAATTGACTGGTACAATATCAAGTTAAGAAGAGTGTTTGTAGAGATAACCCATGTCAATACAAGCAAAACATTTGTGGGTCAATAGTGATGAGAAAAACAATATAAAAATAAATGTATTTTGGGTTTTTTCTCTTTCTGTAGTTCAAAACAAATGGTACCTAAAAGAACGCTGGTGTTTTAGTTTTAAAACAAGCAGTCCCCATGAAAAATGGAAACGGCCAAAATAGTTAAGTTTCCATGCTGATTTGGGGTGGTATTGCTGTGTAAGTCTGTGTTGATTTTAATAAAATATCAGCCATAAAATGCCTAAAATCGCAGAGCTTCGCCCCTGGACCTAACTAGTGGCCGTAAGGCGGGCCTCTAGGCCCCACGCCATTTGGGCTTTCGCTTCGCGCTAGCATGGACGCCTACGGCCTAAAAGATTTTGTCGGAAAATATGTCTTCACACACCCCCAATAAAATTTCTTAGCTACGCCCCTGTACTGAAAGTGGGGTCAAATTCAGAAGTATGCGTGTGTGGGACCGGGGGCAGCAAGGGGGGGACTTGTCACAAAATCACGCTAAGAATAGATACACAAAAAATTGCCATCGAAAAGATATGAATTCGAAAAGAAGAAAAAAAGTGGAAGAAAATGCAAAAACCTGCTCGGTCGGCATTTTCAACACACCGTGGTTGAAATTTGGTCAGTCGCGGAAATTTCGAATTTACTAAACAACGTGATATATTTTTACCACTCAAGAAAACGACGCCATATTTCCCGAATCGATCATCAGACGTTGTCTGAAAGGCAAATTTGTGCCTTGAGTGGTTTAAATTCGGGTATACCATGCTACGTATATTGCATATGATATGTAAATAAACACAACTTATCGCTTTGCTTTCACTCCAGCGGCGCGCGGTTATTATGCGATCTGATGACGTCGGGTCACGAACAGTGGCGTAGCCAAAGGGTGGGCAGAGGGGGATCGCCCACCAATATTCCTCAATATTCGATTTGTATCGGTTTAAACTTAATACCGTTCGTCAAGCAGGGGCCAGTGGGGGCTAGAGGGATGGGGACGCCCCACCAATATTCCTTAATATTCGATTTTTATCGGGTCAAACTTAATACCGTTCGTCAGCAGGGACCATATTTTGTATCCTGTCGCTTTATTTCTGTTACTTTCCCCAGCAATATGGAAATCCTGGCTACGCCACTGGTCACGAATACAACCAAGTGAAGACCAGGGGTGTGAACCATATCCTCCCGTCGAGACACGGGAGATTAGGGAGTTTTCGATTTGTACGACGGATGGTTCTGCGACGGTAAATTCACGCCTCGAGTCATATGCGCATGTGTAGTCTGTGCAATGTTGTCGTCCTCGAAATTCTAGGACGGTATTCGGGGTGATTCTGTGTTGTGGTGAAAACGACAACTTTTGGTACACATATGACCTTACGACCTAATTTTGACGTCATATCAAACAACAACATGGACATGAGCGATGCGACCACCGAGTTGGAAAAGACATTATTCGGTTAGTTTTGTTATTTATTTTAGGTTTTGCGGTGAACGTTTGAAAATTTGTGTTAATATTTTCGTTGCTTGTATTTTAAAGATATAAACAATCAAGTTTGGATATGATATGCGATTTTCTTGACTTGAAATAAACAAAATGTTGCACTGAGATTTTGTTTTTCGCGAAACGGACTCAGTGTAGGTTGCGTTGATAAGGACTTGTTGTCAGGTTTCTTTTAATTTGCAATGTTTTTTGACTTTTTTTATTGAAGTACTCTGGCCTACCTAGTTTCCACGTACTAGTCAAGTTGCGACTCTAAATCCAAATAGGTTAAGTCGTCAAAAATCCTTCTAATCAGTGAAGTGGTGGGAGGGGGTAGAAACAGCCCCTTCCCCATCAAAGCTTTCTGAGGAGGCGCCAAAATTGTCCTGAGAAAAAGAAATTAGGCTCTGGGAGAATTTACGTGTTGTTCAATAACTTCTTCCTACAGTATATCTATGTACTAAAAGCAAGTAAAATTCCATTTGTGAAGTCCAGAAGCGCATGAATTTTCCACAAAAATACAGAAATTTCAGCCATTTTCCCCATTGGCACTCGAGTGGGCCCCTGGATTTTACGCTCGGACAGAAATCGATGCATGGCGATGGCTCGTTGGCAATTTTAATATCTGTTCCTGCAATGAAGTAATGAAAGGCAAACATTTTTATTGAATACATGCTGGTAGAAGCTCTTCTTGAGGGCGCGAATGATTTGCAGGGGTGCAAAATTGTTATGAAAATAATTGTATTTATTTTGTATTCTCTACGTTGTAAATATTTTTCTCAAAGCTCAATTCTTACTACAAAAACATGAAAACCATTCCTAGACCCCACCGAAAGACACATATTGAAGTAAACGAGATCCTGCATTTGAACATGTGTTCCAAAATAATATTCCTTTTAACTAACTTTAGTTCGAATTGAGACAATTTTCTGCTACAAAAATCGCGCCAAAAACGCCAATAGCTTCTGGGGCTTTGCCCCCTCGGCGCCCTAGGGACGTCGACCCTAGATAAATAGCCAACAAAATTTAGTTTTGCTCTTCAAGTAATATATGAATAGCTGTTTCATTATGAACAGAAGACTCACAGAAAATAGATAAATTATAAATTGCAGGGTTTTGTGGATAAACAGTACATCTGTTGTGAACCTAGTGAAAAAGACTTGATATTTTAGTGAAGAATATTCTCAGGAATGCTGTGTAGAATTGAATAAAGTTACTACAAAACAAAATTGTCGTTGATCTCTAATGGCGTCCATCGAACAACCATAGTCTTCATTGGGCATAGATCAGTAAACAACAGTCATCACACAATGTCAACATACAGACATGGGTTAAAGTGAAAGGAATTATGGTTAAATGATGGTAAATCGTTCAATAGCTAGACTAGGCCTATTGTCCTACAATGTCTGATGGCAATGTATTCCACTCTTTTTAGTGTATGAGGAAAAGAGTATAAACATTCTTTTGTTTTAGCATAGGGAACTAGGTTACTACTGAACTACACGGTATGAAACAATTTGATTTGGCAGCGTTTCATTTGAATAACTGCTGTTAATGTTTCTTTCCATATAAATATTGATTCCTGACTTCCTTATATATGCGGCTGCAGTACATATTACGATCAATGGCAGATCTATTTATACGACCGTCGTACAAATAGGCCCGACCTTGTTCGTTCACTCTACCTTTTTTGGGGTCTGACGTTTTGCGCATATTTGAATTGTGGAATTGTGTATTCTGATGTTGAACTTATTAGGTAGCACATAACGTGTTCCATCGAGGTAGTAATGTTCAATCGAAAATAATAACATTACACGAAAGACAAGAATAATTCAAACTTTTTGCATTTATTTTGTAAAATTGCAGGTCGGTGCCAGTAGATCAGTATAAATTTACCCACGTATGTTAACATGAAAATAAACAAAAATAATTATTCGGTAAAAATTAACAAATTTATTTAAAGCTATCGCATCGTATCCCATAATGTACCATACAAATTACTTAACCTAAACCCAAGTACCAATCTCCCAATATTGATTAAATTGCAATTCATTGGTGCATCGAATGTCCACAAATGTAGCGTCAGTAGTAATGATGTCACATCATGGTCTACAGTACCTTCAATGTGCGAGTGAGTAGAATGTTGTGTATGGTTGATGACGGGGTGCGTAACATCACATGGCCAGTTAGGGGTGCGTCCTATAGTTAATGAAGTGCAATAACTGGATGTATTTGCAGGTTTGTTCGAAATTATCATGAATAACCATGTCTAGTATCCAGTCAAGATTTAGTTCGATTTGTAATTAAATTAATTTTCCGTCTCTTTTTGCTTTCCAGGTACAGTTCCACATGCAACTACATCGCCCAGTTATTTTTAAGGTCGATTTTGCTTGGAGAAAATGGACTCACAAACCCATCATGCACTTCACGTGAGTGTGGCTGTCTGCTTTTGGAGCCAAGAAGAATGTTCAGCCAAAACGAATTTGCGATATGACATGGACCAAACCGCAGTTCTCTAAGAAAGATATTTTTTTACGTTAATTTTATTTTATTTGGTTAAAGAAATATTCCTGTGGATTTTCATTTATGTAAAGAACAATTAAACTTAAGAAACAAAGTGGTACAAGAACTAAGTTAATATCTTAATTCCATTCAGAAGACATCACAATTTAAAGAAAGGAAAGATGCTCTTAAAATACCTGGTACATAATTTTTCCTTCAACTTGATTGCATACAGGTAAGCAGGCAAATTCAGCAAAAATTCTTATGTATTTCTTGCAAATTTAATAACATGTTTTTCACATAATCCAAAATAGCTTTGGGTTGAAAAAGGGGATATGGTGATATGCACACTTGACATAAAAATATTTTGTTCTTTTCTTTTCTTTTTCAATGTACGTCACATTTTCAATGTGGGAAAAATTTAAGTCAATTTCAAAGAAATACAAAAGACTTTTCATGAATTTGCCTGCCTACATAATCAAACCGAAGGTCATATTCTGTATGTGTTTTTAAAAGCATTTTCTTCTCTTTAAAAAAATTATATTTCTTGAATGGAATATGATATCAGCCTCACTTTTTGTACCAAATTGTTACTAAAATGTTCTTTATCACATACAGTAGGAATAATGAAAATCCACATGAATATTCCTTTGAATGAAAATGTGGGATGGGGATTTTTCCCCTTCGTTTGAATTCTAGGTGGATTTGAAAATTTACTCTAAAGGGGTGATTTTTTATAACAAAATGAGGCCATAAAATAAAAAGAGCAGTCAAATCAGACATCAATTTTTTGTTTGTTATTAGTCTAAATTGGCTGCAAATGCATGGACAGAAAGAAAAATTCATTGGCCAATTTTTCATTTTTGACGAATCTGTAGCAAAAATGCCAAACAGTACTAATTTGTATGTATTATTTAGTTTTCACAATGGTCAAAAATGGTCACAATGGTTTCAACTGGTTCATTCTTAAAGTGGCCAAAAAAACAATTCTGGCCATTTTTTAAAATTGATTTTTGCAGGAATTTCCCCATAACTGTAATTTTTTCCCAAGACCAAATCCATGAAGTAAATAATTGTTAAAGCTTATTCAAGTTTCCATAACATTGACTGTTATAAGCCACTTGTTCTTTCAGGCAAAACATCCACAGAAGGCATCAACCCATCCAGCAGGCGTTGTTCTCCCCATCCACTTTGACAAGCGCTCAGCCAAGAACTCCGACATTAGAGGACTTTTAATCTATTCGGCCTGAATTTATGAATGCTTGTGCTTTAACTTATGTGAAGGAGAAGGAAGAAACGGCAACTACAGCAATTATTGAACAGCCGTGGGAGGATACTAATGTTGGTAACTCTGTGGATGTGCAAACTACACGACCCATTTCTTTAATGGACCTAGCACAAACAGCAAGTGATTTGGAAGAATTTTTGGGCACATTGCCAAAACTAAATGCTAGTGACATCATTTTTGTTTTTTCTTCGCATGGTTACCTAAGAGTTCGAATTCCTTTTGACAGTGAAAGGTGGAAGGAGATCAAACAATTAGCAAACTATTTTTATACCACACACATGGCAAAAGAAATGGTTACAAGAGAGTTGCAACAATCCATGTGAATCTGTACACAATGTGTTTTTCCATTCCTTTGCATCAAATTTCTCTTTGTTATCGAATAAACATATTAAAAGATATTCAACCGGATTTTTATTTTTACATTTTTGAAAGAGACAAGACTTAAAAGCTAACAGGTGAAAAGTTCAGAATTTCTAAATGTTTTACAATGTTGACGAAAATCTTTTTTTTTTCTGGCAACATCTGTGATGTCATATCATCAGCACTGTCATTTTGATCGTTAAGTATTCTTTGAAAATGAGTCAAAATATGTTTTTCTTATTGAGGCAGTCATTCACATCAAAATAGATATTAACATATTTATTTTCACTATTTTCATATATTTTAAATGAAAATATTTGGGAATATTCCTTTAACAGTCATACGTGTTCTTGACGAGCTATCATATCTTTAAGGGGTGTATGTAAACTAGGGAAAACCCTAATATTATTTGACAAGTACAGCTGATGGTGTTAATTTGATCCCCTTTGTGTGAATGCCTTTCCGTAAGCTGGTGCTGTTGATGGTAGTCTCTGATGACTGCTGTTTGGGAAATTTTTGGTGCCTGTGCCAGTCGGTCATGTTGCTTGTCGTGGCCACTGTAGCCATATCCATGATCAAAAGTT
Organism: Chiridota heheva; assembly: GCA_020152595.1. Classification (NCBI taxonomy): domain Eukaryota; kingdom Metazoa; phylum Echinodermata; class Holothuroidea; order Apodida; family Chiridotidae; genus Chiridota; species Chiridota heheva. The sequence continues at coordinate 9,198 of JAIGNY010002401.1, read as the reverse complement.
TATTTTAATTAAACAAAAAGGTAAATTTTTATCCACATTAATTCGCATGAAAATGAACTTAGAACTTCAACATTTTATATGAAAAATATCTTGGTTGGAATATATATAGAAATTTTGATATTTTTGTTAATGACTTTCAGGCACTACTTCAAGGCACAGTAGAAACTCTGCATTGGTAGCAGGTGGTGTTCATATAAAAAAGTCAAAACAAAATGGCTACTCCCATTGAAGAATACTAGAAGTACTTTTAAGTACCTTTGAAGAAATTCTCTTGCCAGAAAGTTAAATTTTTTAACCAGATTAATTTGCATGAAAGTGAAATTTAGGACATCAACATTCTATATGAAAAATATCTTACTTGGAATACATATAGAAATTTTGATTTTTTTTTTTGTATGAATTTCAGGCACCACTATACGGCACAGTAGAAACTCTGCATTGGTGCTAGGTGGTGTCCATTATATAAAAATAGTCAAAACAAAATGGCTACTCCCATTGAAGAATACTTTGCAGTACTTTACTTTACTTAAGAGTACTTTTGAGGATTTTTTTTCAATTTAAATGTTATTTGAAAACACCATGTCAATTCTCATCACCTTGACCTTGTTCATGAGGCAGTTGAGTCGACCATGAAAAAAAATGGCTACTTCAAAGAATATATGTAATATACTTTGCAAATCAGGTCAAGAGCATCTGGAAACAGGGTTGGAAATTGGTATTATTTGGCCATTACTTCATTTGCTTGGCTAGCTTACCGGCTTTTCCAAGCTAGTCCTAAAATGGAATCATTAACATGTAAATATTATTTGTACATATTTGTTTCTTTTACAGAGTTTATTACAAGAAAGAAAAGAGAGAAGATAATTAAAAGTATCCTGTCTTGATTATATTGTTATTTCAGCTCTGTATGTACATGTAGCCTAGAGCCATACCCCAGTTTTCCTAAACCACATCAAAGAAGTTCAATAATTGTTTGGGGAAAATTCCCCCCCCCACCCCACCTGTAGAGCAACCACTGGAATTTATTATTCATTTCAGTCATTGTTGAAAGCATTAATGATAAAGCAATGGATAATACAAAATTACATAGTTTGAAAAACAATGTCCAATAAAACGTTTGAAAGTTATATACAATAAGCAGTTGTGACTTTGCAAGAAGTCACTTGTTCACTTTGACACAAGGGGTGGTAGGAGGTTAACCAGGGCTGCACAGACTGTTATAATGTCATCTATCACAGGAACAAGGGTGATTGGTAAAACCTCCTTGAGGATTTTGAACCATTTCATTCTCCGATAGCCCTTTACGACATGGATTCATGCATTAGCAATTTTCTTTGTCCTGGCAACCTTTTCTGGTGCTTGCTGCTCCTTCCTTTACTTGGTGGTGGGATCTCTAGCTTGGCATGTCTCATCAAAAGTTTTTCCCCAATGGTGAACCCTCTGTCAGCAAGTATGATATCTCCTTGTCAATTAAATTTTTAAAAAAACAGACTCCTTTGTAATTAAAACATCTGATGCCCTCCCTCCCAAGCTTTTTGAAATGAACGATATCATGCCATATGGAGCTATGGCAACCAAAAACTTGATGGTATTATGTCGCTTGTAGTCCGACCATGTTAGTGCCTGAAGTTCCAAATTTAAGTGGCCGACCAATAAATAATTCCGTACAATCTATGGTACACCTCAATGTCTTGTACTTATTCTTAAGGCTCACAGGCATATTCTCAATATGATTTCCTTGTCTGGCCAGAAGATTAGTGGTTTAAGCTCAAAAGCCAGGAATTTATTTAACCCATGTGTTGAATATTTACGCAGGCGCTTCCCGACGATACACAAAACAAACTTGCCAGGAAGGAAATCGGAGGCCATTCTCAATTTAAGAAGGACCAACAGGAACTCTTCCTTCACCGTGAGTGTTAGGCAGGTCCACGCTTGGTCAGCTGCCTTATTGGAGTTGTCCTTGGGGATGACTCTTTCTTCCTGCCACACCAGTACCTTATCTTCTTTTCATTTGGCAACAGGTACTGGTACAATGCCATAAACTTGGCCTTTGACTGTATGCCAGTGTATGACTTCACAGTGGTGTCATTCTTCAAGATAATTTTAAAACCGGATAATCATTTGTGTGTTGCACTGTAGTGTGTGTCTTCTTCTTTAATTTTGCAACCTTGCTTGCAAGTTCTTTGATTTTCTTTGCTTTATCAACACACTCTACACAATCAGTTGCAGGAGCATGATAGGAATGTTCTTCCAGATGAGGCTTCATTTTTTCTTAGGAGGACCATCAGTTCCTTCAGCTGTTGAAGGCTCAAACTCTTTAACAACAGGTACCTCTATGGTGGTGCAGCAGCTGCAGCTGGTGCTGTTTGTTTTGAGTCCTTTTTCATTGATGGTTTCAATTCCCTTTTACGAGGTGGCTTTCTTGCAGCTTTTGCCGACAGCATGTCATATCCCAAATTTTCTGAAGAGTGGGTGGGCAGATGTTGGCTCTGTATCAACAAAATGTAATGAGCAAATTCTATCATCTTTTGATGGTTGCCAGTTTTCCCATCTTGACCTTTTCTGTTGACAAGCTTTGTCCATGTTTTTCTCTGTTCTGGGTCCTTGGTTTCAGTAGGGAATGGAAATAACTGAAACGGTGGCTTACATTCACAACGACCAAACTTTAAACCATGAAATTCACATAAATGAGAGTACCACTTGTTCAGCCTCTTTACACTGTTTCCACAGCCGTAAATTGTGCAGATCCTACCCATGGTAAAGAGAAACCTGAAAAAGATTTAGAAAATGGGGTAAATATACTATGAAAATAGCATCAGAAGGTACACAAGTAATGATGTGATTCATATGAAGTTTGTCTGTAATTTGAATCATTCAATATTGTGCTATTATTGTAGCTTTCACATTAAAACTTATTTTCTTAAAGTTAAAATATGTAACACATCACTCCTGAGCACATTCATTGAAACTTAAATGTTGTGGAATATTTTTAATTTAGAATTTCAAAGTTTTCATATGTATGAAAAATACATATAAATATAAACCAAAATTTCAAAGGAATAAAAATGTAAAAAAAAAAAAAAATATTTTTCATGCCTGAGTCACAGTGAGAGGTAGAATTGCATTTGAAGAAATAAATAGTGTTAAAACACTAAATAAACATGACGCCAGTGGAGCTTGGCCAAATGGTGTGAGGGTGTATTAAAACACACTTTCACAGGTCAGATACAAATAAACAGGGGCGCGGAAAGTAAGATAAGCGGCGGGGCAGCGCATGAAAAGGGCACCCTGCAGATAGACCCAGGACGTTGATTCATAGAAAAAAGAATGCATTAAATAAAAAATAATGCAAAGTGTAAGTCTGCATTCATTCTGTATCTTATTTGAAAGTAATCAACTGGTTACTTCTCCCTTAAGGCTTGACTTCAAATAACAAATATGTTTTTCACAGTGAAGTAAGACTAAAAGTATTTTACTCTTTCGGATAAAATTCAATACCCTTTTGCCGAGAAGTTATTTCACGATGCAACCCCATATTCCATCAGCTCGCTCGTGAACGTATACCTTGCTCATGAAAATTATCAATCTTAACACGCCAAGTAGCCTATAACTAGTTCCACGGAAAATATCAATATCACCGATTTTTACGATTAAAACACGCCTTGAATCGCGGTCGTTAGAAGAAAAAAACACATCAAAAAATATTTAATCTTTGTACATCCATTTTCATGAAGTTACTTTAGAGAGGGAAATACATCAATGACAATATTTTTTTTCTTTTCGATACAACGAACAAGAATGCTAACCTTAGCCTATGCATCGTAAATGAAATGGTCCTTACTGAAATGGCCCCTTAATTAAATGGCCTTTTAATGAAATTTCCCCTTAATGAAATGGTCTCTTAATGAAATGGCCCCTAATGAAATGGCCCCTAATGAAATGGCACTTAATGAAATGGCCCCTTAATGAAATGGCCCCACAATGAAATGGCTGCTTAATAAAAATGGCCTCTTAATGAAATGGCCCCTTAATGAAATGGCCCCTTAATGAAATGGCCCCACAATAAAATGGCCCAACAATGAAATGGCCCCTTATTGAAATGGCTGCTTAATAAAAATGGCCTCTTAATGAAATGGCCCCTTAATGAAATGGCTCTTAATGAAATGGCCCCTTAATGAAATGACCCTTAATGAAATAGCCCCTTAATGAAATGGCCCCATAATGGAATGGCTCCTTATTGAAATGGCCCCTTAATGAAAAGACCCGTTAATGAAATGATCCCTTAATGAAATGGTCGCTTAATGAAATGACCCCTTAATGGAATGACCCATATGGTTGCCGTTTAAAATTCAAGTGATTCATATCTGGGTATTTCAGATTTCGCTTAACTAAACACGTAGTTCTATACTGTAGAAGTTAAGTACATTTATGATTTAGGTTACCTGAAATAAGAATTGCATTTATCATCGTTGTAGTTGTCCAAATTAAATGCTTCTTACTCTTCGTACTTCAAATCACGATTGGTGGGCTTATTGACATCATATAGCAGCATAAATTCTTCTTCATCGAGTATTTCCAAACAATAACTGAGGACTAATGCTTCTCTGACTCGATAAAGATTGGTCATTTGTAGAGAACAGTGACGAACGCGACGAAGCAGTCGACATATCTCTATGGTGACGAATTATCGATCACGTGATCAAATTAAAGTTCGTCGCCTGAAAATCGAAATGGGTTATTGCAGAACGGAACTTAATACACTGGACGGTCATGTTGATTTATTTTTACCGTCGCAGAACCATCCGTCGCCCAAAATCGAAAACTCCCTAATTACGAACTAGAACATATGATTTTGGGATGGTTACAAGCCTGTTTTATTGATGGGTATTAATTCGAGTAGGAAAGTAATATATGTTTTTGATGTTTATTTTATTTTTTGGAAAATGCAAGCGGGAGCTTTAATATCGTTCTGATCGATGGCGCCGTCATGGGGGAAGTGTCCCCGCTCCCTTATGTCCAAAATGTCAAAATATCTTTATCTTGGAAAATGCGAGGACCCCCTCCCCCCCCCCGCCACCGTTATATTTCGGATTTCAAGATGGTATAGAGAACATGCATGTATTAAGAACCTGGCGCTATAGGCATTCATTATAGAAAGGTTTTATGACTCGAGTATTACCCTGGACCCCGCAAGGGGCCCTAACGCGGCCCCTTTGACCCCATTCCGAAAAGTTTGGGGCCCTAATATCGAACCCCTATTTTTGACCATTTTTAATATAGGGAGGGGGCGGTAGTCTGCATCATTTAAAAATTGTATGCTGGTTTGTTAGATCGTTTGTAATCATCCTTATTCTTTTTGGGGCATGAAAAACTTGGAATATGTGAGGTTTCTCGGGAGCGAGGACACCCACCGGGGCTGTGCCCTGGACCCCCACAAGGGGCCCTAAGGCAGGCCCATTGACCTCATGCCGAAAAGATTTGTACCCCCGAAATCAAACCACTGGCGGCGCCATTGGTTGTGACGCTAAAACATCAATGATGTAGTAGCTAAATATATTGTTTTGGGGTAGGATTAAGACTAATTCCTACATCGCTGCAAGAGGCCAAAATCCCCACGGGCCGCAAGGCATGCCAGGACTCAAGTTGCCTCACTGCATATTGGGGCTTAAATATTGTTTGAAAATGTGAAAAAAGTGTTTTTGAAGTAAGCCTAAAAACTTAAGCCTTAACTTTAATATGAATGAAATTTTATTAGCAATGTTTGCTTTTGAGTGAAATTGAAATCAGAAACAGAAACAGCAAAATACTGTTGTATAAAATCGAGATAAATTTTGCATCCTTACCGCAAGAGATGATCTTAACTATGATATATTTTACTCATACTGCTAAATGGCTAATATATTAGCCATTCTGAGCAAATAAATAATTATCGCAGTTGATGAAGCACAATTAATAATAGCATCCCACAAATACACTTTTAGTGGCAATCATTATAACAAAATATATATAACTAAAAAAAGATTATAAAGGATAAATTCAGGGACAAGCAAGAATATTTTATATGAAAGAGGACTTCAAAAGAAACAAAATAGTGACGAAAGCATTCAAAAATCTTATTCCGTTACGGAGATAGCTAAGTTTATTTCAAGTTTGGTATCATTTGTGTAGAAACGACTGAAATCAGACTAGTTGTAATGTCATAGCCTCAGATTTCTCAAAATCTTTGTATATTCTATCATATTTGCCATTTTGTAGCTTATAAAGGCATGGAATATGTCAAAAAGTAGCCTACAACTGAATCTATACGAAAAGTATTAATAATATACCGCCTGAAGAAAATTCGGGGAGAGAATAATTTAAATATTAAAAAAAAAACTAATAAAAATACATTAACAATTTTTAAGAATGCGAGGATGCATACACCAGCCAGGAAGTTAAGACTTTACTACACCAGTCTTTTTTACGCCGATAAGACGGAGCTTTTAACTTGAATAACTCCTTGGCGGAATGAGATTTTTGAAGTCTTTCTTCACCATTTTGTTTCTTTTGAAGCCCTCTTACATAAAATGGACATAATTAAACCACTAAACTTATCCTCTAAAAATTTCTTTCGTAGTCCTTTGTCATAGATGACCACTTACAAATGAACAAATACACATCAAAAATAAACTCGCGATATTATGCATCAAGTACGTTAACCAGGGAGTTGCCATTTAGATGGCAACTCCCTGCGTAAACAAAGAACTTCTCGTAAATAGGACAGTTATTGTGGATAATATTGCTGCAGGCCAGCTTATGCGTGTAATGTGGCAGTGGACCTAACGTAGATTTTGGTTGTTTACGCTTTGATTATTTTATAGCCTTCATTGTGGTATATGCATGATAGGATAGCCCAGGGAGTTGCCATTTAAATGGCAACTCCCTGGATAGCCTATTCAGGGTAGGCCCTATTCAGTGTTCTTAAACCTTAAGTTTATAATCTACCTACTGTGGTGTAGCGGTTATCATACCTGTCTACAGACCACGAGGGCCCTGGGTTCAAGCCTGGGTTGGGTAGACACGCCAGTGTACCACAACTGGTTATTATAGGACGTTGTTACTATAATACAGGCGACGACCCCGTCATTGTAATTGTGTGTTCACTCGTCGTCGTCGTCAAGTTAATAGCCCAAACGAACTTTTAACTACAATTTGGCTATACTGTGGGACAGAACCATTGAACTGTTGAAAGCAGACTTTTCTTTCCATCGGAGGTATTCGGTGGTATTTCCCGAGCCAATGCATGCTAAATTCATTTGGACTGCATCGAGCAAAATATAAGTATTTAAAACATTTTAAGCGAATTTTGGAATGCAAAATTCGTTTTAAACTACGCAACAATATGCACTGTTATTGAATCAACATATCGATTATTGAATCAACATATCGATCTATATAAGGCAAACATCAGACATAGCAACACAGCAAAATATCTAAAAGACGCTTAGGATATGATAAACGTTACAAAAATCCGAACGTATTCAGGCGAGAACCTGGCTCTTGTAAGTTATAGACATTGCATAAGCTCAAATCCCCCAAAGAAATGAGAATCTTGGGTGACACAAATTCCCCCAAAGATTTGTAACAATTGTTTTGTAAATATTCGGGATAAGATATGCTTTAATTATATGTACGATCAAGAGGATGCCTATTTTCGCGCAATCCACTCATGTTTTCCCAGCCATGCAGCTAAGGTTTCTTACATAAAATTTACAGCCTAGTAGCTTGCCCATATCTTCACCAATTGAGGACATTCAGAGACATTTAAGTGTTAACCTCGAGCAGAAATAAAAGATTACCTGTCATCGACAGATCGAAAGCAAATGCTAACACGAACTTTCACATGATTGTTTCAGGCTGACCCTTATAATTATTTAAGTGACAATGAACTAACTCGCCTGACCAGACACATTACCGCATAAGGATGTTGTTCTCAGACAAAACAAGTAATTAATGTATTAATCACATTAGGGTGTCCCTGGCATGCCCGATGGGAAAGTCAGTCAATTATTGCAAACATATCTTCCTGACCAGAAAAAGGGTGTTAGGAGCGTGTCCAGGGAATTATCATTGTGGAATGGCAAACTGGCAACTACTCCCTGGCAGCCTGATAACTTTCGAATCTCATTGGCCAATAAGCAATTAAGAGTCGCTATCTGGTACGTTACGGACGTGTGTAACCATCCAGAGAATGGCCCATACAGCCAGGGTATATACAAAGACAATTCAGTCACATAACCTCCCATGGGTTTAAATCTGAACTAGCGTTTCAGCCACTTGAAATATATGAAAGTAAATCCTCCTATGAACTGATGAACTGGTATGGCGAAGCTTAGCAAACGTATAGTCAGAATTTGCTGCGCCCTTTAAATTAAAACAAAACACGAAATTATAATGGTCGCCTGAAACGTCACTATTCTGCTAAAAATCATATTTAGGCCTGAAAAGTTTTAAGTACGGTAAAATATTTTTTTTAAACCGATTTTGATTAAACCAATTGATACTTCAGTCCTCTCAAAAGAACTTCATAACTTCTTTTATTCGAGTGTTAGCAATTAGCTGCTAGGTTTATTGATTAATTATTTGATGGGGTGCACGCTGCAAATTTTGACGAAAAGTCACACAAATTTTGGTAGCAAAGTCCTTCTCATATTTTTCATGAACTGAAATTTAGGAGAAGTCGTATTACAAATTTAGCACATAATAAGCATATACAGATCTTCAGATTGAAAATTCCCTAAACTATTTTTAAAATTTAATGACCGCGCACAATTCAAAACTCTTTCTAAATGCTATCATAGGCTATTTAGCGTCCACTTTTAATTATGTGTTTACTTTTATATTTTCTGAGTAAGCATTTTAGTATTTTTTTGAAAATAACTTTCAATTGTGAAGAAGGCCTATAACTGACAACTCCCTGGACCGATTTAAACTTGATGTTCGAATGAAATTTCAGAGCAAAAATTTGTTGTGTATGATTATGAAATCAGCTTGCAATGCACCACGTGTCTTTGTTTTAAATTCAGCTTGTCGGGAACATAATGCCAGAATCAGCAGATCAACTGTTCAATATGCATTCACTTAAAGATTAAAAGAGCAATAGGCTAATAACATTTAAAAAAAAAAATGGCTCTACATAAACAGATAAATAAATGAAAT
>JAIGNY010002400.1:0-16422 GCA_020152595.1 Chiridota heheva | reverse complement strand
GCCCCCAATTGTTCAATTTATTTAGCTGAGCGTCCTGATAAAACCTTAGTACGACACAGGCAGTCTTCATCATGTCCGGTCCACGCTCCCGATCGGGAGATCGAGGCATGTGCAGTGACCATAATTTAAACTTACTAATAAGCATAAATTCAGCCGTTAAAATGTTTTTGATTTTCAAATTTTGTAATTCTTAAGTTTTATACTTTGGAAATGAAATCAAAATTTCTGTAAAATTTAAGCTTTGCTGGTGACTTAAATGTTAAAATCTGCTCTTCAGAAAGTATTGAAAGGAATTTAAAGATTACGAGAAAATCCCTGGTGAAAGCCAAATTTTCGCTGGTGAAATGAAGAAAATCCTTCTATTGCACTACAATAAATTTAGAATATTTCACATACATTTTTCTTTCCTTTTGCAGTTTGGCTAAACTTATTTTACCCTTGTGTATTTCTATTTTAGAAAGATTTGAATTTGAAAGATGCAAAATTAATGACAAAATCTCTCGATTGGGAGATCTCCTGTTTGGGAGCGGGGGCCGGATTGATCATGATTAGGCCTACGATTAGTACTTTAATGACTATTAGGCCCCCTATAGCTCTGGGGATTAATATTTTGTTAGATTTAAGCCTACCTCATACCACCTAACCCCATACCAGAAAGAATTCTGCAGTTAAGCCTTTACATGAGGTGGTCACATCTCCAACCATCTCCTGTTTTACGTAACTTTTCTGCAATGTGATGAGAAGAGGTGTAACGCTGGCATGCCAGGTAATCATGGCGTCAAAAAGTGTGTGTGTGTTGTGAGTCTGTGTGTGTGTTTGGGGAAGGGGAGGGTTAACTTTGAACATACAAATGTATTATTTAGATACATAGTATTTTTTCTTTTGATATGACAATTATATTGCTGGAACAAATTAGTCCATTCTCATTCAGATATGACCATCTGGTCATAGACCACAAAAATACGTACGTGACACAAGTCCGAAAAGAGTTTTTAATTGACGCAGAAATCACTTGAGATAATCCTCTCTCGAGAATACGCTCTAACACAAGAGTTAAAACAACATTTACAGAGCTGCATTAACTCTTAGCAAGAGCCATTGCAAGGACAGCACCTGACATGTTAAATTAGCTCTTTCTTAAGAGTAACAAATGCAGCACCTTGGAGGTTATTAAATCTGAACACATACAAGTGCTGTATTTAACATTTACATGTGCTGTGCTCAACCTGTACAAAAGGCTAAATAAAATCGTTTAACTTGTTCTGGTGTTATTTTGAACCCTTACGAACTGATTTAGGTTAAAACCAATCGTTTAATCTCGTTTTAGTGCTGTACGTCAACTCTACAAGTGTTGTGTCTAACCCGAAGGGGTAAATAAAATTCCAAATGGTTTTACGCGAATAATTCCAAATGATGTTACGGACTTTGAATGAAAGTTCTATCAAAGGTTCTGCATAATTAAGCTACATACTTCATTCAATATGTGACATTGGTGAACCAGCTTTATGCATGAGGCACTTTTATTTTTCCACACTGTGTCTTGCAAACCAGTTATAATTGAAAGACGCATTGTAAATAACGAATAAAAGCTTGTTTTCCATATATTGATTTACTTTCTTAGTTTCAACAAGAGAAAATGACAGAATTCAGCTCAAATGTTTGATTTAAAATAATTAAGGAATGAAACTACAAGGATTAAGTAAATACACTAGACTAATCATATGAATGTCACTAGACTGATCATATGAATTTGCAAAATAGAAATATTAATGAAGTTATTAATCTCTATTTCTGCATGAACATTTATTAGTGTCCAATTAATGTGACTCCGCCCATCAATTAATGTGACTCGCCCATCAATTAATGTGACTCCGCCCATCAATTAATGTGACTCCGCCCATCAATTAATACGACTCCGCCGTGACTCTCACAGGTGTTACAATTCATCCAAGACTTTAAGTGTAACACAGGTAACTTTATTTGTGTAACACCGGCCGTAGTGTTGTATGTAAACTCTGGAGTTTAAGAGTGTACCTCAAGCAATGCTTCCATGCTTTGATCTACTTCTTGCTGAGTTGTATCGACCAATCAACCAAGAGACCTTATAACGATTCTAAAGATAGTAGTCGCATTATTGAAGCATGCAGCCAAGGAGTTTCCGTAACTATGCTGCCATCAGTACAGCAACATTATGGAAATGACATCGACATTGATCTTACTAATAAACTTGTTCATGGCACTCGGCAGCCTGATAATACTGCAAAATCTGAACAGATAACGGCCTTAACGACAGAAAGCCATCAGTCCCTAATAGACCTGAGACAGTTACCAAAGTCGCTGATATTTAATATTTTTCAATTTGATTTGAATAATTTATCAATTTTACCTCCCAACCATGCAGGAAGCATGCCACTGAGAAGATAGAAAACTCTCGGGCGTTTTTGGTCCTCTTGAGTTGGCATCTTCAACTTAGCCTTTATATGAATGAATTTATAAGAGTTGCAACCTGGCCATCGGGCCACTGGAGCTTCGCCATGGACCCCACTGGCCCTTGAGCGGGCACCTAGACATGACGCCGATATATGTCCCCATTCCCCTCCCCACCCCATAAGCTTGAGCAGACGCTCTTGCTTGTAGTAATTATAGGCCTACATCACTGACCAAACCTCCCCTAGTCAAACCAGGGAACTGGTGCACAGCTCGCTGGTCATGCTGGTTGTACCAGGGAGCTGTTACTTTGTCAAAGTAACAGCTCCCTGGTTAAACAATAGCAGAGTAGTAGACCTCAATACAGTGATCGCCGCCCACTGGTCCGAAGGCCTAATAGTCCAAAGGTGTGGGCTCATAGAGGGGAGAAATGGAAGATATTGCCATCCCGAAACATGCACTGACTTCATGGTATTTTACTGTACTGCCAGCCCACTGGTCGGAAGGCCTAATAGTGGCAAGGTTCAATAGTCTGAAAGAAAAGGCCAACTAGTTTGAAGGTCCGATAGTACAAACGTTCGATATTTGGCAATATCTTCCATTTCTCCCCTCTATGAGTTTTTTGCATTTAGATTGGTTTTGAGCCCGGGATCTAAAATGGCAGCTCCATGGTTCTGTCCGTGTGATGAAAACATTTAGAGTTCACACATGTAACTTAACAAATCATACATAACTTAACAAATATACGTACCATCCAGGGCTCCAGTAGTTTGTTCTACCGTAAGATCCCGAAAACAACTTGGTGCGCTTTATAACTCAGCCATTACCAAAGAAGTAAGATGTTGCTTGATAAGAACAAGATATTACACAGAACACACGAATTCAGGTTTACACAACGTTGTCTATAACTTAGCGTACACCCTTGTTCGTCCATGCATGACCGTTATAAAACAAATCTTTGTTTAAAAGAAATATTGGGTCTAATAATAAAATTGCTCAGTTACTTGGCCAGACACAATCAGGAAACTTTTGACAACACTCAAACGTCATTTGAAGTTAACATATATGTTGAGTAGCCAGCATAAATACACATGACGTAATCCTAACACTTCAGGATAAACATTTACCCTTTTATCAAGGTAATACCAGTTGTAGTAACACGGGGGTTAAAATAAAGAATTACTTGGTTATCGTGCATAGTAAGTCGCCCCACGTGTGTCTCGTAACATTTAAAAGCTACCAGCATTTTTTTATATGTTGTAAAACCAGGAATTTGTTATTTAGATCACACTGGTCACAGACACCGTGCACGCGGGGTGGGGTGGGATGGATTGGAATATATATATATATATATATATATATATATATATATATATATATATATATATATATATATATATATATATATATATATATATATATATATATATATATATATATATATATATATATATATATATATATATATATATATATATATATATATATATATATATATATATAAATATATATATATATATATATATATATATATTCTTTTACATATATATATATATATATATATATTCTTTACATATATATGTATATATTCTTTACTATATGTATATGTATATATATATATACACATATATATATATTTTATATATACATATATATATATATATATATACACATATATATATATATATATATATATACATATATATGAATATATATATATATATATATATATATATTCTTTACATATATATATATATATATATTTCTTTACATATATATATATATATATTTATTTATCTATTTATCTATCTATATATATATATATATATATATATATATATATATATATATATATATATATATATATATATATATATATATATATATATATATGTATATATATATATATATATATATATATATATATATATATATATGTATATATATATACACACATATATATATATATATTTTTATATATACATATATATATACACATATATATATATATATATATATATATATATATATATATATATATATATATATATATATATATATACATAAATATGAATATATATATATATATATATATATATATATATATATATATATATATATATATATATGTATATATATATATATATATATATATATATATATATATATTTATATATTTATATATATATATGTATATATATATATATATATATATATATATATATATATATATATATATATATATATATATATATATATATATATATATATATATATATATACATATATATATATATATATATATATATATATATATATATATATATATATATATATATATATATATATATATATATATATATATATATATATATATATATATATATATATATATATATATATATATATATATATATATATTTATATATATATATATAAGTTAACTTAGTAGTATAAGTTTTTTTAGGTAACCCATGGGGACCTTCAGGCCCCTCAAGTTACCTAAAAGCCGAAAGTCGCACATAAAACCGGAGTAGGGTCCTTAAGGTTTTGTTATGATAGCATAGCTTGCAAGGGCCCCTCCAGGTTACCTGAAAAGCCGAAATGCGCACATAAAACCGGAGTGGGGTTCTTAAGGTTTTGTTATGATGGCATAGATTGTATAGCTGACTTAGTGCATAACAGTAGTATTGTAGCATAGCTGCACATAGTAGTTCTGAAGTCTATGTGTTAGCTTCAGATATAATTATCCGCCCAGCCATCCAACGACGGGTGAACACACAATTACAATGACGGGGTCGTCACCTGCGTATTCGCTTATGATAGTAACAATGCTATCACGAAATGCTTAATACGACCTGGACGAGAACACAGGTACGACGTACGGACAGACCTAAGATCGACAACCAAGTCAATGTCCACGGCCTTTGATAACCAGTTGCGGTGCACTGGCGGCCCAACCATCCAGGTGGAACCTCGTTTATATAGAGTTTAAAACAGAAGTGCCATTTCTGGAAAACTTGAGTTTGCCAACAACGAGTTTTTCCACCGTACAAGCTCACGCAAACATGAGATGTTTTCGTTTCGAAAGGCAAACTCAGGCGTTGGAAAATATACTATTCTATGATTGCTCAGTTGTGCTCTCACGTGAAAATGCGCAGTGTACATACTCAGTCACAGTCGGAAATCTGACCTCGTTTGACCTGAAAACATTAAACATTGCGGACGTCATATAATTTTGAATTTGGCTCGAAATTCAAATGCAATGTACGACACAACATAGAGCAAAATTTCACCCTTTATAAGTCAAATTAACTTAAATGATTGAAACTTTATGGAGAAATATCATCAAAGCAAACACAGAACAGCCTAACCCTTATGTATACTGATATACAAGTGGAAAAAATAAGGTCAAGACCTACCACTAGTCCGATCGAACGTACCGGCCGATGGTCGAAAATTAGGCCTAAATTGACTTTTTCAAAATCAACAAAAGAATTTTATAGCTAAAATTGTAGGAAATTTACTTCTTGACACAAAAACTAATCGACACTAGACAGTTACGCTGTGAACGGTAGTTCACAAAACGTTTGCATGCAGATTTCGAATGTTAAACACGCGTGTGATGGTCGCCATTTTGAACGCTGAATATTCAACATATATGACCAGGTATTTGAATATTAATCATCATTACACTGGTTCTATCAGTGCAGTTGCGGTAGTACACTGGTTCTATCAGTGCAATCGCGGAGCAGCCTGGTTCCAACACTCAATTTGGGAGATTCAATTATTTGAAAACGATTGAGAAGGGCAAATTAAGTTCGGATAAAACAGTACATCTCAAATGACACTTTCCTGGTACATTTTAGAAGTATGGTGAACACTTTACAAATAAGCTAAGCTTTTAGATAAAATAAAAAGACATAATAAAGGTTGGGTAAATTTGGGTTAGAGGTTATATGGGGTTCAGTCGGTGGGGTTAAGAAAAATTGGATGAGATATTAAATAAAAAAAGAGAAGACTGGGTTAAACAACATGACGAGAAGGAGACAGTTCATAGTTTGCCCCTAATGTGTTATTTCCAACTGGGCTTGCAATAATTATGAAGTTATGGATTCGACCAGGGGCAGATTGGCCAACTGACCCTGGACCAGTGGTCCAAGACGCCGATCCCAACACGCTGATCGACTTTTCCCCATAACTTGAGTTGGCCGCTGGCCCATTGGACTAGCTAATGTAATTTTTTTCAGAAAATAAAACAAAAATATTTGTATGCTTCATGCAAATGAACGAATAAACATTATGACACTTATCATTTTTTGCGTGGTAAGGTCAGACGAAGGCACCGGTCATTTTACCTGGACCGGTATATTTCTATGTGTCAGTCCGCGCCTGGATTTGACCTCATATATGGTACACAAATGCATTTTGGCAGTTTAGCAAAAATTGTTAGATCAAAAGTGGGTGTGGAAATTAAGTCCAACTGAGGCAGGGAGTAGATATTGCTTCTTATCTCCCATTCAATTCCTCCACTGTGTTCGGTATTTGTTCATAAAACACAAAATGTAACGTCAAAGTAATCCATGGTGTTGTCCTTCAGTACTTGGTCCGCGGATACATTATCTTTTCCTCTTGCAAAATAGTAACGAATGGATAACATCAGGAGCAAATGACACAGCCAGCCTTAAACAAAATGAGTGTGGCGGTGATGGGGAGGAAGGGAAGTGATGAAGGAGGGGTTATGGGGGAGGGGGTGATGGGGAGGGGAGGGGGTGAGGAGGGAAAGGTGAGGGGGGACAATTGTGAGAAGGGTCGAACTGTGATGTCAAGGTCTAGAAATTACAAGGAAAAAGGTGGGCGTTTCAGCCATTCCCAGTCCTTTTGAGAGGTTGAGAGGAAGATCCTTGTTGCAATGGTGGGAAATAGGCGAAACAAAGGAGAGGAAATATTACTTGGCAATACTTCACATAGAACAAATACATTCTTCCCATAAACCTTTGCATATACACCCACTTTCCTTGGGATGCCCACCACAAGACAATGAAGCACCAGGTATCATTTTCTAGCCTGTGGTGTGACTTGGTTCAGGCTTGACCCTGAATCTTTGGGCTAAATAACCATCTGAAAAATTAATGAGGATGGGAACTTTTAAAAGAAGTTTTAAATCAGTTTAATTAATTCCAAAAGAATTATCTTTTTTTTTCCAGTCAGTTTATAGTTTAAACAAGGTTGCCAACACAATGCTAAAACAGCTACAGAAAAAAACTCAAAATACTTCAAAGGTGAATTCAGGATGAGGTTAACCACAATGGGTGCACTGGAAATTGATTCAAACAATACAGAAGTAAAATTAGCACACCAATACCTTTAATGACTTAATGACCTCGATTGACCATCCTTACATCCACCTTTGGAATACTTTAATTTAAGAAAAGCAATAAATAAGACACAATGGAGACAGATTAAACAATAATAACTCTTGTTATCTTCAAATGCAACAAAACAAGAACCAATAAAAATACATCTTTATCAAGTTAACCTGAATAAAGGGTAGTGCTTATGTAAGTCTAGCAATACACAATATAAATATAAACAGCTGGCAAAAAACTCCACATCAAGTGTGTATTACTGTAAGTTTCTTTAATATTATTTGTTATAAATATAACAAATCTTGACACTTCTATAAAATTAAAATGAATGGCACTTCCTCGTATCACACAGACAGCCTTGGATATATACAGTATATGTCACCCAGACAATATACAGTATGTCACCCAGACAGTCTTTAATAAAACCAATGTCACCCAGACAGCCATAGATATATACAATATGTCACCCAGTCTTTAATAAATACAATATGTCACCCAGAAAGCCTTAGATATATACAGTATATGTCACCCAGACAGTCTTTAATAAAACAATATATGTAACCCAAACCGGCTTTAATATATGTCACCCAGTCTTTAATACATACAATATAATGCACTTTCCACCTTACACAAATAGAAAACCAAACAGATACAAACAAGGCAAAACTTTATACTATGACTACTTTGCACAGGAAGCTCACAAGTGATAAATCATGGTACTTCTTAGAAAAATAGACACATTTTCTCCTTCTTTACTGTTCATATGTACATTTATAGTTGTAAAACTGTACATAGCTAGTATATGTCAAAAAATAAACTGCACAGTTTAAAAGGTACAAACATGAAGAGCACAAATATTATGCTGTTAGTCGCTACCAACACTTCAAACATACTAGTTTTACACAGCTTTTTTTTTTTTTACACAGCTGCATTACAAAATAACTTTTAAGAAAATAACATTCATGTGGCTATTGTACACACCAACTCACTTTATTGTGACCAAATAATTTATGGGCAGGTCAGGTCATGTACAAGAAAATTTAAAAGTTGTTGTATTCTGAATTTACAGCTCTTTGTAAACAACTTGAAACCTGTCCATAGAAAAGTAATCAATTATGTCCTCCCAAGGTACAAGTAAGAAAGAAAGACACTGATTGTAACATCTTTATCGATTGAATAACATGTGTTTCTTTACCAGCCAATTACATTTGGAGAGACAAACTTATTTGTACTTTTCACAACTTCTCCACAATCATCCGCAATTCAATGATAAATAATGAAGACATCATTGCTAATCCAACTGAATGTATATGGCAAACAATAGTCTTTTAGGCTAACTGCTCTCCAGCACTGGTTAAATTTGTCCATGCCCATAGCCACTTGCAGGACCCATGCCACTCATTTGTGAATGCACTATCTGGACGGCCCCTGGTTTCAGTAAATTCACTTTCAGGATTTAAACTGGACATCACTTATCTTCAATGCTACTAACTGATCACTCAATGAAAAACAGTAGCAGATCATACAATATCTTTGGGAGGGAGTAAGATGGAGGGGGAGAGGGGGCATAGTGGCATTCAATAAAAGCCCAGCAATGGTTAATGAAATGACAGGCGTCATGACATTTTTACTTTTGACATACTTACCAATGGCTGCTAAAAAGAGTTCGTAATAGTTTTTTGGTTAAAAATATAAAAAAAAACCATTTAGTATTTAGCATTCATCCATCACTGTACTGATGCATATGTACCTGTGAAAATAAAAAAAATTAAAAAAATGTTTGAGTAATCATGAGAAAAAAATCATACTGTACATAAACTATCATATACTATATATATGAGCCAAACTTGAAAGTGCTCAAGGGATTAAGTGGAAAGAATACAAGTCATCATTGGCACGGAAGTTACTGCTTGCTGGAATGGTTAACTTGTTCTATATATAAAGAAAACAGCAAGAAAAGACTTTGGTACCTGTGAAAATAATAAATTAATATAATGAATGTTCTTAAAAAAACTTTATTCTTTCTAAATTTGTATCACACACATGCATTCTTTAAACAAAGAAAATAAATACACTGTACAAAACTTTATTCTTTCTAAATTTGTATCACACATGCATTCTTTAAACAAAGAAAATAAATACACTGTAAATTAAGGCGGGCATTTGTACTGGCATCAGATATGGCAAATGAAAAACATACTGATCTTTGGCACACACATGATATATAAAAGTAAAAAGATAGGGATCCAAAAAGTGGTAAATGTTATATGTCTCTAGAAGTACACAGTTACTGGTATGGTAAAGCTTTTAAAATAAAAAAGGAAGTAAAACTTTAGCACTTGTAAATAGCAGCTTCATGGCAAAATTAAAAACACTTAGTAAGCCTCACAATACAATGTCTCAAACAAAGGCAACTGAAAGTCAATAAAAGGCAGGCAAGTACTTTTAATCTGTGCTTTCTACTTCATAGGAAAATAATTTCTGATGGGCTCCATTTTGCATTGCCCATCATATATACACATTAACATTTTAATACAATTTCAATACTAAAATTCATGGTTTCCATTAATCTAGAGTTTTATAAAATTGTTACCCGATACAGTAACATTTAAATAAAATTTTAAAATGTAAACCATGAATTGCATGTACAAAATAAGCCTTCCAAAATATAACATTTAGGTTCTAACTCATGGGAAACTCTTAGATGATACTGTAAAGATCACCAGAATCAATAATCATCTCAACTCCAACTCCTCTTCAAAGTCATTTTGTTCCTCGCAATCATCATTGTCACTGATATCTCCCAAAACATTGGGAC
This sequence comes from Chiridota heheva, assembly GCA_020152595.1. Taxonomy (NCBI): domain Eukaryota; kingdom Metazoa; phylum Echinodermata; class Holothuroidea; order Apodida; family Chiridotidae; genus Chiridota; species Chiridota heheva. The sequence continues at coordinate 5,808 of JAIGNY010002400.1, read as the reverse complement.
CATAATCTGATTCATTGGAACTGAAATAAGATTCATCTGAGGTAACTTGGGAATCATCTGAGAGTAAAAGCTTCTAGGTCTTACTAGTTATTATACACATCCCCTCAGTGCAGGTTGACATTGGGATTGCCATACGACAGGGAGAATACTGGACCTTTGGTGTAATAATAAATACACCAAAATTTGGAGCTTCGTATTCATTAAGATCCATGGAGGCCGCCATTTTAATTGTAGTGATAAGGTTAAGTCAATGGGGATTTTTAATGAGAACGCAGGGGTATTTTTGAAACGAAAACCAATATTAAATGAATATTCATTAGATTTAACCGCAGACTTTTCAATTTCATTGTGGACTTCGCGATAGAATAACAAAAGACTTCCGTTGACCTTTTGAACAACCCTCTCGACACAGGATTTCTAATGGCTCAGTCATCGCTGATACCATGTACATATATCATACGTTACATTACACAATTACTACCGTTCTCTTAGTAAAAATCCTATTCATATAACGTTATTACAACTTAAAATGGCGGCCTTCATGGATCTTAATGAATACTACGAAGCTCCAAGTTTTGGTGTATTTTCTTACTACACCAAAAGTCCAGGATTCTCCCTGACTGACGAGGGTTGTTATAGATTAGGTACAATTCCTTTTTTTTAAATTCACACGTTGTATAAAATTGATGATTGAAAAATAACTTACTTTTTGGGTGTAGTTATATTACTAAGATTAATAATACACTTTTTCAATAAAAACTTTCCTAAATATTTACCTATTTAGCACCACAACAGGATAAAGTTCTCTGAGATTCATATTTTGGTCGTCATTTTCACCGCACGTTTGTGATTAATTATTCAATGTTCGCAAAAATTTTTAGAATGTTCCACTAAACTGCAAGTTTATTTTTCACCGACAACATTTAAATCTTTGTTCATATAATTTTATTAAATAGTTTTGCTAAAAAAACTGTGTGAAAAACATATAAAACATCAAGAAATGTTTGGATTATATAATTGTACTTTATAAGTATTATCTAAATTTTTTCCCTTAAATAATCTAAAATATAACACCCCTGCTAAAATATTATAGCCACGATGACAGTGTTTTGAAGTGACTGTACTTTGAAGAGCTCGTCAGCAATTTTTACGGAAAGAAAGGTAATCCAAAATAATTCAATAAAAATAACTAAAATCACCTTAAAAACAATTTTTGAAGACATGAATGGGCTTCAAACATTGATTCTAATCATTGTGGGCGAAAAAGAAGATAGAATGGTTTTGTTTTCATTAAGATCTTAAAACTGAGATTTTCCTATACTTTTAACACCTCGCTTAAAATAGTACAGGAGGGTATAGGATTTTGTAGCACCCTCCGATGGCCAGCCATCACTAACGGCAGCGCAGCCATACTGACAGGCTGGCATCAGTTCGACGGTACTACAGGGAGTACTAGGTCTTACGTAGTTGTTATACATCCCTCAGTACGGGTTGACATTGGGATTGCCATACGGCCAGCCACCACTAATGGCAGTCATACTAACACGGCTGACATCAGCTCGACGGTACTACGGAAGTACTACTATTAGGCCTAGGTCTAAAAACAGATAATTTGTTTTTCTAATGTAAATTTAAAAAGACACATTGTGAAACTGAGGCATACCTTGCTGCATGAGATAAACAACTGCTATAGACAATTCATTAGTACTGATAGTAATGATATGCCCAATGGCAAATTGCCAATGTAAAACTGTCTTAAGAAGAGTTAGCATGCACTTGTAGACCTAATGTCATTACAGCCTGGCTAAATAATAAGCGTACTACTACTACTACTCGTTAGGAACAAACACTGAATACAGAACTGAGTGATTTGTGAGAATAACAAAACAGGAAGAAGAAAAACTAAGCCCGAATGTTAGTCTAGGCTCTGTATAAATATCAACTGGCATAAAATTGCATGATGCTTAGTATTGCCTTCTCGACCCTAAGCTCCTGTATTAATAGGTACGATAAAAAATGATGTGGGTACTACAACACGTTAGGCTGCGATAAGGAGCCCCAAACCGGAAGTTCCACAAAATATTAAATTTACAAGAAATATCACACTCAACAAGTGGGAAAGTAAGATTGAACGATAATTTAAACTTTCGGCTGTTACATGGTACTATATGCAAGTCCATATCTGGCTGTCTATGAGAGATTCACAAAACCAAAAGTGCAGACTCGCCACTCACCTCTAAAGCATCCGATGGAAATGGGTTTGCAGTTAAATGCACCTGTTTGATCGCAAAAATGTGCTGAATATCCATATCTCTACGTCCACTACATATTCAACACCTCTACTTTCCACAGGTAGCCATGTAATTTTAATTTGACGTCACTAAATCTGAATATTCAGTACCAAAAACTGACTGATAATTCTAGGTAGCTCAAAACTGCATCTTCGGAGTTACTGCAAAACGACTTCCGGGTCAGCTGTAAATGTTTAATCAACTTGGGATAACGGCGGTATAGCGAGGTCAGATCTCCGACTGAGTCAGTATGCCAATATTGATCTAGTCAATCGTACGACATTGTGTACGTGCAAGTGACAAACTCACGTGGCGGAAAAAAATGCTGTTCTATGATTGCTCGGTTGTGTTTTCGCGTGACAATGTGCAGTCTGCATGCTCAGTATGCCTATATGTAGCACGGAACTAATAAGGTATTACCCCGCCATCCAAAAATAAGAACTCTCAGACATTCAGAGAAAAGGCTAATACAAATGTTTTCGAGAGGTCCCATGTCATGGGACAGGAAGCTGAGAAGTTGAAAATTTCAGGAATGGTAGAGAAAAGATAAGTTTTGACTATGCATATCCAATCTTGATGAGATTTGTTTCAGTAAAAGTTTCATGGGGAACTATTTTACCACGGACTTATACCCAAATTTGAGTGATTTGGTGAGGGTGTATAACATCTCTTCACTTCAGCCAAAAAAAGGGCCAAAACCTCTGGTGACCCCCTATTGAAAGTACCCTCATCCGAGAGATATTAGATGGGACTTTTTTGAAAATATCTTAAAAGATCCTAAATCTATATAATTCTGGTACAAAAAGGACCCCAAACTTGACCCTTTCATCATAGGCTTCAATGGGAAAATAATTAGTTCCGTGCTATCAAAAGTACACTTGTTCTCATGCATGTCATGTGACAATGCGCAGTGTACAGACTCAGTATGTCAAAATTGGTGTGTGTCATCAGACAATGTGCAGTGTACATACTCAGAATGCCAAAATTGAGACATGTCATGTGACAATGTGCAGTGTATAAACTCAGTATGCCAATATTTGAATGAAATAATGGTGTTAAATTTGGAGACATTTTGGGAGTCATTACAGGGTTACAGAATATTTGAGAGAGTTAATTTCTGAAGTCCGTGATTTTCTGAAGCCGAATTTTACTTAGTTGATTTTTGACAGAGTTGATTTCTGAAGCAGAATATTTTACAGAGTCATTTTTCAAACAGTTGATTTCTGAAGCAAAATATTTTACCGAGTTGTTTTTGAAAACAGTTTAATTTTGTAATGGCTCAGCGATTTGTAAATTTATCGAAGGACGGTTAGAGAATTTCAGAATGTACAGGCCCCGGAAAGAAATTGAACTTAAAAGGTTTGTGACGTGTAAAACATTTCTGAAGCTGAATATACTTTAGAGTAATTTTTGAATCAGTTTCTAAATTCAAACTTGTCGATTATAGCATGGAGCTATTAACTGAGTTAATAGCTTCATGATTATAGTAACAGTCGTAGCGGCATAGTGAGTTAATGCCAGATACAAGTTGTAGTAGTAACACTAGTTAATAGCTCCATGATTATAGTAACAGTCGTAGCGGCATAGTGAGTTAATGCCAGATACAAGTTGTAGTAGTAACAATACTTAGTAGCTCCATGATTATAGTAACAGTCGTAGCGGCATAGTGAGTTAATGCCAGATACAAGTTGTAGTAGTAACACTAGTTAATAGCTTCATGATTATAGTAACAGTCGTAGCGGCATAGTGAGTTAATGCCAGATACAAGTTGTAGTAGTAACACTAGTTAATAGCTTCATGATTATAGTAACAGTCGTAGCGGCATAGTGAGTTAATGCCAGATACAAGTTGTAGTAGTAACACTAGTTAATAGCTTCATGATTATAGTAACAGTCGTAGCGGCATAGTGAGTTAATGCCAGATACAAGTTGTAGTAGTAACAATAGTTAGTAGCTTCATGATTATAGTAACAGTCGTAGCGGCATAGTGAGTTAATGCCAGATACAAGTTGTAGTAGTAACACTAGTTAATAGCTTCATGATTATAGTAACAGTCGTAGCGGCATAGTGAGTTAATGCCAGATACAAGTTGTAGTAGTAACACTAGTTAATAGCTTCATGATTATAGTAACAGTCGTAGCGGCAGTGTGAGTTAATGCCAGATACAAGTTGTAGTAGTAACAATAGTTAGTAGCGAAGACTTGTGAGACATTTCAGAAGATTTTGTTAGTGATCATGAGAATTATAATTCGGACGATTTATTTGCTTGCAGTCGACCTGTAAATCTGAAAACGTGCGATATGGACTTTAATAACGATTTTCAGGAGTATTTCGGAAAGAATGTGATGACAAAACACTGATATGAATGAAATTGATAGTGATCAGATTGTAGTGCCTAATACGCCACAGAACAGTACTTTTTTTGTGAAATTGAAAAGAAAAAAAGAGTTTTGATGTTGTTTCTGAATGTCCACCGCAGAAGGGTGTTGCCATAACTGATGTTGATACCGATGTTGCTACTGATCTAGTAGCCGATGTTACCGCCGCTGTTGCTACGGATGCTACCGGTGATGAGGATGAAGCGTCATTCTTGGCGAAGTAGCGGTAAATGAAATATTGATTACATTAATGGGGTTGGAAGAGTTATTGTTAAGTCTCCTGAGTCTCGAAGAGGTAGGAGTGAAAGTAATAGAAAAGTATGGTGGTTGTTGGTCGTGGTGTGGGTGCCCTGGCCCGTGCATAGCAAAGGTCACGTCAATGCTATGTACAAGCCTTCCTTTTATTAGCAGAAATGTGTGTTGTTGCCCCGGTATTGTCGGCATATTTCTTGCTGGAATGAGCAATGTTTGATCATGATGAAGACATTGGGTCCGATTTGGAAAACGTGGTTTCTAGTCTCTCGGTTGTCCATGTTTTCTCTGAACCGTTATCTTTCTCTGCATCTGTAAGTAAAAATTATAAAAGCACAGTATATACCAAGATGAATTTAGTTGATCATTTGTAATAGACCTGAATATGGAAAATAATATGGAGACTAATATGGAGTTTATAGATGCACAATTACAAGCACCTTTCACATGGATAGTTGCCGGTCCTACCGGCAGCGGTAAAATATTCCATGTAATGAAAGCACTGAGTGAAAATTTCATAATCCAGCGGTTTCACAGGTTTATTGGTTTTAATGGGATTTGGCAGAAAAAAAGCAACACAGTGCCAAGCAATTATGAATTTGTGGAAGGTTTACCTCCTTCAATTTTTTTGGAAAGGATTGACACAACACAACATAATGTGATTGTCATTGATGATTTGATGTCAGAAATGGGTCAGAAAGGGGCTGAAGTAAGTCACCAAATTACTTACACGGGGCAGTCATCATGCAAATGTATCGGTGATTTTAATTGTCCAAAATTTATTTTTCAAAGAAGGAAGAAAGTTACATCAGAATTCACATTACATGTCAATATTTAAAAATCCCGCAGATATGAGTGTAATCAATACAATGGCTAAACAAATGTATC
>JAIGNY010002399.1:0-16528 GCA_020152595.1 Chiridota heheva | reverse complement strand
AGATGAAAAGAGGTATTTTAGGCATATTCTAAATTTGGCGTAAATTTGCGCTGATGGTAAAGGATTAAATCTTTTGTACAGCGCAAATTTACGCCACAGACAATTTTCTCGTAAGTCAGATGAAAAAGGTATTGACTTGTTTTAAATTTGGCATAAATTTACGCTAAGTATAAAGGAACATACCTTCTATACAGTGTCAGAGACCATGTTCTACAATTCAGATCAAAAACTTGTGTTAGGCTTCTTCTTTCTCACGTTTGGCGTAAATTTACGCTCAAGATAGGGAATCTTTTCTTCATTATCATACCTTCTATAAGATTGTTTTGAACTTTCCTCTGTATCTTTTAACAAGTGTGTACTAATAAAAGAAGAAATCAAGAACATATGAGTGTTACTTTCCTGTTTTCTCTTTGTCGTTTTATCATATCTTTTAGAATCCACGAGATAAAAACAAATGTCCTTTCACCTTTAAAAACTACTGGAAGAAGTCCCTCAGATAATGAGAAGCATTTCCCACGGTACAGTGGATTGTATGCAAAAATAAGACTTTCTCATTTTTATGGAATTTTGACACTCGGAGAAAGGGCCAAGTTCTAGGTATATATATATATATACATATATATATATATATATATATATATATATATATATATATATATATATATATATATATATATATATATATATATATATATATATATATATATATATATATATATATATATATATATATATATATATATATATATATATATATATATATATATATATATATATATATATATATATGTGTGTGTGTGTGTGTGTAGGGGAAGGGGAGGTGTCACGTTTCCCTGTTCCTCTGCCTATGCTCACATTCTCCACCAGGTGTGGACATAAGCCAATTAGTTTGATGGTCTGAAAACTTGCCTAATGGGCCGCAAATTGGTCTGGTTAACTGCTTGGTCGAAAAGCCCACTTAATCTGATGGGCTGTTTGGTCTGGTGGGCCCGTTAATCTGGTGGGCCACTTGGTTAGAGTAAAACAAAAATGAAAAACTCCTTTTTGGGGATTTCTGATGTAATTATCAAGTGAAATTTAATTGCAACATCATTCAAAATTTTAATATCAACTTAGCGATGAAAATATTGTAGGGTTGAATTCTATAAAAAATCATTTGCATACTGCACATTTTGCAGCTTTTTAAACTTTCAGCCCAGATCCAATTATGCACATTTTATATGTAGACCAATTACATATCTGTTTTCTTTTTTTCCACCATATATCACCATCCTAAGGCTAAAATGTGACAAAGAGTTATTATATATACCACCCATCAATATATGACCAGCTTGAAAAAGGACTTCCAACTATTTCTACTGGCTAAATTTAGGAAAAAAATTCATACAAATTTTGAGCTTAATTTTCTGAAGGAATAGTTCAATGGTTTGATTATGTTCATCTTATATGAAAAGGGACTTCTAAAGAAACAAAATGGGAAAGCGTGAAAGCATTAAAACAAATCTTACTCGACGAAGGAGTTTAAAGTTTTTATGTAACATATGTAGAAACGACTGAATTGCAACTAGTTGTAAAATTAAACAGTTGTTAAGAATGTGAGGATTAGTGCGCCAACCTTCCATAGTAGACTTACTAAACCAGTCATTTCTACCCAGATGAGACAGATCTTGAATATCTTCTTAACCGAAAAAGATATAAGTTAGTAGTTACTTCCCCATTTCTCTTTTTTAAGTCCTTTTTGAAATAAAGTTAATGACCACTGACCTAATCCTTTTAATTGATAAAGTTAATTGTTTTAAAATATTTGTTTCTACGTAGAACAGACATCTATTAACCATTCTAAGTGGAAAGATAATAACTGCCCTTTTCATGGGACAGCTATTACCAGAGTTTTGTAATGCAGCTCCAGGTATATGCCAAATAGAATGTATATGCCAAATAGAATGTATATGCCAAATAGAATGTATATGCCAAATAGAATGTATATGCCAAATAGAATGTATATGCCAAATAAAATGTATATGCCAAATAGAATGTATATGCCAAATAAAATGTATATGCCAAATAGAATGTATATGCCAAATAGAATGTATATGCCAAATAGAATGTATATGCTAAATAGAATGTATATGCCAAACAGAATGTATATGCCAAATAGAATGTATATGCCAAATAGAATGTATATGCCAAAATAGAATGTATATGCCAAATAGAATGTATATGCCAAATAGAATGTATATGCCAAATAGAATGTATATGCCAAATAGAATGTATATACCATATATAATGTGTATGCCAGATAGAATGTATATGCCAAATAGAATGTATATGCCAAATAGAATGTATATGCCAAATAGAATGTATATGCCAAACAGAATGTATATGCCAAATAGAATGTATATGCCAAATAGAATGTATATGCCAAATAGAATGTATATGCCAAATAGAATGTATATGCCAAATAGAATGTATATGCCAAATATAATGTATATGCCAAATAGAATGTATATGCCAAATAGAATGTATATGCCAAATAGAATGTATATGCCAAATATAATGTATATGCCAAATAGAATGTATATGCCAAATAGAATGTATATGCCAAATATAATGTATATGCCAAACAGAATGTATATGCCAAACAGAATATCACTGATGACCAAAAGCAAATAAGCCAAGCCTGGAAAACCTTACCAGCATATTAGAAGTCATTTAAGCTTAATGCACCGGATCTACACAACCTATGCTAGATTATGAAGATCAGTTTAGTTAGATACACATTAAATATCTATATTTTTCTTAATTTAATATTTGCCTCGATATATCCACACAAAAAAGCAAAAACATTCATTGCCATGGGTCAACTTGAAAATTCTAATAGACTAAATATTCTTGCTTCCTTCATCAGTAATTAATATTAATTTTTGAAACTTTTTCCCCCTCATTTTCAGCAACAAAATAGATGATACCCTGAAGGCAATTGGGTGCTTGACAAAGTTTTATTGCATAACAAAATTCTTACAGTAAGTACACGAAATGCAATGCAGAACATGCACGTTGCTCACGATGAGATTGTTGAGCATAGAAATACTCTTCTATGAACATCTCATATTCCATAAAAATCAATAGATAAGCACTGAAAATAATGAGGATTTTTGTATATATACATATTTTTTTTATAACTGAAAAAACAACATAACAATAAAAATAAAATAAACACAAAATTAAATTCAGGCCCCTAGAAATGAAATTCTTTTGATTATATTTACAAATTGTTGCAGTTATCATTTTTTTCTAATAGAAGAATAAGATATTGACATTTGGGAAAAATAATGGGGCAAAATAGAGAGAAAAATAAAGATTTTTTTTTTGTTCAATTTTAAACCAGATAATCTTTTAAAAATATGAAGGGTATGAATGTTAAAAATGGAAGTGGTATCAAATGCAAAGATACAATTTTTAACTTATTACTCACTTACAGCAATAATCTCTACAAGAAGCACAAAAATGTAATACGAATATGAAAGACTGTACAATGACCATTATTTGTTACACAAGCAGTACTACTTGAATAAAGGTTTAACCCAAAATAAAAATGACACTTTAATGTCTTTAATATAAAAGATGTTCTTAGGAAATCAAAAGCCTTTTCATATTCAACCAGAAAAAGAAACCATGAAGTCTTTAAAAAAAGTGCACAGTAAGAAAAATGTAAAGCAGTACGAATGTTTTCTCCATTAAAACGACCTTTTAAAACCTATTTGATTGGCATGTATAATATCACCGTGATCTGAATATTTTTTTAAATCCGGCAGAGATACAGTTTGTATCAAACTTATAGATAAAGAGGATATATTTTTCTGGTTTTGGATCAAAGAGCTGATTATGCAAATGAACAAAATTTCAGGACTCTACCACAAAATAACTGATGTACTTAAAAAAAAAGAAGGTTATAATATTAAAAAGGCAGACAGTTTAACTGTACCGGGAGACTTAAAACAATTAAAAGATTTTAAAGCAGTATTACGATCATCTATAGGAACCCCCTTCACAACTCCCCTTTGCTTGCTACATAATTTTCCGGTAGAAGCAACTTTCTGAAAAATAGACAAAGAATTATGCACCGAATTGGAAGAAATGAAGATTTTATTCTCTTTTCCATTGACCAGCATGTTATTATCTTTACGTAAAGAGCCAATATTCTCCATACTGTATTAATATTACAATTTTCACCGTCCCTATTCCATGAGGATTTGAGCGTATCATTTAATTTTCACTTCTTTAAATCATGCAACTGTTCATGCTGCCTAATAAGTTATCAAAAATCACCAAATTGTATTATTAAAGGAATCGCAGGAGCAATTCTTATCTGCTGCAGTTAGTTTCACTTAAGTTTCCTTACTATTCTGTTTGAACTTTATTGCGTTCTCTTACTTCGTTGATAGAACAAAATTGAATGCTGTGTGACCGAATTGAAGTAAATTAATTTCAAACAATCAATGAGTTGTTGAGCCTACGGTATCATGAATAACATTTTGAATTAAGGGAACATCATTACTGTTTTTTAACTAAGAGACATGAAAATTGTTGAATGCCACTCTCCTTCTTTATCTAATTTTAAACTTGTGGACTTGATTAGTTTGGAACCCACTTGCAAACTCTGAAACCTTAGATAAGAAACATCTTGGTTAGTCATTGCTTCTTTACACACAGTTTGTTTAATACCATGATAGATGGGAAAGTCCCCAAACCACCAACTTTACTGCTCTCGTAGCATTTTCATTGGCATTGGTATTAACAGAGACCTGTACTTTTGTCACACGCTGCAGACCCTGACAACTATTATCGTGTTTCTTGGTCTGTCAGGCTTTCCAATATATATTCATGTACAACAAAGAAGTAAACGAAACTCTGATTACCAATTGCACAAGCCAATCCTTAAAATGTCCATTGAGTGGTAAAAGCACACCATGTAGCAAACTACCTTGATATGTCCATTGAGTGGTAAAAGCAAACATTACCAGACAGAACATAATGTAATGAAACAAATTCAAAGCATACCATGGAGCAAACTACCCTGATATGTCCATTGAGTGGTAAAAGCAGACATTGCCAGAGAGAACATAATGTAATGAAACAAATTCAAAGCTTACCATTGAGCAAACTACCCTGATATGTCCATTGAGTGGTAAAAGCAGACATTGCCAGACTAAACATACTGTAATGAAACAAATTCAAAGCATACCATTGAACAAACTACCTTGATATGTCCATTGAGTGGTAAAAGCAGACATTGCCAGAGAGAACATAATGTAATGAAACAAATTCAAAGCATACCATGGAGCAAACTACCTTGATATGTCCTTTGAGTGGTAAAGGCAGACATTGCCAGACAGAACATAATGTAATGAAACAAATTCAAAGCATACCATGGAGCAAACTACCCTGATATGTCCATTGAGTGGTAAAAGCAGACATTGCCAGAGAGAACGTAATGTAAAGAAACAAATTCAAAGCATACCATGCAGCAAACTACCCTGATATGTCCATTGAGTGGTAAAAGCAGACATTGCCAGACAGAACATAATGTAATGAAACAAATTCAAAGCATACCATGGAGCAAACTACCCTGATATGTCCATTGAGTGGTAAAAGCAGACATTGCCAGAGAGAACATAATGTAATGAAACAAATTCAAAGCTTACCATTGAGCAAACTACCCTGATATGTCCATTGAGTGGTAAAAGCAGACATTGCCAGACTAAACATACTGTAATGAAACAAATTCAAAGCATACCATTGAACAAACTACCTTGATATGTCCATTGAGTGGTAAAAGCAGACATTGCCAGAGAGAACAAAATGTAATGAAACAAATTCAAAGCATACCATGGAGCAAACTACCCTGATATGTCCATTGAGTGGTAAAAGCAGACATTGCCAGACAGAACATAATGTAATGAAACAAATTCAAAGCATACCATTGAACAAACTACCTTGATATGTCCATTGATTGGTTAAAGCAAACACTGCTGTGATGTTCTGTTTAATACAGTTTAAAGTTATTCCAACATATCTATTTTATATGCATATCCATTCAGTATATCTATTCTATGTTATGAATCACCATGCTATGTGAGTCATGATCATGCTTCTATTCCACCTTATTACTGACTCTTTATTTGCTTCTCTTACCATACGGACGTACAAATAATCACTCTGAATATATAACTACAATTACCTGCTCTTTGTGTCTTTCTTTACCGTACACAACATTACAACTGCCAGACGAAACATAATGTAATGAAACAAATTCAAAGCATACCATGGAGCAAACTACCTTGATATGTCCATTAAGTGGTTAAAGCAGACATTGCCAGAGAGAACATAATGTAATGAAACAAATCCAAAGCATACCATTGAACAAACTACCTTGATATGTCCATTGAGTGGTAAAAGTAGACATTACCAGACAGAACATAATGTAATGAAACAAATTCAAAGCATGCCATTAAGCAAACTACCTTGATATGTCCATTGAGTGGTAAAAGCAGACATTGCCAGACAGAACATAATGTAATGAAACAAATCCAAAGCTTACCATTGAGCAAACTACCTTGATATGTCCATTGAGTGGTAAAAGCAGACATTGCCAGACAGAACATAATGTAATGAAACAAATTCAAAGCATACCATGGAGCAAACTACCTTGATATGTCCATTGAGTGGTAAAAGCAGACATTGCCAGACAGAACATAATGTAATGAAACAAATTTAAAGCATACCATAGAGCACACTACCTTGCTACGTCCTATGAGTAATAAAAGCAGACATTGTCAGACAGAACATAATTTAATGAAACAAATTAAAGCATACCATAGAGCACACTACCTTGATATATCCATTGAGTGGTAAAAGCAGACACTGCAAGACAAAACGTAGTGTAATGAAACAAATTTAAAGCTTACCATTGAGCAAGCTACCTTGATATGTCCATTGAGTGGTAAAAGCAGACATTGCCAGACAGAACATAATGTAATGATACAAATTCAAAGCATACCATGGAGCAAACTACCTTGCTACGTCCTATGAGTGGTAAAAGCAGACATTACCAGACAGAACATAATGTAATGATACAAATTCAAAGCATACCATGGAGCAAACTACCTTGATATGTCCATTGAGTGGTAAAAGCAGACATTGCCAGACAGAACATAATGTAATGAAACAAATTTAAAGCATCCCATGGAGCAAACTACCTTGCTACGTCCTATGAGTGGTAAAAGCAGACATTACCAGACAGAACATAATGTAATGATACAAATTCAAAGCATACCATGGAGCAAACTACCTTGATATATCCATTGAGTGGTAAAAGCAGACCATGCCAGACAGAATATAATGTAATGATACAAATTCAAAGCATACCATGGAGCAAACTACCTTGATATATCCATTGAGTGGTAAAAGCAGACCATGCCAGACAGAACATAATGTAATGATACAAATTCAAAGCTTACCATTGAGCAAACTACCTTGATATGTCCATTGAGTGGTAAAAGCAGACATTGCCAGACAGAACATAATGTAATGATACAAATTCAAAGCATACCATGGAGCAAACTACCTTGATATATCCATTGAGTGGTAAAAGCAGACCATGCCAGACAGAACATAATGTAATGATACAAATTCAAAGCATACCATGGAGCAAACTACCTTGATATATCCATTGAGTGGTAAAAGCAGACCATGCCAGACAGAACATAATGTAATGAAACAAATTAAAAGCATACCATAGAGCAAACTACCTTGATATGTCCATTGAGTGGTAAAAGCAGACATTGCCAGACAGAACATAATGTAATAAAACAAATTCAAAGCTTACCATTGAGCAAGCTACCTTGATATATCCATTGAGTGGTAAAAGCAGACATTGCCAGACAGAACATAATGTAATGAAACAAATTTAAAGCATACCATAGAGCACACTACCTTGCTACGTCCTATGAGTAATAAAAGCAGACATTGTCAGACAGAACATAATTTAATGAAACAAATTAAAGCATACCATAGAGCACACTACCTTGATATATCCATTGAGTGGTAAAAGCAGACACTGCAAGACAAAACGTAGTGTAATGAAACAAATTTAAAGCTTACCATTGAGCAAGCTACCTTGATATGTCCATTGAGTGGTAAAAGCAGACATTGCCAGACAGAACATAATGTAATGATACAAATTCAAAGCATACCATGGAGCAAACTACCTTGATATGTCCATTGAGTGGTAAAAGCAGACCATGCCAGACAGAACATAATGTAATGAAACAAATTTAAAGCATCCCATGGAGCAAACTACCTTGCTACGTCCTATGAGTGGTAAAAGCAGACATTACCAGACAGAACATAATGTAATGATACAAATTCAAAGCATACCATGGAGCAAACTACCTTGATATATCCATTGAGTGGTAAAAGCAGACCATGCCAGACAGAATATAATGTAATGATACAAATTCAAAGCATACCATGGAGCAAACTACCTTGATATATCCATTGAGTGGTAAAAGCAGACCATGCCAGACAGAACATAATGTAATGATACAAATTCAAAGCTTACCATTGAGCAAACTACCTTGATATGTCCATTGAGTGGTAAAAGCAGACATTGCCAGACAGAACATAATGTAATGATACAAATTCAAAGCATACCATGGAGCAAACTACCTTGATATATCCATTGAGTGGTAAAAGCAGACCATGCCAGACAGAACATAATGTAATGATACAAATTCAAAGCATACCATGGAGCAAACTACCTTGATATATCCATTGAGTGGTAAAAACAGACCATGCCAGACAGAACATAATGTAATGAAACAAATTAAAAGCATACCATAGAGCAAACTACCTTGATATGTCCATTGAGTGGTAAAAGCAGACATTGCCAGACAGAACATAATGTAATAAAACAAATTCAAAGCTTACCATTGAGCAAGCTACCTTGATATATCCATTGAGTGGTAAAAGCAGACCATGCCAGACAGAACATAACGTAATGATACAAATTCAAAGCATACCATGGAGCAAACTACCTTGATATATCCATTGAGTGGTAAAAGCAGACCATGCCAGACAGAACATAATGTAATGATACAAATTCAAAGCATACCATGGAGCAAACTACCTTGATATATCCATTGAGTGGTAAAAGCAGACCATGCCAGACAGAACATAATGTAATAAAACAAATTAAAAGCATACCATAGAGCAAACTACCTTGATATGTCCATTGAGTGGTAAAAGCAGACATTGCCAGACAGAACATAATGTAATAAAACAAACTCAAAGCTTACCATTGAGCAAACTACCTTGATATGTCCATTGAGTGGTAAAAGCAGACATTGTCAGACAGAACATAATGTAATGAAACAAATTCAAAACATACCATGGAGCAAACTACCTTGAGATGTCCATTGAGTGGTAAAAGCAGACCATGACAGACAGAACATAATTTAATGAAACAAATTTAAAGCATACCATAGAGCACACTACCTTGATATATCCATTGAGTGGTGAAAGCAGACACTGCCAGACAGAACATAATGTAATGATACAAACTCAAAGCTTACCATTGAGCAAACTACCTTGATATGTCCATTGAGTGGTAAAAGCAGACATTGCCAGACAGAACATAATGTAATGAAACAAATTCAAAGCATACCATGGAGCAAACTACCTTGATATATCCATTGAGTGGTAAAAGCAGACCATGCCAGACAGAATATAATGTAATGAAACAAATTCAAAGCATACCATGGAGCAAACTACCTTGATATGTCCATTGAGTGGTAAAAGCAGACCATGCCAGACAGAACATAATGTAATGATACAAATTCAAAGCATACCATGGAGCAAACTACCCTGATATGTCCATTGAGTGGTAAAAGCAGACATTGCCAGACAGAACATAATTTAATGAAACAAATTTAAAGCATACCATAGAGCACACTACCTTGATATATCCATTGAGTGGTAAAAGCAGACACTGCAAGACAGAACGTAATGTAATGAAACAAATTCAAAGCATACCATATAGCACACTACCTTGCTACGTCCAATGAGTGGTAAAAGCAGACATTGCCAGACAGAACATAATGTAATGAAACAAATTCAAAGCATACCATGGAGCGCACTACCTTGATATGTCCAATGAGTGGTAAAAGCAGACATTGCCAGACAGAACATAATGTAATGAAACAAATTCAAAGCATACCATGGAGCAAACTACCTTGATATGTCCATTGAATGGTAAAAGCAGACATTACCAGACAGAGCGTAATGTAATGAAACAAATTCATGGGTAGTGATTTATATATTTAAAAAAATATAAAATCGGATGTGGGAGGAACTTCTGTGACTAGCGGGTGTCTTGCGAGTTACATATAATCTCACTAAGAAAATGATAGCCTTTTGAACTGCTGGAAAATAATAGGACCCCTTATTTGCTTGGACTCCTTGTTAGCTTGGACCCCTTGTTTGCTTGGACCCCTTACTTGCTTGGTTATCACATTATTTTAGGCATTGAATATACAATAAGTCTAGATCCTTCAGATTTCAAGACTTACGATCTACAATTTTTTCATTTTTGTGTGTAGAGTTTGGTTATTCTATTGTATCGAATTTTGGACCAAAATATCTTAAATACTTGCAGCTGTAAATCTTAAAAAGATTCTTAAAAAGAAGACTCCTGGAATTACGAACACGGTAACAAACTTCACACCATCAAACCCAAAGTCGGCACCCCTCCCCTCCCCCACCCCATTACCTTTCTCCCCACCCTCCTTCCTCTGCAGTCGCAATCGCAGGGAAGACGTTGTTGTCACCCGCATCCGCCTCGGTCACTCCTCTCTCACCCACTCCCATCTCCTTTCCGGCTCCTCTGGCCCTCTCTTCCCACCTGCAACACCGAACTCTCCATCATATCCTCTAAACCTGTCCCGTTAACCTGAACTCCAGGTCTCTTCTCTCCACACCCACCTAAATCTCAGATCAATTAAAAAACAATCCTTCCTCCGTTTCACCCATGAACTGATGAACGCCTGCACAGTTATGCCCGATTTTTCCCAATTTGCAGGGGAAATTTCCCTTCTGCCTTTAAACATGAGAATTTAAATTGTCTTCTTTTCATCACTTAAATTTAGTGAGTTTGCTTGTAATTGATTGTGTTAATTTTCAGTCATTCTGGCAGTTTATGGCAACATTGAAAACAAGGAATTTACAGCCTGAGAGCTTTCGCCGCTGGACGCCGCCCACCAGGGACCCCTAAACGGGTAAATGTTGCTTCAGTTCCGTGTTTGATACTTAAGTACTGTTCTCCCAAGACAAGGGACGGGAGGGGAGGGGGTACTGTTTCTAACTGTTCTGTTATTTTGTGATTGTTAACTCTTGCAATCATTTATAGACAAATCGGGCAAGTGCAAATTTTCGTCGGGAAAATTTTCATTACACCTCCCTTCACCCGCTCTGCGGTCGACGTCTAGTTACGTCCCTGGGAACAATTTGTATTTTCTAATAAAACTTGAAGCCCCCAGCGCGGGACCTATAAGGGACCCGAAAAAATATATATCATTATCATAGGGGCCCACTGGGCCTTAACTGCCCAGGGCCGTAGGGCCATAACTACGCCACTCATTTCCCGATGACAACATTGCAGGTTCGGTACCCCCATCAAAGGTGGACCGATGATTTTCGAAAAGCGAAAGGCGTGGTTGAGGGGGAAGGGGGAAAAAATCCTATATTTGATGATGTGCGATCCATGCACTCACAGACGAACGGAGAGGTGGCCTCTCAAGACTGCAAGAGAGGCCCGGGTAAGAGTACAGGAAACATTATGAAACGTTGCTGTAAACTCTCCTTCAATTTTCGGAAATGCATCCTTCAATTTTCGGGAAATTTCATCCTTTTGGGGAATATTTTGTCAATTTTCCCAAAATGTTTTTCCATTCTCCGGAAAAATTGGCACTGATTAACTTTTCCATCATCAAAAAATCTTCAACTATTGAATTTTCTTTAGCCTTCTTTGCAAATTTCAAAAAGTACGCCGTAAAGAAATAAAACATGGATGTTCCGAGCATGATCACCTGATATCACTGAATCTTTTACCTGTTTAACAATTTACTTAACAATTGCACATACATTCGCTATGAAGTTATGTGAAATACAAAATTACTATGCTTTAGGAATATTGCTAGGGCAAAAAGTGTGTGTGTTTGTGTGATGGTCGAGGGGGGAAGGGGTAGGGAGGGTACTATGTAACCATTCCCTCTGTGGGGGACAAATAAAATGTATTACTACCACTTCCACCTCCCCCCCCCCTATACCCCTCCTTCTTTTAAAAAGTTCAGTGGATATATGCCCCACTTCCCTTTGCCTATACTTACAAGCCAACGGAGCATATGTCTAATATGCAGCTTTTAACTTAGACCATGGTCCGGTACATCTAATTTACTATATAGGTCCAACAATCTCCTTTATTGTTTTATAGTTATAAGATGTATTATATGTGATGTATACAACACAGCGGCTTAAACATGTCAAACTACCACCAACATGCACGCAAAGATACATTTTTATCACATTATTTCATTTCTTATTTCCTATTTTTCGTTTTGTTATAAATTGTTAATTTTAAGAGTTTAAATATCTGAATATGGTACTTATCAAAGGGGCCTGAAATATTCAAAACGTTTTGAAAAATTATGGTATAAAATTTGGGAAATATGAAGAAATTATCGGAAAAAGTCGTTCATTTGACAGTGTTTTTAGGAAAAGGAGTAAAAAAAATCCCTTTGATATAATCGTGAGGGTCGGGGTGATTGTGGTGAGGGGGAACTGGTGGGACCTTTGCCTCTCCGCATGAAAATGAATTGGAGTTACAGTAGTCACATGACAGTGAAATAAAGCTGTTATATGTCCCGGCTGGGTACCGGTGTGCAATAAAATAATTATG
Organism: Chiridota heheva; assembly: GCA_020152595.1. NCBI lineage: Eukaryota > Metazoa > Echinodermata > Holothuroidea > Apodida > Chiridotidae > Chiridota > Chiridota heheva. The sequence continues at coordinate 3,513 of JAIGNY010002399.1, read as the reverse complement.
TAATTGCGTAAAAAATGCGTCATAGTCTCACTCTTCAGCTCTTGATTTTTGAAAGGAAACAAAACAACATAAAATTGGCTTGGGATTCATGATTAATTTTTGTGTCAAATTCCATGCTAATAAAGCAAGAAAGGATTTTTTTCTCTCTTTGGCTTTTGGAAAATGAGGTGCGTTCTCTCTGCCTTTCTTTATTTTATTTATTTATGTATTTTCAGGAAAGGGTGGGGGGGGGGGGGGAGGAGCGGTGAAATATACATTCGTCCTTCCCACATTTCCTACGCCTATTTTTTTGAATATTACCCCTACACACACACTTCTACATTACTGTTGAAACGGTAACTTATCAAGCATCTCACTGAGTTCGACCATGATGTGTTGGGGATTGGTCTCAATCAAATTGATATGAAAATAAGTTTTTGTCATCAATTTTCTTTGAAGTAAAGAAAAAGGAGAACATTTTCTGTAGCCTCTAATTTTGTTTGCCATTCATTTCAGGGTACAAGTGAAGGTGATATGATGTAATATTTTGTTAGTACCCTTTTTTTTATAACGGGAATCATACACCTACGTTGGCCTTATACAGGCTGACAGGTCTGCAGATGCATGTCTGCTGGTCTGTGTGATAATGAAAACTTGGTTTTTTGGAAATCCGCAAAGAATTTCCTGAAATGGACTCCTAAATTTTTCGAAATTGAAATAAACGTAGATTTATAATTCCGAAAACGTCAAAATTTCCCTAAATTCATTGTAAGTCTGTACGTGGCAGCGCTGCTTGAAAGTGACATATTTATTAATTAAACCAAAACATACAGACATAAGCGTATGGGACGGGAAGGCGAAAGCTACCCCCCCCCCTGCCCCCTTCTCTCCTCCCACTCTCATTGGGGCAGCATGTACGTAATTTTGAGCAAAAAAAATACATTTTTCGATAGATAGATAGATAAACATACAAACAGTACAATTTAGACTCTGCGTTTTTGATTCAAGCTTTAAAACAGTAAAATAAATTGTTGGAACAGATGTGTTTATCATTATCGACATGTACAAACAAGTGAAATCAGACTATTTGTGATGTCATAGCCTCATATTCCCCAAAGTCTTTCTGTATTCAAATAGTACATTAACAAATCTGACATGAACTGATGAAAGTAATTACAAAAAACTTCTATCGGCAGGAATATCAGCTTGGAATCAAATATGCTATAAACTGAAAACAGACAAAAAAATTGTGTCCAAAAATACAAATTGCAATTTTAAACAGGCGGCATTTTGAATTTTCAGATCTTATTATGTTAAATTATGCAACTGTTATTGGCAGATTGAAATTTGGCATCATATTAAGAAATTGTATGTACTTGCCGGGCCTCGGCTATATTGTTTTTTAACCCTCCACCAACAACCAAGCTTAGTTGAATATCTGAATATGGTCAAGACAGTATAGGCCCCTAGTATGGTCCATGGGCGGAGCCCTGGTAGCTGGTGCATAGTAGCCCATTTTGTTAGTCTAAAATTTAAAAAAAAAATGATCTCACTTAAACCGATTTGGAGATATGGAGGGCATAGGCGTAGGAGGCGGGGGGGGGGGGGGTACAGCCCCCACAACAAAATATTTCTGTGAAAATTCGGGCAATATTCTGAGAATTTTTCGGGCACCTACCCTGGCGGTGGCACTTAACATAAACCGTTGGTTTGTTGGTTCGTGAATTAGCAAAAAAGGGTACTTGAAAAAAGTGGTCCGCGATTTCAAAAGAAAGGGGTGTTGAACCAATGGGTTGAATTCTTCATCCTAATAATTTCCACAAGGTAATTTTACCGGCCGGCGGTCACTTAAGGCCTAAAATCAGTGCTTAATTTCACGCCCTTGTTGGAAAGCTCATAGTCATATCAATTAGTTTGCTACTTCAACATCGAACGCAGAGAGGTCGAACTTAAATTGCATCCGATTTAAGGAAGGTTGATCAATTTAGTGAAAATACATTTTAACAATTATAACTTTTTAAGACAACGGAGATCACGCTGAAGTTATCAAAAGGTGAGAAAGTCTTAATAAGGGGACGGGGTGATTTTGGAGGGGAATATTTCAAGGATAGGGGGGTATTTTCATTTAGTGATAGCAAGCATGGGTATAACTTTACGGGAGAGTGCCACCGCCGGGGCACCTTCTGAAAGAAAAGTAAATTGCCATGATGTAGCTAAAGGAAATCAATAGTTTAAAAAAACTTCTTGGTGATTAAAATAAAGTTCTAAGCTTGCCCGACTAATTCGCCATTACTAATGTAAAATAAAGTTTTGACATAATTGGCCCTCCAAGCCTACATAAGACATTTCGCCCGAAAAAATATGTAGAGTCCGACTCCTGCACCTTTGGTTCCCACGAGTTGAAAAATTATTGTCTGGGCCAAAATCAGCTTGTAAGAATATTTTTATTCCATTTTTGTTAATCAATAACAATTTGAGCAACACCGATAAGATCAAGGGAAAATATTTAACTTTTTTTTCGATTTTTAAACCCATTTCCTGCAGTCTGGGAGGCATTTTCCCAAAATGTTCTTCATACGCTACGCGCCAACCAAGGTGGCGCGTAGCGTAGTTGTTGTTTTTATAACAAGGCCTGCAGAGCCCTAGTTACGCCACTGCTATTATGATATGTACAGTACATTAACATGTTGAAAATTGGGCGGTTATATTTTTCGGGCAAGTCGTTACAGCCCCCCAAATCAAATTGGGCTCCTACGCTCATGATGCAGGGGTAGAGTAAGATAGTGAGACAGGCAGACAGGACTATTTTCAAACGAATTTTCACGGGTGGGCCAATTGATAGGTTGGTTGAGAGGAGCAGAGGCGAAGGAAACGGGCAGAGGAGGCAGTTTGCTCCCTCCGAGAGAATTTCACCTTCCCGGTTGGATGCTTCCTACCCCGTTGGGAGGTAAACTGATTAGGAATGTTGGTACTATTTGGCAACATTTCTCAAACGTTGAAGAAAACTTTCCGAAAAGTGAAGAATACTTTCAAAATTTCTTGCAAATCGCCAATTTCCCGGAAATGAATGAAATATGCAGTAAATGGAACAAAATGTTCCAAAAATTGAAGAAAAATGCCCGAAAATGAAGCCTTAGATTTCATGAAAAGTGAAGTAAAGTTTCCGAAAATTGAAGGACATTTTCCAAAAATTGAAAGGAAATGTTCCGAAAATCTGTAAATAAAGAAAAGCTCTTGAAAATTGACTAAAACAATCCCGAAAATTAGCAAACTTTCCAGATAATTAGAGGAAATTTCCCAAAAATAGAGAGAAAATAAAAAACGTCCTGAAAATGAAGGAAATTTCCCGAAAATCTAAGAATATTAACCGGAACTGAAGAAAAGTTCCTGAAAGGTGAAGAAAATTTCCAAAGAAATGAAGGGTGTAGACCTATTATTTGAAAATTGGAGGTTTTCCGATTAGAAAGAACCAGAAAGTTGCATGAGAGAAACTTAATTTAGCAGTGCAACTTTATTTCCGATTGTAACTGGGAA
>JAIGNY010002405.1:427500-529296 GCA_020152595.1 Chiridota heheva | reverse complement strand
TGTATCAGGCATAATTATTAAACTCCTCCTTTATTATTATGGTCATTTGCATAAATTTCCTACAGTTTATAAGGTGACCAGACTTTTTTTATTTAGTATGCTCAGTCAGGGAGTGTGACAGGATGTGACTGCATATGGACATAGGGAGGAATGCCATGTGGGACATGGATTGGGGCCATGCGGGGCATATGATAGAATATATATCATTTGGTTTACACCAAGGACTATATCAGGCATAAATATTTGACTCTGCCTCTTTTTCTTATTCAACAGTTCATTTGCCTATAAGTTATTATATGAAGGGACACTTTCATGCATAGTATGCTCAATCAGGGACTGTGATAGCTAGGATGAGACTTCTTATGGAGCTTATGGGATGTCATGTGGGATGCCATGTGGGACATGGGGTGGGATGCCATGTGGGACAGGGTGGAATGCCATGTAGGATATATGGTGGAATGCCATGCGGGACATAGGGTGGAATGCCATGGGATGGGATATCATGTGAGACATGGGATGTCATGTGAGACCTGGGGTGGGATGCCATGTGGGACATGGGGTGGGATGCCAGTGGGACATAGGGTGGGATGCCACAGGTAACACAGTGTGACATAGGTTGGGATGCCATGTGTGACATAGGGTAGGAGGCTATGTGGGACATAGGGTAGGATGCCATGGGGACATGGGATGTGGGACATAAGGTGGGATGCCATGTGGAACATCAGGTGGGAAGCCACTGATGCGGCACATAAGATGGGATGTCATGGGGGACATTGGGAGAGATGTTATGTGGGACACAGGGAGGGATGCCATGTGCGACATAGGGAGGGATGTCATGTGGTGCATATGGTTGGAATAATGTAGAACATACATGTAGGATGGGACCCATGTGGGACATAAGGTGGGATGACATGTGGGTCATCAGGTGGGATGCCATGTGGGACATATGGTGGAATGCCACATGGGACAAGAGATGGGATGTCATGTGGGAGATAGGGTGTGATGCCATGTGGGAGATGTGGTGGAATGCTATATGGGACTTATGGGGTGGGATGCCATGTGGGAGATGGGATGCCATGTGGAACTTAGTGTGAGATTCTATTTTTATAATTGGCCAGGTCATATGATATAGGTGTCAATTTCCATGGGCATGCGAACCATGAAGGTATTTTCCATTCTTGTAGTTTTGGACTAGAAGCAGTTTTGAAACAAACAGTGGGACACATACAGATACACTAAACAATTAAATATTTCATTTTTATTTTCTCAGGTGAAAAATTATACCAATGCCAGTACTGTGAAAATACATTATGTAATCTACCTTCCCTGAAGACTCATGAAAGGACACACACTGGTGAAAAGCCATACCACTGCCACTACTGTGAAAAGAGTTTCAATCATGCCAATAATCGCAAAACCCATGAAAGGACACACACTGGTGAAAAACCATACCACTGCCAGTACTGTGAAAAGAGTTTCAATCATGCCCATAATCTCAAATCACATGAAAGGACACACACAGGTGAAAAGCCATACCACTGCGAGTACTGTAAAAAGAGTTTCAGTCGGGCTGATGCTCTCAAAGTACATGAAAGGACACACACAGGCGAACACCCATACCACTGCCAGTACTGTGAAAAGAGCTTCATTTGTGCTGCTCATCGGAAAACACATGAAAGGACACACACAGGTGAACACCCATACCGCTGCCAGTACTGTGAAAAGAGCTTCATCTGTGCTGCACATCAGAAAACACATGAAAGGACACACACAGGCGAAAAGCCATACCACTGCCAATACTGTGAAAAGAGTTTTACTAGGTCTAGTGTTCTCAAAAGACATGAAAGGAAACACACTGGTGAATACCCATACCACTGTCAGTACTGTCCAAAGAATTTTAGTCAGCTATCAGATCAAAAAATACATGAAAGGACACACACAGGTGAAAAGCCATACTACTGCCAGTACTGTAGACAGACTTTTAGTAACCTAGCCCATCAAAAAATACATGAAAGGACACACACAGGTGAAAAGCCATACCACTGCCAGTACTGTGAAAAAAGTTTCAATCAGGTCAATAATCTCAAAAGACATGAAAAGACACACACAGGTGAAAAGCCACACCACTGCCAGTACTGTGAAAAGAGTTTTATTCAGGCCAGTGTTCTCAAAAAACATGAAAGGATACACACTGGTGAAAAACCCTACCACTGCCAGTACTGTGAAAAGAGTTTTATTTGTGCTGCTCATCAGAAAACACATGAAAGGACACACACAGGTGAAAAGCCATACCACTGCAAATACTGTGAAAAGAGTTTTACTAGGTCAAATGTTCTCAAAAGACATGAAAGGAAACACACTGGTGAATACCCATACCACTGTCAGTACTGTACAAAGAATTTTGGTCAGCTATCAGATCAAAAAATACATGAGAGGACACACACAGGTGAAAAGCCATACTACTGCCAGTACTGTAGACCGACTTTTAGTAACCTAGCCCATCAAAAAATACATGAAAGGACACACACAGGTGAAAAGCCACACCACTGCCAGTACTGTGAAAAGAGTTTCAATCAGGCCAATAATCTCATAAAACATGAAAAGATGCACACTGGTGAAACACCATATCACTGCCAATACTGTGAAAAGAGTTTTAGTCGGACTGATGTTCTCAAAGCACACAAAAGGACACACACAGGTGAACACCCGTACATTTGTCAGTACTGTGAAAAGAGCTTCATTTGTGCTGCTCATCAGAAATCACATGAAATTACACACACAGGTGAAAAGCGATACCACTGCCAGACTGTGAGAAGAGTTTCAGTCGGTCTGATAATCTCAAAGTACATGAAAGGACACACACATGTGAAAAGCCATACCACTGCCAGTACTGTGAAAAGAGTTTCAATCATGCCAATCATCTCAAAACACATGAAAGGACACACACTGGTGAAAAGCCATACCACTGCCAGTACTGTGAGAAGAGTTACAATCATGGGAATAATCTCAAAACACATGAAAGGACACACACTGGTGAAAAGCCATACCACTGCCAGTACTGTGAAAAGAGTTGCACTAATGCCAATAATCTCAAAATGCATGAGAGGACACACACTGGTGAAAAGCCATACCACTGCCAGTACTGTGAAAAGAGTTTCAGTCGGGCTGATGCTCTCAAAGCGCATGAAAGGACACACACAGGCGAACACCCATACCACTGCCAGTATTGTAAAAAGAGCTTCAGTTGCAATTCTCATCAAAAAATACATGAAAGGACACACACAGGTGAAAAGCCACACCACTGCCAATATTGTGAAAAGAGTTTCACTAGGGCAGATGTTCTCAAAATACATGAAAGGTCACACACTGGTGAATACCCATACCACTGTCAGTACTGTAGAAAGAATTTTAGTCAGCTATCAAATAAAAAAATACATGAAAGAACACATACAGGTGAAAAGCCATACTACTGCCAGTACTGTACAAAGAATTTTAGTCAGCTAGCCCATCAAAAAGTACATGAAAGGACCCACACAGGTGAAAAGCCATACCACTGCCATCACTGTGAAAAGAGTTTTAGTCGGCCTGATGCTCTCAAAGTACACGAAAGAACACACACACAGGTGAACACACATACCACTGCCAGTACTGTGAAAAGAGTTCCAGTAGGGTTAATGTTCTCAAGGATATGAAAGGACAGATACTGCTGAAAAGCTATGTCACTGCCAGAACTGTAAAAACAGTTTTAGTCAGCTAGCCCATAAAAAAAAGACATGTAAAGGATTCACACTGGTGAAACGTCTTACCACTGTCAGTACTGTGAAAAGACTTGTTTCAGTGAGGCTGGTCATCTCAAAACACATGAAAGGACACAAACAGGTGAAAAGCCGCATCACTACCAGTGCTGTGAAAATAGCCTCAATTAGGCTACTCATATTAAAATGCATGATGAAAGGACACACGCAGGTGAAAAGCCATACTGCTGCCAGTATTACGTAAAGAGTTTCAATCAGGCTGATGTTCTCAAAACATATGAAAGGATACACAGGTTAAAACTCTTAACACTGACAGTGCTGTGATGAGCTTTAGTTTGGCTACTCATCCAAAAATACATGAAAGGACATATCACTGGCATTACTATGAAAAGAGGTCTATAGTCTCAAAAAAAAATATGAAAGGACACACACAAGGAGAACAGGCAGAGCACATGACTGAGATGCTGGAGGTCCCGGTTTCAAGCCTCGGTCAGGTCCAACTCGTTTTTGCACAGCTATGCAGACAGATATGTCGAACATCAAAGCAGAAGCATTTAGCCTGCAGCTCCTTCTCCTCATTCAGCCGTTGAGATAAGTGGCAATGGTTAAATGGTGCACTTTATCTTTCGGATGGGACGTTAATATGCCGGTCCTGATTGTAGGACAGAAACATCTAACCTGGTTCCCTGAATGCTATTCGAGAAGAGTTCACTTCATTTATTCACTTCCAGTCAAGTTGAAAGCTCTGATCTGGAGTTGCTGCCTAGAGAATTATGGCTGGCTAACTTGTAAAGCACTTTGAATACATGTAGTAAAGCACTCTGAATACATGTGTAGTAAAGCCCTATTTAAGATTCAAATATCATTATCAAATCAATAATAAAAAGCGATACCACTGCCAGTAATGTGAAAAGAGTTTTGGTCGGGATGATGTTCTCCAAAGACATAAAATGATACACTGGTGAAAAGCCATACCACTGCCAGTACTGTGAAAAGAGTTTTAGCTATGCTAATCACCTCAAAATGCATGAAAGGACACACTAGTATAGATGTACTTGATGATTTAAGTAATATAATTTCGGCAGACAGTTTAAGGCAAAGAAACTTCTGAGTATATATTCTTAAGAAGTTAATGATTCAAGCTGACTATGATATCAGATCCACACACTGAAGGCAGTATATTCTCCATGTAAGATGAATCCTTAAATAAATGTCTTGAAAAAAGTATTTTGTTTGCATTTCTAGTATGTTCTATTTTTGGTTCGCATGCGAAGCATTTATGCGAACCTATGTAATGGCGATTACGTCCGTCAGGCAGTCCACAGATTTGTCCTGAGATTTCCTCAGAAATGTTAAAGTTTAAGTTTTTTGAGAATTCCTCAGAAAATGTTAAAGTTTTTTCAGAGTTCCTCAGTAAAAGTTTAAGTTTCTTTAGATATCCTTATGGAAAATTGAAATTTCCTTATAAAATGTTAAAAAAAATTAGAGGTACTTAAGATAGGATTAAAGACTAGTTCCTTAAAAAGTCTACAACACATTTGATATTTTCTTAGAAGATAACTGCAAAATGATATAATTTTCCAATATTCTTCAGAGATCCTCAAGTCTCTCTTGTAGCACTTGAGATTTGAAATCCTTAAAATTCTTCAAAATATTTGGGCACCAAACAGTTATATCAGGCATGATTTTGTAAACTGCACCTTTATTATTGTGTTCATTTGCATAAAGTTGCTACAGTATATGACCTGACCAGACTTTTTTATTTAGCATGCTTAGGGAGTGTGACAGGATGTGAATGCATATAAACATAGGGAGGGATGCCATGTGGGACATGAATGGGGGCCATTATGGACATATGATATGATATAATATTTACCATGTTGTATACACTAAGGACTATATAAGGCATAATTATTTGACTCCACCTTTTTTTCTTATTCAACAACTCATTTGCATATAAGTTATTATATGAACTGACACTTTAATACATATGCTCAATCAGGGACTGTGATAGCTAGAATGAGACTTCTTATGGAGCTTATGGGAAGTCATGTGAGACATAGGGTGGGATGACATGTGGGACATGGGGTGGGATACCATATGGGACATGGGGTGGGATGCCATGTAAAACGGTGGAATGCCACGTAGGATATGTGGTGGAATGCCATGCAGGACATAAGGTGGATTGCCATGGGATGGAATGTCATGTGGGACATGGGGTGGGATGCCATGTGGGACATGGGGTGGGATGCCATGTGGAATAGGGTAGAATGCCATGTGGGATGCCACGAGTAACACAGAGTGTGACATAGGCTGTGATGCCATGTGTGACATAATGTAGGATGCCATGTGTGACATAGGGTAGGAGGCCATGGGAACATGGGATGTGATGCCATGTGGTACGTAAAGTAGGATGTCATTGGGAGGGATACCATGTGGAACATATGGTGGGACATCAGGTGGAAAGCCACTGATGCAGGACACAGGGAGGGATGCCATGTGGGACATAGGGAGGGATGTCATGTGGTACATATGGTTAGATTAATGTGGGACACACATGTAGGATAGGATCCATGTGGGTCATATCATGGGATGCCATGGTGGAATGCCATGTGGGACATATGGTGGATATGCCATGTGAGACTGTGTGGTGGGATGCCATGTGGGAGATATGGTGGAATGCCCTGTGGGACATATGATGGAATGCCATGTGGGACTTGGGATGTCATGTGGGACATGGGGTGGGATGCCATGTGGGACATAGGATGCCATGTGGGACATAGGATGCCATGTGGGACTTAAGTGTGAGATGCCATTTTTATAATTGGCCGGATCATATGATATGGGTGTCAATTTGCATGGGCATGCGAACCATGACAGTATTTACCGTTCTAGTTATAAATAGGTGTAGCCAGGCATAGCCCTTAATGATGTTGTGGTTAATTTTATAAATATTGTTATCATCATGGAATTTTCTGGAACTGCGCCACCCAGTTGTTGAAAGACACTGAGTGTTATTGTCCAATTTTCAACACCCACTGGAATTTTCTTGATTTCTTGTGAAAGGTCACATGTAACACAGTGTATAGTGAATATACAAGCTAGTTTGTGACACCTGCTTTTTGAGTTCAAATTTCTGAAAAAGTGGAGGACTGAAGCTTTCTCCTGGTAGTAAAAGATATCTTGTTAATTTAATTATTTTCGGAGGGGGTACTGAAATATTTTGTTATTCATTTTATGAGTGGGTACTGAAGTGTACTTCCCTGTATTCCATTGGGAAAGTTCTATGGATTTTTCCCTATCTTAAAAGTATATGGACAGGCAGTGGCGTAGCCGAAGGTTGGGTAGAGGGGGTTTAAATCTCACAAACATGTTTATATTATTTCATGATTTTCCACAAACTTTTTGTGGGATTTTATAATTTCCCACAAACATTTTTGGGGGATTAATAGTATTCCCACAAAATCATGAAAACCATAATGTGGAAATATGTTTTATTGTTCACGTTTCTGTGCATGGATATAGGTCTATGGCAACTCTTTGAAAAATATGTGCATAGTCTAAAAGAAAAATTGTTTGATAAGCTTACGATGCTCCTTTCACGTGGTCATTTATCTCGTGTTTTCACCCGTCAATAGTGCCAACATCCAATAAAGCCCATTTATGATGTGTTAGAATCAAGCCAGTGAAGCGAGTTGTCATTGATCAGATGTAATAAAGTAATTATGATCATATGACTGGACATTTTTCATTCTAGTCAGGGGGTCCTTTACAGAAAATGTGTGACAGAAACTGAAGTTTTTGTTTTGTGTAATTGTAATTGTGGACTAGGCTATCATATAAAGAGAACATGAATTAAACCTCGGAGGAGAGGTGGGGGGGGGGGGGATGGGGAGGGATTAAAAAATGTCCCAAAAATATGAAAATTACAAATGATAATTGGGCGTCATTCCCCCTCCCCCATTGACATTATTGGGGCCCGGCCCCTGCCCTCCCACCCAGTTCCGCCACCTATGCATTAAAGCATGGAATGTAGGCCTAGGCCGACATGTAGTCCTCAGTGTAATGAAGGTAAAATATGGGTTCAATCAAGAAATTATTAGTTTTTATATTGTATATGTTATTCCATCATAAAAAAATTCCCTTCCAATGATACCAAAAACAGTTCTATACCATTTCTCCCAAGTAAACTCCGATTTGGAATCGGTCCAGAGCGGCTATAATCGAGACCGTAACTACAATGACAGGCAGCAATGAAAGGCAGCATGGCAGCCATGTTGCATCAAGGGAACGACTGATCTGATGGTAAGGAGGACCAACATCCGCCTCATGTTGCTTTACGATCCAGAACCAGATAGTTGCCATACCAGAGCTCTTAACTATTTGCAAGTGACTCTAGAACGAGGGGAGGTTGTACTTTTCAGTTCCCAACAACAAGGAGAAATGTCCACAGCACATCCATGATTGGAATAGACTACCGATTAGCAGCCAATGCTGTAAGGCTGAATGGGTTATGTGACCAGCTGGTAACACTAATGCCTGCCTGGTTTGGTGTGGAGTAGAATACACCGGCAGTTTTAAGATGTTCTATTTTGTTGAACTTTTAGCCATTAATTGCCGTTTGTTTTTGGCCTTGCCAGCCTCATGCCGCCGAGTATAACACTTTTTGAAGAATCAACTCTATTTTGGAAACTAGAGGATGAAGAAGACATAGCCTTGAGGAGCTAGAGTCCATGCCCGATAGGAATAGTTGTTTAAGTCTATGGTCTGCTGTTAGCCTGTATATTGCTGGTAGTGGAAGACCAAGTAGTGCCTTTATTCTGCCAATCCATCTGGAGTTTGGACGTCTTGTTGAGCTATAAATGTTTCCTTGCAGAATAACCTTTTATAGGCAACTGTCTTGACGTCTGGCTATATGTAGGTGAGAGCTGATAGTGTAGTGCCATCGATTAACCATTAAAAGGGAGGGGGGGGAACTAAAGTAGCAGCGCTATGCAGAATGTTTAACGGCATGGCGACAGTCCGTCAAATGTGCCAAGAGGGTGTTAAAAATAAGGTGTAAGACTTAAGGCAGAGAGGAGATAAAGGATTGAGAGGAAAAAAAGTAGGGGAATAAGGTGAATTTGGTAGAAAAAATAAGGTGAAAAGAAAGGAGTGTGTAGAAGGAGGAAAACAGTTTTATAGAAGGTGAAAAAGGTTGTTGGAGGAAAGATTGTTTTTGAAGAGATCCGAGTTAAGGTGGGTGAGGAGAGAAAAGACCTGGAGTTCAGGTATAGAGGACAGGTTAAGAGGATATGTAAAGGTGGAGAGGTCGGTGGTGCAAGGGAGCCGGAAAAAGATGACAGACGGTGAGAGAGGAGTGACTGATGCGGGGGAGGGGGGGAAGCTGGTCCCGACTGGGTCTAACATAACAAGATTACGGGCTAAGAAGGGTTTGTTACCCAATAAAAAGCCTAAACTAACACCACCACCATCACACACACACAAAATACACCCAGAGTTAGTAAATAACTTATGTTGACCTTGAAATTGTGAACAGAATTGGAGCTAACCGCTACCCACTCAGGCAAACCATTTCACTCATTAACAACTCTTTGCGAAAAGCTAAAACGCCGAATATTTATCCGTGAGAAGTCTTTGGTGAACTTCAAACTGTTACCACGTGTCACATGAGGATTAGCTGAAACATGCAAGAAATAACAGGAAGTCAAAGCATCACTACCAGATTGGAACTTAAAAAGCTGAAGTATCAGTATCCCAAAGAGCGTGGGAAACAACACATGCTGGGTGAAAAAGCAGTCAGATACAGCTTCCAGAAAATCTTGTGGGCCACTAGTACAAAGATTCCAACCAATGTCTGAAAATTAAAGTCCCCAAAAACAATAACCCTTCTAATTTATTGGTGTGAAGTAATTTGTTGCTGGTTTCGTGATTCCAGGAGTCTTGCCAGGTCTTACTGATGTAATTGAAGATAGGAAGACGGAGTTCCGAGTGCGGAATAGGAAAAGGAGAAATGTTGTTTAACAGAGCTTTGTCTGTTTTGTTGGCGGCTTTGTCGGCTCTCTCGTTGTCAGGGATACCGACGTGGCTGAGGATCCAGATAATGTTCTTCCCTAAGGAGGAAAGAGCGTGACGTTTTTTGAAAATGTTAAGGCTTTTAGCAAAACAAAGCACCTATTGTTGTACCAATTGTATATACATGCAGTGGTCTTTAGTTTTAATATAGCCTACAACCTTGGTTTGTTTAAATGACATGAATATGTTTATTTGCAAAGAAGCAATGGGACGTAATTCATCCTTTTTTAGAGGATCCCCTCTCTTAACCCCTATGAAATTTCTACTTTCCCCATCCTCTACTGCCCTAATAAAGTATTAAATTGTTTGATACATTTTAATTATCATTTTCATCGTCATCATTTGTCTTCAAGATTACTAATTGTAACATGATCACTACACCCTACCTTACCGCTACTACCGCACATTTCTAACCATACTTTCTTCACTACTGGAAATCAAATCAAGACAATTACCACCCGGCGTGGGAAACAACACATGCACAACACATGCTGGGTGAAAAAGCAGTCGGATACAACTTCCATAAAATCTTTACCACGTGGACCACTAGTACAAAGATTCCAATTAATGTCTGGAAAATTGAAGTCCTCAAAGACAATAACCCTCCTAGAAGCAACTCTGAGTCAGGCAATTTCCGATTGTTCTCAGGACAAGAATTGGTGATCAATAACCAGATAACACCAAGAACCACTGAACTACCGGCATCGCCATCAACAATAAGCTCACACCATGGGCAATTTGAAAAATCAAAAGAAAACTGAGCAGTCCTATCTATGCAATTAAAACTGTCATTTACAAAAAAAAATAGAAGACCACCTCCTCTACCATTGAGAGTATCTAATCTGTCTTGTTTGAAAACTAAGTAACCTGGAATATGTATCTCTGAATCAGTAATTTCACTATAAATCTAACTCTCAATAATACTAATGTGTTTGAAACATTCGCAGTTTTAAACATTATCTTCCAATTTTGGGGAATTATCTTTCATTATCAGGAAATGTTGCCAACTATAAAAAAAAAAAAAAAGTTACACAAATTTCCAATACTTGCCAAAATTTTCACTAATTTCCTGCACTTTTCAATTTTATAGTAATAATAACTTACCAATTTTAATTTACCTTCCACCTGGGAAGATTAAATCAGACTCCATCCCTCGTTTTCTATACGCCTATCTGCCTATGGTCAATATGGGTACAGCCCCTTTCCGATATTTACGGTATGCACCCGGGCCCCTGAAACCGATAGCTGAATACACCACTGCATGTATGTGCGCATTTTCATGCGTAAGGGTAACCCGAAATGAATGCATATATTGTTGCGAATTAAGGCATTTTTTGGTCCAAAATGTTCCATTTTGAGAAGTTATTTTCTATAATTTTCCACGCCATCTGTCAACCACTGGAGATAGCACTGTAGTATGAAAAGTCCCATTTCCTTTTTTAAGGGAGCGTTCTTGGCTGGTTTTGAAAAATAAGAAGATAATAACTTGTTCTGGGGGTTGATATAAAAGATACAATACGATACTATTTAGACCATCTGGGCCTTGTCACAAACTTAAACAATTAATTAAACGATACAACATTGAGGTTGTACAACAAAAATAATCAAAGAAACAAACGCCTTGCTTTCATTGCGTGTAAAATAAAGTGTGATAACTGCAAAAATAAGTGTATACCTGATAATAGAATATTGCATTTTGATCTAATTGGGGGTTGAAAGAAATAATTAGGAATGAATTTACAACGGATTTCAGAAAGGAATGGACAAATTAAAAGAAAATGATGTTCATCTCCAACTTCTTTTAAATCGCAAATTTGGCAAAACCTGTTCATAGCGGCACAAAGCATAGCGTGTGATACATATATCAAAAAGTCCATCCACTTTCAGATGTTAAAACCGCGCGTGGTCGACTTGCTTGAGTGCCAAGTGGTCGACTTGTGTGGTTGACTTGGTCAGGTGCCAAGTTTATCACCACGCGCCATAGAATATACAGCAATGGTGATGCGCATATCTGGTCCCGATCCCGTAGAACGGGCGTATTTTAGATTTTAAATTTTCTCGCCCATGTTGCTCTTTAACAGTCTTGTGTAAACACGCATACGCGTCGTTGCTCTTTATCTTGTGTAAACACGCAAAGCAGAAATATATAGCGTACAAAAAGTCAGTTATACGCAGAATTTCCACTGTAAAAGACCACGGAGCCAAAAGTTCCCCTAAAACACATATGCAGGTTTTTAGATTCACTAGAGACATGCACCAGAGGTAGGAAGTTGTGACCACCCCAACCCTTTTCCGGTTGGGAGGGGAAATTCGGAAATTATTAACATAAAATTATAAATTATTAGAAATTTTGGTAAATTAAATAGGGAATCTCGCCTCAGTAAAATTGCGATGTTCATATCTTCTACGTCACATCCGGTTGTGGATCATTTCGAATTAAGTACGCACTGTGTGTATGTAGTGTGCATGGCCACTTCCGTGGCGGTTATTGATTGTAAGTATTTGTGTATGACCAATCAGAAACGTTGACTTTTCTTGAGAACTTATAGGCCTATTATTGTCCATGTAAATATGATATCTCGCCAATAGGCTTTCCCGAATTTGACAGTGCAGTGATATTCTGGAAAATGAAGAACATTTTCTGGAAACTGAAGAGTATTTCCCGGAAATTAAAGATAAATCACGAAAATTCATCAATCATTAAATTTTCCAAGAGTAGGAACATTTTTTACAGAAAATTAACCATTGCAAAGTTAACCGCTTTAAACAAATATATATGTATACCCTCCTGAGAGGATACCCATCATCCTACACCCAGACAACTAAACCTACTAGGCCAGACACTTATTGCCTGGACAAAATAATGTTGGCAACTCCCCATTGGGCATGTCAGGCGAAAATGCATAGGCTTTATATTGAAAAATATTGCTTTGAGAATTATTGGGGAGGGGGGAAAGCATGGATTAATGCACCTCTCTATATCTGAAGGTTTTGGTTTTATGTTGTAGAATTTGGTCCAAAAGATTTTTGGTGATTACATAATGGGTCATTCCGTGTAAGATAAAGCAAATTTTGTGAAAATGGTCAGACCATTGTCTTAAATTTGGCCAATTTCTTTTGTTGTGTACAAAGCAAACCAACTATTATGCACTTGTGCCAAGTTTCAGGTCAATAGTGTACTTACTTTTTAAACTATGGCTTGTCAAAGACCCTAACCCAAAAACAAAAGAAAAATTGACCAAAATATTTTATTTTTAAGCCTTTTTGAAGTATCATCATTCCATAAGGCAATTGTTTTAAGCAATTTTCTCTCCAAATGATAGATTATAGCCCACAGATATAAAATAAAATTAAAAATTGGGGGTGCAATATATATACATGTATTTGGCCCATAGGGGCCCTTAAAAATAGAAAATATTCATTTTACACTGTTTTTTGACAAATTTTGGCCACAAATTTGTAAGGATTGCATTTGCAGAAAATACAAGGTTTGTATATAAAAACTTAAAGAAATACAATTTAATCGATTTCAAGCCTTAAAATTCGTGTTAGACCTTTGGTTTTTGGAGGGGGGCGCTGGGGTACCCCCAGGCCCCTAGGGGTGTGTAATAACCCCTTTTGATTTTCTTTAACATTTATTTATTGGTAGATATTTAGGCAAAAATAGCATGTTCAAAAGTATTTCTTATATATCAGCCTGCTTCAAAAATAAAGGAGGCCCTTTACCAACATTTTCACTTCTTCTTAAAGTCCTATTTTAATGATCAAAATTTTTCATGAATTGTCAACACCAAGAGACCTGCAGACTAAAGCTCTGAAATTGATGTGGATACATCTAGTGCCATATGCATGAGAATCAAACTTTATTATTGGTATATCAAAAAACAAAATTAAACCGACTTCCAAAAATCACAGCAACTGACAGTGCTATTTTTAGACGTTTTTTTTTAGCACCCATATGCATTTTTAAGTCATATTATTTTCTCTCTTGTTGACAGTAGAGGCCTAAAATGTATTGTATATGTAGAACACTTAATATATTTAAAGAAACAATAGTCCTGCTAAATAACATAATAAAAATCTAATTTGGTCACTCCAAAATGTACTCGAAGGTAATTTTTACCACTTTACATGAAATTGCATCACAAAACATGCAAAATGACATATTCAAGACGCTTTTAAAAACCAACTATCCCATCTATAGGTCTGATGAACCCTGCTACTCCATATACAATAATTGTTGGATTTTAACTTATTGATAATATTGCATATAGGTAAAACGTTATATTTAGGTCTAAAATCCACAAAATTGGCCATTTTCAACTATTTTCCGTAATGAGATCCCCTTTTGAAAATAAATATTTTCTTTATTATTGAAAATGGTATCTTCTTGCCAACAATTGTAATTTTTGTTCAATTGTATTTTTAAAGCTTTATAAGCACCACCTCAAAATCAACCCAAAGGTAATTTTTTTAATACTTTGCATTCTAGAATGGCATGCTATACTGCTATATGATGTATATTTGACGATGCTATTTAAAATAAGCTATCCAATCTATATCTCTGATATTTGGGACAATAGTTGTTCTGCTCCTTAAAGTTTTAAACAGTCAGACCCGACCTGATACATAACCAGGTCGGGTCAGATTTTTCCTCTTTATTTTCTTTATTCTGAAAACCTTAGTTGTTGTGGAAGTTGGGGCTGAGTATCATATTAGCAATGGATGAAGTCCTTATTGTGTGGTTATTTTAATTAAGATAAAGTGGTCTCACTACTTGCTACAGTAAGTTTGTGGTTATGATTTGCTGGAACAAATTTTTAAGGAGAAGGACAAGTCATGATACTTTCACTCCATACACCATAGTTTTAAAATAAAAGCTTATAAAATAAATGGTAATACACAGAGTTAAAAAGTTTTATTTTTGTATGAAATTCCACAAATTGACAATTTTGAGCATTTTTATACTAACGTCACAAAATGACATTTTAAAATGCTTTTCAAAATAAAATATCCAATCTATAGCTCTGATATTTGAGAAACTCGTACTTCATATACATGTAGTTTTGGGATTTCAACTTGTTGTTTTGAATATACTTCAAAAATTATATTTATATCTAAACTTATTAAATTCACACACAAATTAATTTTTCAATGGCCATTTTTTGTGATATTGTGGATATTTAGATAAGCATACAAGTATGGTGTATGGAGCAACATGATCTTAAATATCAGAGCAACAGATTGGATATTTTACTTTTAAATGCATTTACTATATGTAATTTTATGACATTAAGTATAAAAAATGTACAAAATGGCCAATTTTGTGAACTTTTATATATAAATATAACTTTTTACCTACATGTAATACTATTAATAAGTTTATATCCTAAAACTATGGTGTATAGAGTAACAGTATCTCAATATCAGAGCAACAGATCGGATATTTTACTTTTAAAAGCATTTTCTATATGTAAGTTTGTGACACTATAAAAATGGCCAATTTTGTGGATTTTTATTATAAATATAACTTTTTATCTATAAGGGTTTTTCAGCTGACATTAGAGTTAACACAACTTTGTTTACATCATCATTTTGTCGGTCAAAACCACTGTCGTCTGCTGTACATTTAATTAGACTTATATACGTCTGCATGTTGTTTTATAAGATTATTTTTGCAAGATATTTATGTTGGAATCTTGCTGTGCCGTTGGTTGCACTAATAGATGTGTGCGGGGAAATAAAAAGACATTTTCTCAATTTCCATCTGATCCTGATCGACGTTCGAAGTGGGTTTCTGCTGTACGATGAGATGGCAACCTATGGTAGGCCTTACACGCTATATATTGAAAACTATTAGAAGCAATCGTTCGAATTTCAGTAGAATGAAATGGTAGTACGGACACTGAATCAATGATCCAAGAAAAAATATGGTCGGCACATTAAAAGAAAAAAAATATGGCATTCTCTCAAAACTGATGTGTGAGAGGGTGATAATTCATAGATAGAGGCCTGAAGTTTTTTTGGTACAAATCTACCAACCTTATCAGTCTTCACAATGTACCCCTACAATGTACCCTTACCATGTACCCTACAATGAACCCTACCATGTTCGTCTACCATACACCACTAATCAAATTCTAGCAGGAACAGATGTTCTCAGCATTTTAAGAAACTGAAATTGGGAAGTCAAGGAAATATTGAACTATCAAGCCAGCTCAATTTGAAAATTGTCCAAAGTGAAAGAAAAAAAACAGTGGTGGCACCAGGATTTGGGTCATGGGGGGGAAGGGGGAATGTGAGGGAAAAATTTGTCTGATGGGGGAAAAATTTGTCTAATGGGGGGAGGGGGGGCAAAATTCTATCAACTGGACAAAATGTCACTTTACAAACTTTTCAGGGGCGGGCAAGTGGGAAAAGGGAGCTAAGCAATCTATGGGGGCATTTATAGCACTGCCACTGTTGGAAACTACAACAGCTATTTCTGTTTGTGTGTCCTTCATAACTCAGAGAAATCTAACAAAAACAAACTTTTGGGTTTTTCACCTACATTCCATATTTCTTCAAGATGTCTAGCTGATGAAACCAGATCAATGATGTTGAAACTCTCAACTTTTATCACAATTAGAACCAAAAGGTTTTGTGGTTCCGATGCTTTTTTCATAATGCTTATTAATTTGCAAGTTTTGTATTAACTGTCAAGTAATTGCATGTCATGAAATATTTGTTCCACATTTATTCATAAGCCACACCCACCATGCAGATCAATGAAATAGGACTGGTGAACAAACATTAGGCTATCATAATAAATATGATGCAAAAATGGTTACTCAGTATCCTATTTCAAGAGTTTGTCAAAATATGATTTTTAAACAAGATTTTTATATTAAGCCCCACCTACTCATTAATATGCATGACATCACCACCAAAAGCAACTTGAGCACATCTACAGACCATGGGCTATCTGTATCTGTGTACCACATATGACATGAATCTAGTTTACCATTCTTGAGATACCGTGTTTACAAGCTCTTTTCAGCAAAATTATATTAAGCCCCCCCCTTCCCATGCATATGTACACACCAGCCAACATGATGAAAATCTGTTGCAATTAAATTCTAGTCCAAAATTCACAAAGCCTACAAGGTTGAATAAAAATATCACTTAAAATCACTTATCAATAAACTAACTCTTAAATACCATCCTATTTGTAAATTATTACTTCAAGCCAGACACATTGACCACAGAGGAATACTTTTGTACTTGTCTTGAGTGTGAAAGTCAGTGCAGCTGCAGAGAATTTTATTTACAATGTCAGATTATGACAATGGAAAGTGAGGTGAAGTGTGGAAATCCCTGGAGTAATTGCTTGTGCTGGATTCTGTTGTGAGCATTATAGACCCCGGCAGATTTTAAATTTTGTTGGGGCTTAAGACACAAAATGTATTGCGAAGTTTAGACTTAATGAACATCATAATTATCCTAAATATGAAATAAAACAAGACATGTAGTTGTTAAAATATGAACATTTCAAGATTTGTACATTAAGCCCCACTTACTCATTAATATGCATGACAACAACATTAAAAATAATAGAGCACATCTACGGACCATGGGCAATCTATGCACCATATATGACATAAATCCAGTTTACCGTTCTTGAGATACCGTGTTTACAAAATCTTTTCAACATGTACTCACCAGCTAACATCATAATCATACCAAATATGAAACAAACAGACGTACAGTTGTTTTAAAATATAAACATTTCAAAATTTTACATTAAGCCCCGCCTACTCATTAATATGCATGACATCGCCATAGAAAATAAATAGGACACATCTACGGACCATCTGTGTATCACATATGACATGAATCCAAAATATCATTCTTGAGATATTGCGCTTACGAGCTGGCTGTTACAAACACACATACATACACACATCATGACCGCATAGGCTTCTGATGCTATTGCATCGGAACCAAAAATGTTCAAAAGCGTAGTAAAGATGATATCGAAGGACAACATGTTCAAGTAGAGTTTTGCATGAAAAACAATATATTTCAGGTCTACGGCCTCTTAATAGTCGGGGGAAATGTACCCTGAATTCTGAGGAAGTATACCTCATCCTCTCCCAACACTTTTTCAGAGCAAAAAATATTTCAATCTTATACATCAACAATACTTGTCCTCTTGTTTTACTATTTAACTGGCAATTTTCTTATTTTTGTTGGCTAAAAAGCAGTTTTCTGAGATAAGGAAAAATCCATAAACCTCCACGGGACATCCTAAAATAATTTACAAAACATCTCAGTACCCCCTCATTAAATAACTAATAAGATATCTCTTACTACCAGGCCTGGTGGGTGCTGTTCCCCACTTCAGTGGTAGGTATGTGTCACCCAGGAATTCAAAATCATACCTGCAGTACGAGGATTTTTTGGTAACTGCAGAATGAGAGCAACAATTTGTTTTTATACCTGCACTACGAAAATGTGTGATTTTTTTGTAACTGCAGTTAAATTAAAAACAATTTTTGACACAAGCAGTATAAAAATATGGCATTTTTCAGACCTGCAGTATGACAGATTTGGGTTTTTTGATACCTGCTCTGTAAATATTCTGAAAAAGGCACCTGCTTGGCCCACACATATGGAACTGGGTCCCCAAGCTACCAGAAGGAAGATTCATTCCTCCACTTTTTTAGAAACTTAATTTGATATTTTAACTGAAAAAGCAAGAGTAGTATAGGTAGCCCTCTTAGGACAAGGGTCCAAATGGTACAAGTCTAATCTGCCCAGGGTAAACTCAGCCCTCACCTATTGCGGAAGCTCACTCACCCCTACACAATTTTGATCATAATAAGGGGTAGGAAGGCAAAAAGGACTGAGATAGATGTTCACCATTTGAAGACCAAATACCAAATGATCTTCAAGTTTAAAGCTAAAATTAGAAATGACAACATGCGATGAAAATCTTTGTTTCTTTCTTTATTTCATTACAAAAAATTCTAAATAATCTATGCTATATTTTTCGCTATAATATAAATAATCTTTGTTTCTGATTTGTTTTCTTTTTCTGCTAGCACTGCTACAGCTAGCACTGGCAGCGCAAGTGCTATCACTATTAGCACTGGCGCTACCAACACTAGTGATGTTAGCACAGGTGCTAACAACACTTGTGCCAGTCGCACGAGTGCCATCACTAATAGCACTGGTGCTAGCGCTAGCAGTGGTGCTAAGCAGCATCAATATTTTTACAACTTAATATGATATTTTAAACTGTGAATTCATCCTCAATATACAGAATGGTGTTTTCTTCTTTGATGTTGGTTCCTACAATGTAAAAGAAGGAAGAAAAAAAAGATGTTAAGCAAGTATATCTATGAACATCATGATTATTCAACTGATGAAAATCTCAAAAGTCCAGAATCGATGTGTTTGCTTTTTGGAGTTCTCAGACACTATTGTACTCAAGGCAATCAATACTAAGTTACAAAGAGTAACAAGTGTTATCACTAATAGCTCTTACTCAAAAGTCCAGATTCAAAGTGTTTGCTTTTTTGAAATTGCTCAAACCTTAGTGTATTCAAGGCAATCAAAGTTACAATGGGTAACAATAGGTGTATTTTAATTCGTATTTATTCAGATTGATCAATATTACCTAACAATTGAAAGCTACATTTACATTTATGATTGGTTTTCCCCCAAAAAGTGCATGTGAATTGTGTATGTCTGAATGCTGATATAATTCGATAAGGTCGGTAAAAAAGTTAATTGTACATGTGAATTATATATACATGTCTGGATGCTGATATTCAAGTGATTCCATAAGGTCGGTAAAAGTTCATTGTGGCCAGAGTAAAGTTAGCTCCCCTCCCCCCTGATCATGATTTTGTGTGATTTAAGCCATTTTTTATTTTCCCGGGCAAAATCAAACATGTGAAATGCATTTGCCAAAAAACTAAAATAGTCATGAAGAAATAAGCATCCTTATGAAGAATAGTCCATCAATCATTCATGAGTTTTGCACAAAGTCCTCCCAAGTAAATATAATGTATATCTATATTAAGGCTCAGCCAAGGACAAATCTGATTCGCATCACTGAAGAGCAGTTATGTAGCTTGAGCCCCAGATGAATGACCTATTGTGTACAGTGTAACAGTAGCTCGTTGCTATCAAGTGAACTGTGAATAGACTATGAAGATGCTGTCAGTTAAGAAGGTATAGATTACCCCTGTGTTGTGCATGGTGTAAGAATAGCTGTAGATTACCCCTGTGTTGTGCATGGTGTAAGAATAGCTGTAGATTACCCCTGTGTTGTGTAACAATAGCTGGTTGCTAATTAATGAAATGTGAAGAGTCTCTCGGCTTGAATAGTGTGGATTACCCCTGATTTAGAGAGAATCGAGGGTGACGGGTTGGAGGGGCCTAACCGCCAAAAATTCTTCATTTACAATGCAATGCTTTTTCCCCTCCAAAATATAGCCATGTGAATTGTATTTCTGGGAAAGTAGGGGAAAAGGTATAAAGAAGAGCTTTCATAGGTGGTCATTTTCAAAGTTGGTTGATTTTACAACCGGTGATAATAGTTTTTCAATTTTAAATATTTATTTATCAATATGACATGGAGGCAAATTGACTTTTTTAACTGGGATGGCAGCTACGTGATGTAGGAGAGGGTGAACAAATGTGGTATAACCAACATGAGCATAAATTTGCAGATAACTTGAATTTGGAACCTATGTGGAGACAGCTTGCTGATCCCGAAATAGTTTCAGGTATTTTTGAGGAGAAACTGTTGTACAATTTTGTAGATCGTTTTGGAAATCATGTTGTACGCAAATCCAGAAAACCTTTGGATTTTTTCGCTCTTAAAAATTTTAAAGACATTGATGAAGATTCAGATGAGGCACCCCCTAGGAAAATGAGGTTGGTTGACTATGATAATAGCGACTATAAATCTGATCAAGAGAAAGCTAATCAGCTAAGTTAGACAATTTAAGGATTGCACTTAATGGTGAGGAATCTTTTGATTTTTCAAATCTAGAGAAAGAAGGAATGGAAAGTCTAGACAGGAATAAAAATGATGATGATAGGGATAGCATTACAAACGATAGTAGTGATGAAAATGACAAGTAAACAGGAATTTTGGAGAACAATCAAGTAGGAGATACTGAGAATTCATTGAATGATTTTGTAGATCGTTTTGAGAGTGATGAAGGTTCAGATGAGGCACCCCCTGTGAAAGTAAGCTTGGTTAACTATGATACTAGCAACTGTGAATCTGATCAAGAGAAAACTAATTCAGTTGATTTAAATGATTTGTGGAATGCACATATTGGTGTGGAAACTTGATTTTTTTTAATTTTGAGACAGATTGGATGGAAAGTCCTCAAATGAGTAAAAACGATGATGAAAGTGACAGCATTAGAAACAATAGTGGTGATGAGAATTATAACTTTACAGAAATTTTTGAGAACAAGCAGGTAGGTGCTGAGAATAATAAAACGGGTATCGATATGAATGAAATTGACAAAAACAGGATTATTGTAGGTGATCATTTTGAGGGTGAAGCTGTGATGGAGCTAAATTTGTTTGTCTTAAGAGGAGATGAACAGTCTTAAAGTGCCGCAATTCAGATCTTCGCAAAAAACTGTTTTTGTTGTTAAATTTAACAAAAGAGTATTAGAACAAATAATATATGACTTTGGTGAGTTAGCGAGCGGTTTCAAAGGTGTGTTGCAGATATTAATACAAAGTTTGTTGTGCAAGTTCTAACTGCAGGATAAAGTAGGCATAGATACTGACTAAGGAGTTTATTATGACGCTTCTTGATTTCATCAAAGTACGCTACTCCGTAGCTCCCGTAAGTACCGTCTTAGGTATCCACCGCGTAAGACAGGATTATGTAGTTAAAGTGATAGAAAAAGTGCCCCCTAAACCTATATTCAGACATAAGAACGAAGAGATTTTCACAGGTGTCAATACTTTACAATTGGCTTATTTACCAATGCAATACAAAGTTAGATTTGTATATCAATATTTACAGATGATCAATGGTATGAATTATTAAGAATTAGTAAAATCAATAGGCCTACAATCCGTGTTATATTGCCTGCATAAAATTAGGCTCTCAAAAATAATCATTTTCGAAAATCCGAAATAACAGAGGTTGGAACAGAAATATAGCTGTCTTCTCGTCTACAATGACAGCTACGCCTTGACAAGAGTAGTGAATTATAACTTTTATAGCTTTTTTTTCTGCAGGGATGAATGTTTTGCATAACTCTACGGATGGTGAGACAAGAACAAATGAG
This sequence comes from Chiridota heheva, assembly GCA_020152595.1. NCBI lineage: Eukaryota > Metazoa > Echinodermata > Holothuroidea > Apodida > Chiridotidae > Chiridota > Chiridota heheva. Next base: position 507,146 of record JAIGNY010002405.1, on the reverse strand, counting down.
GTGACACGAGCATTATGGAATTGAGTCCTGTGTCAGACTCGGCCTGTTGGGCACACCTAAAAACATGTTTCCTACAGTTCAGACAATGTACTAGAAAGCCATTTACACATTTTCTTCAAATTATGATCAGTGCTTATGTTTTGTATTTAGACATACACAATAGAATGAATGTAATGTTTGACTTACCAGTGGAATAGCTCAAGTCGTAGAAAAACATTTCAGTTAACAGTCAACACATGAAATACCAAGTGGGCCAGGGGGAGGGATATATATATCTGTTAGATTTATAGCTCAAGTCGTAGAAAAACTTTTCAGTCAACAGCCAACACTTTCGAAATGCCAAGTGAGCCCGGGGGACGGATATTTATATCTGTTAGGTTTAAGTTTGTTTCTTAGGAACAAATTGTGTAAGCATTTTGTCGTAGGGTAATTTGGATTTTTAAACCAATATCAAATTAGGAGTTACACAACTGCTTATGTTCCATTGTATCGTAAACAATGAAATGCATTTAGAGGTACACACTTAGAAAAATGTGAATGGTCTCTATCTTCCCTCTTCATCTCACTTGTTTACTCTGTACTCTATAGGTAATTTTTAAAAAGCTGAATTATTTAAACAACGGAACGTTTGCTATTGTACTGCTTCCAGCAAAATCAATAAACCATTTTAAGCTTAATTATAAGCTATCAAACTTTCAGAGAAGAGGATTGATTGACATATCCGCGGGTCACTACAGGGATTTAAAACATTGATTAAGTTAGATGAGGATCTGAATATAGACCAAATTTACCCATAGTAAATAAGGCAATGAGTAAAGTAAAACATTGTATTTTATTAGAGTTAATAATAGTTCATACATGTATGTAAATTCTGTGGAGGGTGAGCGGACTGCATATTAACTATAGCCCAAACATGTTTGGGCCGCACCACGGCCCTCCCATAGATCACCCAAATGGGATGGGGGTCCAAACGGTTACAAGTGTTAACTATAGCCCTAACATGTTAGGGCCGCACTACGGCCCTCCCAACCCCCATAGGTAGCCCTCTTAGGACAAGGGGTCCAAACAGTACAAGTCCAATCTGTCAGGGTAAACTCAGACCCCTTTCACTATGAAGGACTGAGTTTACCCCGGGCAGATTGGACTTGTACCGTTTGGACCCCCCCTACCCCCATCCTTCCGTCCCAAGAGGGCCACCTATACTACTAGCAAGTGTCACAAACTAGCTTGTATATTCACTATACATTGTGTTACATGCGACTTTCACAAGAAATCAAGAACATTCCAGTCTGTGTCAAAAATTGGGCAATATAATACTCAGATGTCTCTTTTGCCCTAAACTGTCTGCCTATATTATGTCATTTATATCATCGAGTGGATCTATACAAGTGTCGTTTCATGTATTTTGAGATGATTTGCATGATTCAAGCTCTTTTCACAGTACTGGCAGTGGTATGGCTTTTCACCAGTGTATCCCTTTCATGTTTTTTGATATTAATGGCCTGATTGAAACTCTTTTCACAGTACTGACAGTTGTATGGGTTTTCAACTTTGTGTGTTCTTTCATGTCGTTTGAGAACATCATCCCACCCGGAACTCTTCTTACAGGACTGGCAGTGGTATGGCTTTTCACCTGTGTGTGTCCTATGTTTTATAGGTTAATGGCCTGACTAAAGCTCTTTTTACAGTACTGACAGTGGTATAAGTTTTCACCTGTGTGTGTCCTTTCATATGTTTTGGGAGCATCAGCTTCACTGAAACTCTTTACATAGTACTGGCAGCGGTACGGCTTTTCACCCGTATTTCCTTTCATGCATTTTAACATGAGTAGCCCAACCAAACCACTATTCACAGTACTGTAGAAAATGGAGCGATGATTGATGTCTTGTCATAAAATGTCACGTCTGAAATGTCACATTATTTTTGGTACCTTTTGCACAGAATGTCACATCAGTTTTGCCTTTGTCACATTTGATTGGCATAGATTCATGCATCATGATCAGTTGACTGGTGATACTCATAGTAAGGATCATTTTGTTATATCTGTTTCATAAAAAATGGGATCCACCACAAAATGCAACATCTAATCAATGAGTGTGGGTGATGGGGTAAACTTACCTTACCGCTATCTCATGGGTATGGAGATTGAGGCTTCTTTAAGCAAATTCTTCTATCTGCTTCCTGTCTCTTGCTACTACTGAATCTTCTCCCAAGCTGTTTCATCCAAAACTGTTTCACTCCTTTTCTGCCACTCTTCTCCATGTAGAATCTTCTCCCAAGCTGTTTCATCCAAAACTGTTTCACTCCTTTTCTGCCACTCTTCTCCATGTAGTCTCAGGTCTTCCCTCCTTTCTTCTACCTTCTGATGTCCAGGTGATGGATATTCTGGCATAGTTGTCTTCGTCCTTTCTTAATACATGACCCAACCATCTTTATCTTCTCTTAAATATCTTCTTGCTTATCTTCACTGTGTTTGTTCTTTCATATAGTTCTTCATTGGTGACTTTCATTGGCCATCTAATTTTCAAAATAATTATAAAGGTATCTTCTTTGGAACACATCTACATGTAGTTTCTTCTCATCAGCTTTTGTCAGCTTCCAGGTTTCACATCCATAGAGGAGTACTGAGATTGCAATTGCTTGAAATATTTTCAGTTTAGGGGTAAAACATGTCAGAAAATGTCAGACAAATTTTAATACATCTGTTTAGGTTCATTTTGTCACATTTTGTCGCAAAATGTCACCATGGATGCTCCATTTTTGTTGTACTGGCAGTGGTATGGGTTTCATCTGTGTGAGTGTCTTTTTATGTGTTTCCAGACCATCAGGCCAATTGAAACTCTTTTCAGAGTATTGGCAGTGGCATGTGCTTTGAGAATATCCGCCCGACTAGAAATCTCTACACAGTATTGGCAGCGGTATGGCTTTTCACTTGTGTGTGTGACCTTTCATGCATTTAAAAACAAGTATACCAATTGAAGCTCTTTTGACAGCACTAGGAGTGGTATAGGTTTTCACCTGTGTGTGCCCTTTCAAGTGTTTTCAGACCACCAGGCCGATTAAAACTTTTCAGGATATTGGCAGTGGTATGGGTGTTCATCTGTGTGTGTCCTTTCATTAACTTTAAAATAAATAGCCCAACTGAAGCTCTTTTCACAGTACTGACAGTGGTATGACTTTTTATATGTGTGTGTCCTTTTCATGTCTTTTTTTAAAGGGCTAGCTGACTAAAACTCTTTTAACAATTCTGGTAGTGGTATGGCTTTTTACCAGTGTGTGTGCTTTGATGTCTTTTAACACTTTCTGCCCGACTGAAACTCTTTTCACAGTTTTGGCAGTGGTATGGATTTTCACCTGCCTAGAGTATGTCATTTGATGTGCTTTTTGATTGGCTAGCTGACCAAAACTCTTTTCACAGTACTGGCAGTGGTATGGCTTTTCACCTGTGTGTGTCCATTCATGTATTTTGAGATTATTGGCCTGATTGAAACTCTTTACACAGTACTGGCAGTGGTATGACTTTTCACCTGTGTGTGTCCTATCATGTGTTTTGGGATGATTTGCGCGATTAAAACTCTTTTACAGTACTGGCAGTGGTATGGATTTTCACCTGTGGGTATCCTTTCATGTGTTTTGAGATGATTGGCCTGATTGAAACTCTTTACACAGTACTGGCAGAGGTATGGCTTTTCACCAGTGTGTGTCCTTTCATGGTTTTTTCAGATTATTGGCATAATTGAAACTCTTTTCACAATACTGGCAGTGGTATGGCTTTTCAATAGTGTGTGTGTTTTGATGTCTTTTGAGAACTTTAGCCTGACTACAACTCTTTTCACAGAACTGGCAGTGGTATGGCTTTTCACCTATGTGCGTCATTTGATGTGCTTTTTAATTGGCTAGCTGACTGAAACTCTTTTCACAGTACTGGCAATGGTATGGCTTTTCACCAGTATGTGTCCTTTTATGGTTTTTTAGATTATTGGCATTATTGAAACTCTTTTCACAGTTCTGACAGTAGTATGGCTTTTCACCTGTGTGTGTCATTTGATGTGCTTTTTGATTGGCTAGCAGACTAAAACTCTTTTCACAGTACTGGCAGTGGTATGGCTTTTCACCAGTGTATGTCCTTTCATGAATTTTGAGATAATTGGCCTGATTGAACTCTTTACACAGTACTGGCATTGGTATGGCTTTTCACCTATGTGTGTGTCATTTGATGGGCTTTTGATGGACTAGCTGACTAAAACTCTTTTCACAGTACTGGCAGTGGTATGGGTTTTCACCTGTGTGTATCCTTTCATGTGTTTTCAGAGATTGGCCTGACTGAAAACTCTTTTTAGAGTACTGGCAATGGTATGGCTTTTCACCAGTGTGTGTCCTTTCATGTTTTTTAGATTACTGGCGTGATTAAACCTCTTTTTTCACAGTACTGGCAGTGGTATGGCTTTTCACCAGTATTTATGTTTTTTAATTGATGTCTTTTTCAGAGTTCAGCAATGGTACTTTTCAAACTTTTTAACAGTTCTTCTGACAGTAGTATGGCTTTTCACCTGTGTGTGTCATTTGATGTGCTTTTTGATTGGCTAGCTGACCAAAACTCTTTTCACAGTACTGGCAGTGGTATGGCTTTTCACCTGTGTGTGTCCTTTCATGTATTTTGAGATTATTGGCCTGATTGAAACTCTTTACACAGTACTGGCAGTGGTATGACTTTTCACCTGTGTGTGTCCTATCATGTGTTTTGGGATGATTTGTGCGATTGAAACTCTTTCCACAGTACTGGCAGTGGTATGGCTTTTCACCTGTGGGTATCCTTTCATGTGTTTTGAGATGATTGGCCTGATTGAAACTCTTTACACAGTACTGACAGTGGTATGGCTTTTCACCAGTGTGTGTCCTATCATGGTTTTTTCAGATTATTGGCGTAATTGAAACTCTTTTCACAATACTGGCAGTGGTATGGCTTTTCAATAGTGTGTGTGTTTTGATGTCTTTTGAGAACTTCAGCCTGACTACAACTCTTTTCACAGAACTGGCAGTGGTATGGCTTTTCACCTATGTGCGTCATTTGATGTGCTTTTTAATTGGCTAGCTGACTGAAACTCTTTTCACAGTACTGGCAATGGTATGGCTTTTCACCTGTGTGTGTCCTTTCATGTGTTTTGAGATGATTGGCCTGATTGGAACTCTTAATACAGTACTGGCAGTGGTATGGCTTTTCACCTGTGTGAATCCTATCATGTATTTTTTGATTGGCTAGTAGACTAACTCTTTTCACAGTACTAGCAGTGGTATGGCTTTTCACCAGTGTATGTCCTTTCATAAATTTTGAGATAATTGGCACGATTGAACTCTTTACACAGTACTGGCATTGGTATGGCTTTTCACCTGTGTGTGTGTCATTTGATGGGCTTTTTGATGGACTAGCTGACTTAAACTCTTTTCACAGTACTGGCAGTGGTATGGGTGTTCACCTGTGTGTGTCCTTCCATGTGTTTTCAGAGCATCGGGCTGACTGAAACTCTTTTTAGAGTACTGGCAATGGTATGGCTTTTCACCAATGTGTGTCCTTTCATGTTTTTTTAGATTACTGGCGTGATTGAACCTCTTTTCACAGTACTGGCAGTGGTATGGCTTTTCACCAGTATGTATGTATGTTTTGATGTCTTTTGAGAAGTTCAGCCTGACTTAAACTTTTTTCACAGTTCTGACAGTATAGTATGGCTTTTCACCTGTGTGTGTCATTTGATGCGCTTTTTGATTGGCTAGCTGACCAAAACTCTTTTCACAGTACTGGCAGTGGTATGGTTCTTCACCTGTGTGTGTCCTTACGTGTATTTTGAAAGCATTGGGCCAACTCAAACTCTTTTCATAGTACTAGCAGTGGTATGGCTTTTCACCAGTGTGTGTCCTTTCATGGTTTTTTAGACTATTGGCATGATTGACACTCTTTTTACAGTACTGGCAGTGGAATGGTTTTTCAATAGTGTGTGTGTGTTTTGATGTCTTTTGAGAACTTCAGCCCGACTGAAACTCTTTTTACAGTACTGGCAGTGGTATGGTTTTTCACCTGTGTGTGTCCTTTCATGAATTTTGAGATTATTGACCTGCTTGAAACTCTTTACACAGTACTGACAGTGGTATGGCTTTTCACCTGTGTGTGTCCTTTCATGTGTTTTGAGATGATTTGCGCGATTGAAACTCTTTTCACAGTACTGGCAGTGGTATGGCTTTTCACCTGTGTGTATCCTTTCATGTGTTTTGAGATGATTGGCCTGATTGAAACTTTTTTCACAGTACTGGCAGTGGTATGGCCTTTCACCAGTGTGTGTCCTTTCATGGTTTTTTAGATTATTGGTGTAATTGAAAGTCTTTTCACAGTACTGGCAGTGGTATGGCTTTTCAATACTGTGTGTGTTTTGATGTCTTTTAAGAACTTCAGCCCGACTGAAACTCTTTTTACAGTTCTGGCAGTGGTATGGCTTTTCACCTGTGTGCATCATTTGATGTGCTTTTTGATTGGCTAGCTGACTAAAACCCTTTTCACAGTACTGGCAATGGTATGGCTTTTCACCTGTGTGTGTCCTTTCATGAGTTTTAAGATGATGGGCACGATTGAAACTCTTTTCACAGTACTGGCAGTTGTATGGTTTTTTACCTGTGTGTGTCCTTTCATGTATTTTGTGATCAGCTAGCTGACTAAAACTCTTTTCACAGTACTGACAGTGGTATTGTGGTTCACCTGTGTGTGTTCTTCTGTGTGTTTTGAGAGAATCGGACCAACTGAAACTCTTTTTACAGTACTGGCAGTGGTATTGGTGTTCACCTGTGTGTGTCCTTATGTGCATTTTGAGACCATCGGAACGACTGAAATTCTTTTCACAGTATTGGCAGTGGTATGGCTTTTCACCTGTGTGTGTCCTTTCATGTTTTTTGTAATCAGCTAGCTGACTAAAACTCTTTTCACAGTACTGACAATGGTATTGGTATTCACCTGTGTGTGTTCTTCTGTGTGTTTTGAGAGAATCAGACCGACTGAAACTCTTTTCACAGTACTGGCAGTGGTATGGCTTTTCACCAGTATGTGTCCTTTTATGGTTTTTTAGATTATTGGCATTATTGAAACTCTTTTCACAGTACTGGCAGTGGTATGGCTTTTCACCTGTGTGTGTCCTTTCATGTATTTTTTGATGGCCTAGATGATTAAAATTCTTTTCACAGTACTGGCAGTGGTATGGCTTTTCACCTGTGTGTGTCCTTTCATGTATTTTTCGACTGCTTATCTTATTAAAACTCTTTTCACAGTACTGGCAATGGTATGGCTTTTCACCTGTGTGTGTCCTTGCATGTATTTTTTGATCAGCTGGCTTACTGAAACCCTTTTCACAATACTCACAGTGGTATGGCTTTTCACCAGTGTGTGTCCTTTCATGATCTTTGAGATTATGGGCGAGATTGAAACTCTTCTTACAGTACTGGCAGTGATATGGCTTTTCACCTGTGTGTGTCCTTTCATGGGCTTTGAGATTATTGGGATGATTATAACTCTTCTTACAGTACTCGCAGTGGTATGGCTTTTCACCTGTGTGTGTCCTTTCATGTTCTTTGAGAGCATCAGGCCGACTGAAACTCTTTTCACAGTACTGACAATGGTATGGCTTTTCACCTGTGTGTATCCTTTCATGTGATTTCTGACGGACTAGCTGACTAAAACTCTTTTCACAGTACTGGCAGTGGTATGGCTTTTCACCAGTGTGTGTTCTTTCATGATTTTTAAGATGATTTGCACGATTGAAACTCTTTACACAGTACTGGCAGTGGTATGGCTTTTCACCTGTGTGTGTCCTTTCATGAATTTTTTGATCGGCTGGCTGACTAAATCTTTGACAGTGGTATGATGGTTTTTCACCTAAAAGACAAAATGAAAAGATGTCATTGCTTAGTGTATCTCTATGTGTCCCACTGTTTCTTCAAAACTGCTTCTAGTCCACAACTCAAACTTTGGTGAAGCAAGTCACAATCTGATGCAGTCAAGTCGACTACTCTCTTTGCAACCTCTAAACAAAATATTCATATTAGTATGGAAACTTAATGCTCCTTTAATTGTTCGAGTAAAATAGCATTTGGCAACTTCTATTAATTACCTCCACACCAACAGAATGTTTTCATGCAGCTGTCAACAAAATCTTCAGACCCTCACCTCAAGGCTCATAGAAGATTAATATTGACTGCATCACAGGCGTCAAGATTTTGTGATATCAATGGGCATGATCATTCTACATCAAATATACATGCTTTGCACATAAGCATTACCATTCCGCCTTCCACACACCCTCTAAAGCATCTTTTTTATCCTTTGTGTAGAAACAACTGTATGAATTAAGCCAGCTGGCAGAAAACTTAAGAACAAGTTTTACATTATGTCTCCATTTTAAAGAAAATAGACCAACTGTAACATCACATCTTCATAATTCTTCAAAGTCTTTATTTATTCTATCATATGTTTGGTATTATTGCTGGAAAAACCATTGAATATACCAGGAACATAGTGGATCCATCCACATACCTATCGAAGCAAACCAGTGACTTCACTGTGCAAAAGTACAACAAATAAAGTTTCCACATAGTTAAAGGATCAGTTCAGTGGTCAATCAAATTTATCTTATATGAAAGAGGACTTCAAAAGAAACAAAATGCTAAAAAATCTGTTCAAAAATCTTATTCCTTTAAGGAGATAATCAAGTTTAAAACTCTGTCTTTGTCTGTGTATAAATGACTGGTGTAGTAAGTTTTCTATGGAAAGTTGGCTTCTTAATTGATCCTCACATTCTTAACAATTGTTAAAGTATTTAAAGAAAGTTTATTCAAAATTTTTACTATTTAAATTATTTTCCCGCAACCTTTTCTTCAGGTGGTATGTAAATACTGTTACTAGATTCAGTTTTACTACTTTTTTGACATATCCCAAGGTTTTCAAGCCACAAAATCGCAGGATAAAATAAGGAATACATTAAAACTTGAAGAATCTGAGGCTATGACATCACAACTAGTCTGATTTCAGTTTCAACACAAATGATACCAAACTTTTTACTAATTCCATCCGAGCCATTAGGCTCATAAAGCCAATGCTTATCCAGTTTCAATGGCGCAAGCGGATAAGAGTACATGACTCTTCCTGAATGAAATGCCAGTCCATCGCAGATTAATTCCCCAGCGGTGCTGGTACTCATTTTACAGCTGAGTGGACTGAAGCAAGTAGAGTAAAGTGTCTTGCTTAAGGACACAATGCAGCGCTCGCGACGGTTATCGAACCCAGAACCTTTCGAATACTAGCTTGACTCCTTGATCACTGCACCTCAAATACCAAACTTTAAAGAAGAATATCTACATCTCCTTAATGGGATGAGATTTTTAAAAGCTTTCATCACTATTTTGTTCCTTTGGAACTTTTCTTTCATATAAGATAAGACTTGCTAGACCACTGAACTAAAACTGAACTTGAAATACATTGCTTTATACCTGAAGGAGTGTCATGAATGTCTTGTTCAACAGCAATCTCTTGTTTAACAGCAACTTCTTGTTTAACAGGAATCTGACCTCCATCACACTTTTCTAGAACTAACGGACTTTGCTCATCGTTGTCATCTTCCCACTTTACCTCCAGTTTTACAATGTAATTGTCTGCAAAGAAAAGTGCACCTTGATATTTTTAATTAATTGATTTCCACACCTATATTACACAGCTTTATGACACATAAAGATAGCAATAGGATTGGTGGAGGTTTCAAGAGAGTGTTGCTTTTACAAAGCAAACCCCCTTTACAAACAGATACAAAAATACAAGAAAGCAATCTAGTGGCGTAGCTAGGGCCCAATGGGCCAGGGCAAGTGGGCCCCTATCGTAAATAGGTATAATGGTATATTTTTGATAGTAACAATGCTATCACGGCCCCGAGAACACAGGTTTATAGGACAGACATAATATCGCCCAGTGCAGGCCCAACCCAGGCTTGAAGGGCCTCGTGGTCTGTGGACAGGCTGCCCATCTTTTCGTATGAGCCCCCATTACACTACTAGAGCAATCCATGGAGTTGCTGATCTCATCATCTTAAATATACAGCTGTAGTGACGGAAATAGCTAACAGGGTCACCCCTGTTGTAAATTCCATTTCAACCCATTTGAAGTTTTCAACAAGATTGACAGGGTTCAAATAGGGAAAAGATAACTTGGTTTAATCCAGCTGCAACCTAGTTTAACCCAGTTGTTCCAATTTCCTTTAAAACCCAGTTGGAAAAACCCAGTTTAACTGGAATTTACAGCTGGAAATTTGAATATATATATCCTCCAACCTTAGTAATACAAATAAATACTATGCCTTTGATTGGGGGGATCCACCTCACCAGCCCACACCCCTCCCTCCCCAGTCCACCCCATGTAAACAACTTGGTTGTGATAGAAACATCTTCTTCAACCTGTTTTTGCCAGTCTCTCTATCTTTCTAGTTCATATCCTCAAACACAGGAGCTATTCATAGCCCCAACCAAGCTTTGTTTTCACTCCCATTGACTAATAAGAATGTGCTCCCTTCAGAGCCTGCTTTTAACCCTATATCACTCCACCAAAATTAACACAGCAAATACACTGACTTTGTGAACTTATGGTACATAGTAGAGCTGTGACCATTTAGCTTGTACACGCTACACGCTCGCAAAACTTGTAAACGTTTACTAAATACTTCATTGCGAGTAATCGTTTTTCAGTGTCTTGCCGTTGAAAATCAATATTCATGATTCAAATCACACACACACATTCGGCTGACAAAATTCCAATCAATGACTTTTTACAAACTGATGTAAACCGATTAGCATAATCCTTTTTAAATGTGCGAATCACAAATGCACAGTATATCACCAATGAATGGGGATATTATGCACTTTGATTTTGCTCAAATCTGAGTAGCCCAATCTAACTTGTATAATGCAACGCGAATGTGCAGCAGTAAACAGTGAAACTGACAATAGGCCTAACGTTAGGCCATAAGGCTTAAAATCCCACGCAATTAAGGCCCGTTTACAAGCTGTTAAATCGACCAAAAAACAATTGAAAAACACTTGAATTGTGACAATTATCAGAACATTTACATGTAAATATTACCTGACGAGTCAAACACATTTTGCAAGAAAGAAAAATATTGCATAATAAACAAACAGAAAAAGATTTTAACAGAGCTGAAATTCTGCATGCTCTCCCAAAGATGGCGGCCATTTTTTCGAGAGGACTGATATTTTTGAACTTCCTTGTGGTGGTGGCGTAGTTTTGAAATGTTTTACGGCGAGGTATATCATAGGCCTAGTATGCAAGATTTTCACAGAACTTTGAAAGCCGTAGCGAATAGGACAAAAAAGTTACCCGATGTTGAGTTTAAATGACATTGAAAGGAAGTTATCTGTTCTTTCTAAACTGAATTTCCATGCATATTTTCCATAAAAAAGATGATTTATACTGTAGAAGTAAACTTTTTATGATTTGGAAAGCCAAACTCTGCGTCTACTGGGCAATGCAGTCCGTACTTTTGCCATACTGGTTGCGCGCTTTTTTTAACTTTGCCTCGTAGTTTTGGAGCAATTTTGGTGTATTTCCGAAATTTACGGTACTAAACGCGTGTACTCGATACACGCTCGCTTTTTTTGGCATGTACACGTTTACTAACATCCCTAAACGTTCACAGCCCAAGTACATAGTTTAATATGAACTGGAGTTTTATAATGGCAAATATGCTTAAATTGCTATGGTGTCTTCGTAAAAACAGTAAAAATTCATTTTTCAGGTCAGGCAGACATAAACTACCGTGAAATCATGGTTGTAATGATTGAAATTGTGGGCGGACAAATACTTTAGGTGAACCAACTTGATATAAATCCTGCATTTGCAAACTGTACTGTTTGTACTTATGGCTGCTGTTCAATGTCAAGTTTTTCGGTCAAAAAATCTCAAGATATTCCCAACCTAGTGTTTCAGTGCAAGTATACCCTAAACTGACGATTCTTAATAGGTGGCCCGTGGGTAGATTTAGCCCGCCAGATAATCCAATCTGGCCCGTAAACAGTATAGTTGTACTGGAATTTTTTTTTATCATACCAATCAATCTGAAAGAGATCGGTAAAAATCGCAACATACTTATCTACTTTGGGATTTTTCTATGCAGATCAGCAGCTTATCAAATAAATTGTTATCTTCAGTGCTGATATAAATTGGGCAGACTTGCGACTTGTCCAGTGGCATTGCTAAGGGGAGGTATGCAATTTTCTTCCTGTCTTTAATTTAATTTTGGAATTTTTCTTTGATTTTAAGCCATTTTGGGGCATCAAAAACAAGACATCTGCAGAGGTTCCAGGGGCCCTTAAGGGCCCATGTACCCCATGCCGGTATGCGCACACTTCGCGTGCCACCAATAGGCGCCACTTTTATAGTGCCCCCCTATTTTCCCCATCTGAACTGCTGTGCCCCCAAAAAATGAAAATCTTGACAATGCCACTGGACTTATCAAAGGAAAGCGGATAGGAGAACCGATGACATCTGGCATACATCCTTCTTATCACAAGCGCGCTCTCAGCTTGTTTGTATTCAGGGATTGCCTTGAGGGGTTTTTTTTGTCATGTGATGCTGGTTTTGCCATGCAATTGTCATGTGACGCTGATTTTGCCATGCGAGGCTGTTGTGAAATGATGGCCCTTGGAAAAAAATTATTTAAAACCCGTGCCCTAAACTAACCTAACCAAGTATGTATGAACACATGGATAAATGACTGTCATAAGCCTTGCCCTACGGCAACCGTCATTAAAATTCCACTTAAACCACTTTTACTATTTCCTTGGCATTTCCACTGGTCACTGAAGGGCCTCGTAAAAACCCTTTGTACTACATGGGTTCAGCCGCCAACAAATGAAAGCGCTTAGATCCTCGTTGATGTGGGATAATCAGCTTGTTACATATGAGTGACGTAATATGGCTGCACACTGAATAGGAAGTTACACTTTCGGGCCAGAAGTGTTGTGCAGTGAAAGAGATAAATGCAAGAAATTCCCATATAAAAAAATAAAAAAAGGATCTTGATTGGATTTTTTTATGGTAAGTTATTAGCATGTAAAGATCATATTATGGCACTTCAAATTTGTCTCGTTTTGTCAATATATGCCTCAAAACTAGCTAGTTTTTCGCACTTTTAGAATCATAAATAGGATGTTAGGTACATGTACAGTACATTCTTATGAATGTAATGGAAGGCTCGATATGACGTACACCTGAAGACACCCATGTGAAAAATTCAATTTTGTTCCAAATTTAGTGTTGATTCTTAGTTACAGCGGCTTGTTGTTGTGGCCATCGTAATGTCCTAAAATTGGTTTGGCATATTAAACTATATAGCTAGTTTTGAGGCATATTCAAGGCGTATTCAAGTTAATAATGGCATGCAACATTTAGGTAGCCATAATTACTTTCTTTATATTCTGGCATTGGTATGATTGATTGTGTTTCTGAGGTGTAACTCAGCGGCAATCAAAAATCCAGCAGAATTTTTTTCTCCACCAGATTCTTTCGCTTAATGGGTAAGCCTATCGCAGAAGGCCCAGTACAACTACAAAGGAACGTGGAGCGAGTTTTAGGTTGCTGCACTCAACTACATGTATAAGAGCGACATTTGGACTTTGCCGCACACCTTTTGGAAGTTTAAGAGCAATGTCATCATTTTTGCAGATATGATTTTAAACCTAAACCTTAACTAGTGTAGTCTAGTCTAGGGGTTTTAATCCAAGAACCTTAATTTCTAGTTGTTATCTATACTCAATCTTGCTTTTTAAAGTAACATAGCTTAAGTCTTGTAATAATACTGTATGTTGCATATAATCTAGGTCTTAGACCTATGCAATTGAGGCCCGCCTAACCATTTTAACACGAATGGCTTGAAATAATGACTAGAATTGGCATGCACTTACTGAGATTCCCACTCTGGTCCTCACCAGTCATTACCACTTTATGTTTGCTTTCTTTCCTCTTTTCTATTGAATGAAGAAATTATAACGGCTTGACCTACTTATTCTTTTTATCTTTCTTTTCATTATTTGTATTTTCAGTTTTATTACCTGTACAGTACTTAATTTTTTCTCTTTTTTCCTATTTCTTTGTTCCTAGTGTGATTAAGATGACAACATTATTTGATCTGATATATTTGTCTCAATAAAGAAAGCAAAGCTGCCAACTGGAGTGAAGTTTCTGCACCAGATGTAACCCAGCATCCATCGTGCGTTCTGCCACCATCAGTCTGCATAAAATATTAACTGACTCATTATGAGCTATACTTTTGATTTAATGATTTTTTCATGTAGTTAACATATTTTCAATAATGTTTTGGGTATTCTGTTTTAAATATTGTTTTCCTTATGCTTATCTCCATATCTACATTTCATTTTATTTACTTTTTACGTAATGTTTTATGAGAAGGCCTCACTATACCCCAACATGCTGAGTTGAGCTACTCTCTGTATAAAAGAGCTAAATATTTAATTAAATGAGTAAATAAATAAATGAACAGCATACTATAAGTGTACGGGTAACAGTCAGTCACTCATGGGTAAATTGATAGATGGGCTGTCAACTTGACAAGGCTGCTAAACTATCTAGTGTCAGTTTGTAAAGACAGAAAGAAAACAAGTTGTATTGTAATTGATTTTGCCAAAACTTTTGTCATAAAATTATATAAGATACATGTATCTATCAATGAATGCTCCAGATCCAGACTGTGATGACTTCTTCTTTGCAAAAAGTGTTTAAACATTCATATGTTAATGTGTTAAGAGGGTTATGGAATGTAGGTAAAACTTTAAATGTTGACTATACTGAGAGGTTTTTTAAATGACTGCATTAGTAAAAAGAAGATAAAAAAGATCATGCACAACATGGAAACTAAAAATAAAGGAATTTCAGAAAATATTAGGAAACCTTTCCAAGAATTGAAGGTTTGCAGAAAATTGTTGATTTGCCAATAAGCAGCAATATTTGATGGAAACTTGAATCAACAGTGCAATTTTCCGCTGGGAAATATCTCCAGAGAGATGACCCTTCCTACGCCCCTGCTATCATCGTGGGCCCCTCACCATTTTGGCAAGTGGGTGCACTAACACCTCCCAAAGAATTGGTATTCATTGCATTTTTGTATTTAAGTACATTTATCTATTAAATCATATGTAGCCTGCTGGCCCATAACAGCAAGTAACAAAAGAAAATATGCATTCATTGCAGTTCATAGTAATTAACAAAAAACAATTTAAATGGAGATATATATAAGGACTTTCATGAGAAATTGAGAAGTATGCGTTCAATTACAAAGATGGTCATATTTCCCCAAAATCATACTTGTCCCTCAAACTGAAATCTCTAATTACAATACAGTTCAGGCCATAAGGCCTAAATATCTGTCTTGAAGTCATTGCGAAGTGGGCTCATAGTTGAGCAATTTCCTTCCTTTCTTTTGTTTTTAGTAGTGTTTCACTCCCTTTACGTCCCAACTTGTTCCATTACAACCAAATAAATTGCCAAAAAATGGAGGCATCATCAATGGTCCCCCATAGCAATATTACTCGCGAAACTACTCATACAAAAAAAATGCAAGGCAGGTGGTTATTAACCAGGGAGCAATTTGTTCGGTTTCGCATCGCAATTTGCAACGCAAAAATTGTGCATAATATTGTTTTAATAGCAATTAATTTCCCTACCTTGCTTCGCAAAATTGCGATAGGCTACAATAAACTCCCTAACTCTCTGATTCAAGTTTTCAGCCTTCAAATGAAAAAAAAAATAAGACAAAATCCTTTTTTAATGCGAGAATCACAAATGCGCAGTAATTACCTATGAATGGGGATATTTTGAACTTTGGTTTCGGCAAAATATGAGTAACTTGTGAAATGCACCACGATTCTGCAGTAGCAAATAATGAAATATGAAACTAACAATAACATGCCATAACGTAGGGCTTTAAATCACACTCAATCAAAGCCTATTTTACAAGCTGTTAAATCGACCAAAAATCACAAGGTCAAAATACTTGATTTGTCACAATCAGTACATTTACATGTAAACATTACCTAATGATTCAAATCAATTTTGCAAGAAAGATCAAATATTGCAAAATAAACAAACAGAAAAAAGGTTTTAACAGAGCTGAAATTCTGCAAGCTTCGTAAAAGATGGCGGCCATTTCAAAAGGACTGAGATGATCAGAACTTCCAGGGTGGTGGTGTAGTTTTGAAATGTTTTACAGCAAGGTATCATAATATGTCCGATTTTCATTCACAATGAAAGCCCTAGTGAGTACGGCAAAAAATTTAAGCAATGTTGAACTTAAATGACATTGAAAGGAAGTTATCTGTTCTTGCTAAACTGAATTTCCATGCACATTTTTCATAAAAATGATGATTTATACTGTAGAAGTAAACTTTTTATGATTTGAAAGCAAAATTCCAGCATCTATTTGGGCAATAGAGTCAATACTTTTGCCATACTTGTTGTGCGATTTTTTACTTAATAGTGGGGAAACTAAAAACTGCATCGAAAATGTACCATTTGAAGCGTATTAAAACAAAGAGTAACACAAAATCAATAAGGCCTAAATATGCATCGTTATTGCTAATCAATTTTAATGTCTTGCTAATCATTTTCATGAAATGAGTAGCAAAACTGCTATCAAAGGTTTACAAACAAATTGCACCCTGTTAACCCAGTTTATATTTTTACATGAGTAGTGATATTTGAGGGAACATTGGATTTCGAACTAAATTCTCATACTTTTTCTATCATTCTAAATGAAAATTACTTCCCACCAGGGATACGATCGTAAAAATTATTTTGGCAAATCATAAAGTGGTATATCTCGTGGGAAAATCATGTTCTTTGAACTTTTTCTTCAGAAGTGCTAAAATCTTATCCGTGCCAGCCCAAATTTACAGTATACCGTACGGTATGCATACGATATGCATATATTCATACTACGTACTGTACACCGTCCCCTGTAATAAAAGTAAACACACGAAACGTAGCAGAAGAAGTTATGAATGAACGAACGTAGCAAATCTATCACATTGAACGGCCCGCGACATGAGAGGGCGGTGAGGGATTTTATGGGTTTTACGATCGTGGCTTCGCACCTAGTGCCTTTGGTTTTATGATGGTCAATTATCCATGTGTTCGTACATCCTTGACCTAACCTACCTCTAAGCTATAGAAATGAATAAGTGATTATTAATTTTTAATAATTAGTTATTAATTAAACATAACAGTATATAAGTTCTTATCTAACTGGACTAAAACACTTCTGGACTAAAACACTTGGTATTTAACAACAGCCGGCCATATCCTCACTGACTGAAGCTACTGTTACTGCAATTAGGCACCAAGTTAATTTCATGTCTTTTCATCATCTTTTCATCAGTATATGTCACTTTTGGAGACTCGAGTGTGACAACTAGTGCAGATGGGTCAGAAATGGAAAATGTCTGGAAAATTTGTTACCTTGGATGGAGAAAAAAAAATCCCAAACAAATTTCACTAAGTAATTTTTCAATGTTTTGCATAAATTTTACAATGTAGTAGCTTCACAAATTTTTCTGAATTTCAGTCACAGAATGCAGAATTTGCATGGACGCCTGTGCCAATTACAGATGTCAGACATTAATAATATTCAGGACCATTTCAAAATTCTGGCCCTTAATCTAAGAAATATGTACCCATTTATAAAAATACTGAATTGCAGTCAGGACCCCAGAATTTTCCCAATTGGCCTAGCAAATAATGGTAGCTAGTCGAACACAGTAACACTACAAGCAAGATATATTTTGCATGAAATGTTTAACGATGCACTGTAGCAGATTTCCATCACTAAGCAAGGGAGTGTATGTATCAGGAAGGGAGTGTGTGTATCAGAAAGGAAGTGTGTGTATCAGGAAGGGAGTGTGTGTATCAGGAAGAGAGAGTGTGTATCAGGAAGGGAGTGTGTATCAGGAAAGAAGTGTGTGTATCAGGAAGGGAGTGTGTGTGTCAGGAAGGGAGTGTGTATCAGGAAGGGAGTGTGTATCAGGAAGGGAGTGTGTGTGTATCAGTAAGGGAGTGTGTATATCAGGAAGGTAGTAAGTGTATCAAGAAGGGTGTGTGTGTATCAGGAAGGGAGTGTGTGTTTTAGGAAGGGAGTGTGTGTATCAAGAAGGGAGCATGTGTGTCAAGAAGGGAGCGTGTGTATCAGGAAGGGAGCGTGTGTATCAGGAAGGGAGTATGTATCAGAAAGGCAGTGTGTGTATCAGGAAGGGGGTGTGTGTATCAGGAAGGGGGTGTGTGTATCAGGAAGGGAGTGTGTGTATCAGGAAGGGAGTATGTATCAGAAAGGCAGTGTGTGTATCAGGAAGGGGGTGTGTGTATCAGGAAGGGGGTGTGTGTATCAGGAAGGGAGTGTGTGTATCAAGGAGGGAGCATGTGTATCAAGAAAGGAGCGTGTGTATCAGGAAAGGAGCATGTGTATCAGGAAGGAAGCGTGTGTATCAGGAAGGGAGTGTGTTTATCAGAAAGGGATTGTGTGTATCAGGAAGGGAGTGTGTATTAGGGAGGAATTGTGTGTATCAGGAAGGGAGTGTGTGTTTCAGGAAGGGAGTGTGCGTATCAGGAAGGGAGTGT
Source organism: Chiridota heheva (assembly GCA_020152595.1). Lineage (NCBI taxonomy): Eukaryota > Metazoa > Echinodermata > Holothuroidea > Apodida > Chiridotidae > Chiridota > Chiridota heheva. The sequence continues at coordinate 488,431 of JAIGNY010002405.1, read as the reverse complement.
GTGTATCAGGAAGGGAGTGTGTGTATCAGGAAGGAAGTGTGTGTATCAGGAAGGGATTGTGTGTATCAGGAAGGAATTGTGTGTATCAGGAAGGGAGTGTGTGTATCAGGAAGGGAGTGTGTATATCAGGAAGAAATTGTGTGTATCAGGAAGGGAGTGTGGAGAAAAAAATGATGCTCAAAGATTCAATTTGCTTAGTTTTAGACCTACTGTGTTGAAACCTCCTGAGATGACAGGAAGGGGGGTGTATAGATAGGAAGGGAAATAATGCTCACAAATGGAAATATTTGATTTGCTAAGCTGTACAATTAAGTTCAAACCAGGAGGGTGTGGTTAGGGTGGGGTTTGGTGGGGGTGGGTATGTGGTACGGAGTGTGTGGTATGAAAGGGGAAAACAAATAATGCTCAAATTCAAATATTCAATTTTGCTAGGCTGCAGGGACATAAGTCACGGGAATGTGTCCCCCCCAAATTTTAGTCACAAAAATAAAATAAAAAAGTTAATTATTAAGTGATATATTGAAGGCACACTGGCACATCAGATGATTTAATGATAATCTGGAAATTTCTTTCAATTTTCGTGAAAGTTTATTCAACTTCCTTCACTTTTAGGAAATTTCTTCCATTTTTATTGGTGTGATATATTGGAGGCACACATCAGGATGATTTAATGATAATAATCTAAAAAAAATTATTCAAATTTCGGGAAAGTTTATTCATTTTTCTTTAAGTTCAATTTCCTTAATTTTCAGGAAATTTCTTTAATTTTGTGTGTGTGTGTGTGATATATTCGAGGCACACAGATGATTTAATGATAAAAATCTGAAATTTCTTCAATTTTTTGGAAAGTTTATTAAATTTTCTTCAATTTTCTTCATTTACGGGGCATTTCTTCAATTTTTGTTTGTCACAAAAAAATTAAGTTACTTACTAAAAGGTATTAAGTGATATATTGGAGGCACACACATCAGATAATTTAACGATAACAATCTGGAAATTTCTTTCAATTATTGAGAACATTTCTTTAATTCTTATTTGGAAAATTTCTTCAATTTGTGCAAAATGTTGCTAAATTTTCTTTAAGGTTAGGAAAAATGTATTTAACACAATCAATTTTTTCTTTAATTTGACCTATTTTTATGAAGTTTTACCTCATTTTCCAATTTGATGTTAATAATTTGCCACTTTTACCTCCCAACTGGGAAGAGAAAATCAGCTGAGAAGGTGAAATCATCTCAGGAGGCTACTGCCCTCCCCCTGCTTCCTATGCCTCTGGTTACATCCAAAAATTGTGTGGTTAATGGTACCATTGGTGCCAACATCCAAAATGAGTTTGATATTTTATCAGAGCTGTCGGCCAAATGTGCACCCAAAATCGTCAGGTTTGGCTATGTGCTAAGCTGTACCTTCATGTTGAAACCTCAATGGCGCAAAGAAAACATTGGATTTCGCCAAAACCAGGTGTATCTCAGTGTGTAAAATCTCTATGCCAAAGTTTTATAGGTACTAACCCTAACTGTGGAATTTTAAACCTAGATTAATTTAAAAGTGCTATTGAGAACTGTATGTCTTGCAAACATTTGTCTGGAATGTGTTCTTAATTTAGTCACAGATGCCGGTATCATCGAATTACAGACCACATCAAAATGACGTACCGACAGCATCGAAATACCGTGCCCACAGCTCCGGGGTGGACAACCACATCAAAATGTCATGCCGGCAGCATGGGAATGGCCAGCAGCATGGGAATGGCCAGCAGCATGGGAATGGCCAGCAGCATGGGAATGGCCAGCAGCATGGGAATGGCCAGCAGTATGGGAATTTCCTGCAACATGGGAATGGCCATCAGCAAGGAAATGGTAGGCAGCATGGGAATGGCTGGCAGCATTAAGATGGCCGGCAGCATGAGGATGGCTGGCAGCATGGGGATGGCCGGCAGCATAAGAATGGCTGGCAGCATGTGAATGGCCGGTAGCTTACAGTAAGATATTAAATGGTGGAAAGATGAAAATTTCACTCCACTTTAATTGTCATTTCCTTTGAATCTTTTTCTATTTCATCACTGTAGGATGCAGTTCAATCAGCAGTCTGATGGCCAATGAGCAGATTGATGACTGACGAGCAGACTGATGTGCCGTGAGCAGACTGATGTGCCGTGAGCAGACTGATGTGCCGTGAGCAGACTGATGTGCCGTGAGCAGACTGATGTGCCGTGAGCAGACTGATGTGCCGTGAGCCGACTGATGACCAATGAGCGACTGATGAACAACTTTATTGCTTCCAGAACAAAGGTTAATAGTGGAGAGGTCCCTTTACAATCTAGATCTGGATTATATATTAAGTCACATCAATTTTATAATGTGAGGAGATAGGTACTACTTTAACTCAACAAACCCGACTGGACCAGATGTGTCACTGCTCCATAATCTGTTGTTTCAGCAGTTCGTTGGTCACTTGAGGAGTGATAATAAACAGTGTAGGCTTTCACCCAAAACCACGCTAAAACTCACTCTCTTCTCGTTCTGGTTCCGTGCAGTCAACATCACTTATTTCGATATCTCAATTATTCTTTGCAAAATTTTTGTTTTCTTTTGGGAAATTTGCTGAACACAGCCATGTACAAGTAAGTAGAATGCATCGTCTTCAAAGTTTGATATAAGTATTTTATCATAAAATAGGTCAAAAAGTTCAATAACATTAGTGGTGTAAGAAACGTTCGTTGTATGCGTACAGTGTCTATATTGTGTTCAGAGTTCAATGGGTCCTCAAGGTTTCCCATAATTCCTCATTCTCCGTAGGACTTCTGCCTATTTCTAAATGGCTGCGCCCTTGATAAATGTGTAGGTGTGCATCAGCATTGTGTTCGTATGTGATGGTCATGTTGATGCTACATTAATTATGTTCTTTGTTTGTAACATTATTTTCAACTTCATTTGAGATATGATTCAACATTAGGATTAAGCACACATGGTTGAGGTTGCCAATGTATGAATTTCATGATTCAGTATGTAGCTATACCATTGACCTTATAGGAATAGGCAACACCTATTCTTAGTTTACAATGACATAGGCCTAATGGTTAACTATGGTCATCATATGTATACCTTTGTCACTATGCTTGGTTCAGTTGGAAAGAAACTTGTTGCTTCACGACATGAATATTATTTTCCTAATTGTTTTCAGTAATCTTGAATGTTTGCATTCTCATTCATTTCCATAAACAAACAAGTTAGCTGGCTCCAAATTAAACTGCCACTTATACTTATTTGTTGTTTTGCAATAATGCTTTGGTGGAATTTAATCATTTATTTATGGATATCATGTATTTTCGTTGAAAGTATTTAATGCATGCAAAATATAGTAATGCATTTATGTAGTGCAGGTGTTTAATGCAAAACATGGAAAAGTATTTATGTAGGTAGTGCAGTTGTTTAAATGTCTTTCTTAAATGAGCTTCAGCACCTGTTTGACATAGGCGTGGAATCAGTCTCAATCATAATGATAAGATGGTTCTACACAAAAAGTTTTTGGGTATGTTCAATTCTACAATCTGTAAAATACAGATCATATTTGTTTCTTGTAGTCGGTTTTCATGAGGTTTTAAATAACAGAATGAGAATATTTACATAATTTTGAAGATTTCACATTGGCATTTGCAATAATCATTTCTCCTTTTGTTTCTGTATTGCAGCTATTGGCTAAAGATTTGTAGACATTTGTTTCCTCCACCGCCTTATACTCTTAGCTTGTATTTATTGGTTAAATTCTGAGATCAGTGATTATCTATTCATTTATTGAATTGTATTTTGCTGTACATAGTAATTCTTGTTGGATTACACTGGCTAAATAAACCCAGTGTGCTGTGAAACTCACAAGCCATTGAATAAATGCAGGGATTCAGGGAACAGTGAAAAGTTTCTGTTTTTGAATTATTTGTTTAAGCTGTCCATTCCACCACAATAACTTTAAGTTATATCATCCCTTTCTAATTCTTTATCTGACCAAATCTGGGATTGATATGAAATCTAGATTTTATCTGGGATATACAGTATATTTGGTTTTCTGTAAGGGGACATCTCCAACAACCTTCTTCTTCTTCTTTTTTTTTGTTTTGACTTTCTTAAGAAATATCATTCCATTAAGGAAGGTCATCTGTATAATTTGCTCCCGTAATCACTGTACCAACAAAGCTAATTATTCCACAGTGAGCAGATTGGACACCTGTAACGATGTTTAAACATTCAAGGATGGAAAGGGTGATGACCATGGAACTGCTGTTTAGTTAAATACCTCCATGGTCTGATTGATAGGCATCATGGAAGAGTAATTTGTTTAATTCATGTTGTTCAATAACCAATGACTATCATAATAAAGTTTATAATTTTTTATTGTGTATGCATCAGGGAGATTTACTTAAATGCGCACCCTGCTGTGAATTCCAGTTCAACCCATTTCAAGTTTTCAACAAGCTTGAACTAGATTGAACTGGCTTCAAATAGGGCAAAGTAGATAACCTAGTTCAACCCAGTTGCAACCTAGTTCAACCTAGTTGTTCAAATTTCCATTAAAATCCAGTTGGGAAAACCCAGTTCAACCTAGCTGAACTGGAATTTACAGCATGGACTATAGCTCTGTGGCTTTTGCTCTGTGACAAATTAGTACATAATTACCCCTAAAATCACATATATGACCTCTGACCCTTAGCCCTAATCACTGAAACAACTTCTGAAATTTTCACACTTATGGTACCCTAGTGTATGACACCAATCATGCCAACGTCACACTTACCCCTGAGCATAGGTGCCAAACTTTCTTCTAATGGTATATTATAAATACCATTACTAGATTCAGTTTTACTACTTTTTTGACATATACCATGGTTTTAAAGCCACAAAATCACAGGATAAAATATAACGGAATACATTAAAACTTTGAAGAATCTGAGGCTATGACATCACAACTAGTCTGATTTAAGTCGTTTCAACACGAATGAAACCAAACTTTAAACTTGAATCTCCTTTAAGAAAAAGATTTTTGATTGCCGTCTTCACTATTTTGTTTCTTTTGATGTCCTCTTTCATAAACTTATATAAACTTGCTGGACCATTGAACTAATTCTTTAAATCTATTGCTTTATACTGTACCTGAAGGGGTGTCATGGACCTCTTGTTTAACAGCAACCTCTTGTTTAACAGCAACCACTTGATAAAGAGCAACCTCTTGTTCAACAACTACCTCTTGTTCAACAGCAACCTCTTGTTCAACAGCAACCTCTTGTTCAACAGCAACCACTTGATCAACAGCAACCTCTTGTTTAACAGCAACCTCTTGTTCAACAGCAACCACTTGATCAACAGCAACCTCTTGTTCAACAGGAATCTCTTGTTTGACAGCAACCTCTTGTTTAACAGCAACCACTTGTTTAACAGCAACCACTTGATTAACAGCAACCTCTTGTTCAGCAGCAACCCCTTGTTCAACAGCAACCTCTTGTTTAACAGCAACCACTTGATTAACAACTTCTTGTTTAACAGGAATCTGACCTCCGTCACACTTTTCTAGAACTAGCGGACTTTGCTCATCGTTGTCATCTTCCCACTTTACCTCCAGTTTTACAATGTAATTGTCTGCAAAGAAAAGTGCACCTTGATATGATTTGATTAATTGAATTCCACACTAATATTACACAGCTTTATGACACATTAAGCTTTATGACACATTAAGCTTTATGACACATTAAGCTTTATGACACATTAAGCTTTATGACACATTAAGCTTTATGACACATTAGGCTTTATAACACATTAAGATAGCAATAGGATTGGTAGAGGTCTTTGTTGCTCTTACAAAGCAGACCCCCTTTACAAACAGATAAAGAAACATAAGATAATAATAATGATAGAAAAATGATATTTAGGAACCAGAACATCAATGATGTTGAAGCTCAACTTTATCACAATAATGCTCAAAATAGTAAAGATGATATCAAAGGAAGATGAAATGGGGAGTTGCCAGTTTCAAGTCGATTTGCATAGAAAAATATAATTATGGTTTACTATCCGTTAATAATATTTCAAAAGAAACAATTTATTCTTTGGAATGTTCCCATTGATTATACTCTAACATTGTACATCCTTTTTTTCAATTAGTTTGTCTAAAAATGCGCCAATCATATGATGTGAAACCAAGGTTGTACGAACACATTGGTAAAACTAAACAATAAGCAAGGCTTTTACACACCTTTGTTTAATGAGGCCATGCCCCAAATCCAAAAGACCGAAGTTATTTTCCAATAATGTGTAAATTCAGCTGGAGGCAGCTGATGTCAAAGCAAAGCTGTTTGGAAATTCAACTGACTCTGTCTACACATGTGTTAGCTAAAAATGATTAATTCCCTCCAGAAAAGGAGAAACCTGTGGAATTGGGGGATTGTCCCCCTGGATTCGCAGGAAGTGTACTTTATCCCCTTGCAACACTCCTTCAGAGAAAACAATATTACAAATTTTCAAACTGACAATACTTGCTAAAAACAGTTTACTTTCCTTATGTTTGTTTGTTTGATGAAAGCTTAATGGCAGGACAACAGTAAGGGTCAAATTGTGCCAGAGAGGTTAGATCATTCCAGAGGTAGGAAGAAAAGAAAATAGGAGTCTGAGAGAAGTACGGGACTAATAGCCAGGAACTGAGATCAAGGAAGTAAGTGAAGGGGTGCAAAAACAAAACAAAAGTAGGTAGAGGAGGGGTGGGAGAGGAGGACTAAATATGGTTGTACCATAAAGGAAGGAGATCATTTTATCGGGAGGGTTTTTCTGAAAGAGCTCGGCTATGGAGTGGGGGTGAGGGAAGTTCTGGGTTAGTGACTTAGTATTCTTTTCAGAAGACTTAAAGTATAAAGTTTTACCACAACAAGCAAACTCCGCTCTCATTACTCTGTTTGAGAACCCAGCAAGCTACCCACCCAACCCACATCTAAATCAAGGCAAAGATAATTCTCCCTGCTGTAATTCTTTTGTAAGGGATTAGTTTAGTGACTTAGTATTCCCTTTAGAAGATCTTAAACAATAAAGTTTTAAAAAGTTTAAATAAAAATGACTGGTACTGTAAAAGAGCGGCTTAATACCCTCACGTCTGAACAATTGTCAATTGTGAAAAAGTTTTTATGAGAATTTTTCAGGTGGATTATTCACGCTACTTTACTACCCTCTATTTAGTGCTCCCTTGACATGTGCAGTTGTTAAGCAGTAACAACATGTCACAAAATATTTCAAAAAATATTAAACGTTCTTAACGAAATATGAAATTATAACCAGAACCAAAAGGTTTTGTGGTTCCGATGCTTTTTTTCATATGCTGATTCATTTGCAAGTTTGTATTAACTGTCATGTCATTGCATATCATGAAATATTTGTTCCAGGATATTTCTTTACAAGCCACGACCACCATGCATGATGCAGATCAATAAAATAGAAATACATATTGACAACACTAGCATGTGCACAATAATTAACAACTTTATCATAGCAAGTATGCAAAACAGACATACGGTTGCTCATGTATCATATTTGAAGAATTTTAGGTTAAGCCCCACCTCATTAATATGCATGGTATCACCACCAAAACCAATAAGGCACATCCACAGACCATGGGCTATCTGTGTATCACATATGACTTGAATCCAGTTTATCATTCTTTAGATACCGTGATTACAACAACAAAAATTCTCAGTAAAATCATATTAAGCCCCGCCCACTATGCATACTAATGAAATTCAACAATATTGTACCATGAACATGTACACATTAGCAAACATCATAACTGTACCAAATATGAAACAAAACATTGATGTGGTTGTTATAATATGAGCATTTCAAAGTTTTTACATTAGGCCCCGCCTACTCATTAATATGCACAACATCACAACCAAAGCAATAGGGCACATCTATGGACCATTGGCAATCTGTGTATGATATATGACTTGAATCTAGTTTATCATTCTTGAGATATCGTGTTTACGAGCTAGCAGTCACATACACACACATGCCATCATGACCGCATAGGATTGTGATGCTATTGCATCGGAACCAAAAAACTACAACATAAATATCTCTGCAATAAAAAATATCTTGTTGAACTCGACTTTATCATTTTATTGCCCCCTTTCTGAGTTCTGACCATTGAACTAAGCCTTTAAAGGTGGATGCACATCTTAAGTTGAAAAGCATATTAGTAAGAGTTTCATTTTCAAGTAGTTTGAGTATTTTGGACATCGCTCTTTTACTTTTCCAGTTAGGACTGATTAAAATTTAAGGACGTTTCCAAATTATCACTTTTGATCAGTGATAACTAAGAAATCAAGACAGCCTGAATGTTATTGGTAAAGTTACTCTTTTTTAAGCTTTAATATTTCACAGTTAATCAAGTTTGGATGTAAGGTTTTTTACTCATTTAGCTTTAACATATTTAAACATTTTATTTTATTTTTTATATCTTTACTTTATAGCCTTTAAATTCAATTTAATGTATCTTTAATATATACAGGTATTTTAAGTTAAAGGTAAAAAGGCCCACCATTTTTCTTTCTACTCCTAGTAAAAAATAGAAAGATGCCTTTAATATATACAGGTTTTTTAGGTTAGGGTAAACTGGGGTAAAAAGACCCATGGGGGGAAAAGGCCCACCATTTTTCTTTCCACTCCTAGTAAAAAAATAGAAAGATGTATTGTTACATGAAATGTATTTTTTAATAAGTACAGTAAACCTACAACAAATGACAAAAAGAATGACAGTATACAATATGATTTAAGGAAAGGTAGCTGTTGTTAAACATATTCTGTAAAATAAAGTAAAAGAAATTCACTGTCAACACTTTAGCCTATGCTTCTTACAATGCCAATTTAGAATGTGATGTTGCAAGTTTTTATTATAATTCAGTTCATACATTTTAGAGAGGCTTTAATAACATACTGATTAATTATTAAAATGTTTGAATAATTTTTAAATCTTGTTTAATATTAAGTGATATTTCTGTGGGCGTTTTTACCCCAAGCAAATGTAAGTGCTTCGGGGTAAAAAGCCTAGTAAATTTGGCATATAAGCAAGCTAAATACATTTGTTGGACCTGGTGTTGGATTAAATGACTATAACTACTGTATGTTAATCATGTCTCTAAGAACAATATTAACTAAAGATATTCAGATACAATGACTTGTACATTGGGGTAGTGATGCAGCCAATTACTACTGCACATGTGACCATCAAATATGTACACCCTCATGGAGTGAATCGCTTCAACTGGGCAACACCAAAGGATGACATACTTCTGACCCCATGGTGTGATTTATTATGCGAACTACAGTAAATTGTTACTACAAATGCACACCGCTGCGGACTAAATGAAGAGGACTTGGCAACAACCATGATCAATTTAATAATTGACAGTTCAACATGTGTTGAACAGGGTAGTTTTGCGATGTTTTTAAATTCCAGTGCTGGTTAAAATCCAATGTTATTAAAGAAATATTCCTATGGTTTTTAGTAAAATTTTATTTCAAATAAGGAGCATACTTTTAGAGCTAATTTGGTACAAAAATTAGGATTAAATCATATCAGGAGATATGGATTTTTAAAGAAATATTCCCATGGTTTTTGTAAAATTTTATTTAAAAGAGCATACTTTTAGAGCCAATTTGGTACTAAAATCAGGTTGATATCATATTCCGTTCAGAAGATATGGATTTTTGAAGATTTCCCAATTGCATTTTAATGTTCTTGTACAGTATGATGAAATCGTGTTTGATGATGTCATAGAGACAATTCTATTGCAAATGTTTATGTATTTCTTTGAACATTAATTGGTTGTTTCTGTATGATTAAAAACAATTTTCCAAAAGTTATTGAAGGAGGGCATATTTGGCAATACTGTATATATAAATACCGAACTTTCATCAATTTATTTTTCTATCAGGTTTTACTAACAAAATAGGATGATAGATTTTAATAAAATACATCAACTTTGTGGAAGAATGTGTTGCTGTGATGTCATACTGAGCCTTTCCTATTCATTTATTGGCATTTTTGTGAACCTTGAATTTTGATTATCTCCTGGTAGGAATAACATACAGTATCAAGAAGATTTTTGTACTAAATTGTTTCTGTTTCTTATGAAAGGTTACGAAAAAACATGGAAATATTTCTTTAAACTGTGAACATTGGTGATTTTAGGGGATTTGACGGAGAATGCAGTACCAATACTTTGTGATAAAATTGGTGGTGGAAAGGGAATAAATTACTATTGCTGCCTTGTATGCAAGAAAACTTAACTATATTTTCCCGAATAAAGGACTAAAGTTTGCCTCGTCCATTTCTCAGGAAACTTTAGTCTCAGACTAATATTTCACATACAGTACAGCAGGTTGTCAATTGCAACCTCTTTCTTAATCCTTAACTACATTAATGGATGAATGGAAAATGTTTGGGATGATAAGTATAAAACTAGCATACAGTAAGATGGTCGTGCTTACAAAATGTATATATGTTACAAGTTATGTTTATTAGAAGTTCAAGCAAAGATGTTTATTTTAAGTTCACAAAGATTTATTAATATCTTTTGTATTAACAGTTCTATAGTACATTCATGTGTATTAATTACTGTACAAGTTATTCTTTATTCAATGTTAAAGCAATGCTAAACAGGTTTATTAGATTGCAAAATTTTGATAAACAAGTTACAAGAAAACATATAGTGTTTCACTTTTGATTAAGAACAATAAATATACCGCCGCCACCAACAGCCCGACTGTTTCACCGTTCATTCAGTAAAAAGTTTCCGGTCAAAGATGGATTGACTTTTTATTAGTAGCTACACTTCTATGTTATTCATACATTCTCTATTAGTGGCTACAGTTCTATGTTATTGGTACATTCTCTAAACTGTTGTTTGTTAAATGTTGTAGTTTAATTGTTAAAATATAAAATAACATGCAATATCAAAACTGAAAATACCACTTGGCAAACTTTTGGTAAAGTAATCATTTAAAAAACAAATGTTAGCCGGGCCTTTTTACCCTGACACCCGTGAAAAAAGGCCTGCTTTATTATTTGTTTAAAATAGGGGCATACACCCCAATCATTATGCTGTTAGCTTAACTTTATATAGCCATAATAGATCAGATGTGTAATGCTAAAAACCACATATTGATTTCCTTGCATCATGCAACTGTGATGAGATATTTTCAATTATCTGAGAAAGCGGGCCTTGTTACTCCAGTTTACCCAACTTATTTATATTTTACACAGTTTCAGCCTTAGTCACTTCCTTTGTTTTATGTACAGCGCATTTGTTTGATAATATCTGTACTTTATAAGTAACCATTAATAAGTAACCATTAATTAGTAACTATTAAATAGTAACCATTAATTAGTAACCATTAATTAGTAACCATTAATTAGTTTGTTTGTTTGTTTGATGAGAGTTTAACGGCACCACAACAGCAAGGGTCAAATTGTGCCTGAGAGGTTAGATCATTCCAGAGGTAAGAAGGAGAATAAACAGGGGGAGATTGAGAGAAACCAGAAATCTGGGATCGAGAGAGGTGTATGGGTGGGAAAATAATGTAGAGAGAGAGGGGGTGGGGAAGGAGGACTAAATATGATTGTAGAGGGAAGCATGATGAAGGAAGGAGATAATTTTGTCCAAAGAGTTTTTTTGGAAGAGCTCTGCTACCCCATTAATTAGTAACCATTGAGATGCAGTGGCCCAGTGGTTAAGAATTCAAGCTCGTATTCGAAAGGTACCAGGTTCGATTCCCATCCTGAACGCTACATTGTGTCCTTGAGCAAGACACTTTACTCTACTTGCTTCAGTCCACTCAGCTGTAAAATGAGTACCAGCGCTGCTGGAGAGTTAATCTGCGATGGACTGCCATCCAGTCCAGGGGGAGTCGCGTACTCTCATCCGCTTGCTCCACGGAAACCAGGGATAAGCACCGGCTCTATGAGCCTAATGGCTCAATGGATTTAGCATTTTATGTATTTATATTTTACAGTTTCAATTGTTTGACATTTCCTTAGCTTTACATACAGCGCATTTGAATATGTTTCATAGTGTTTGCGCTTTATAAGCAACCATTTAATAACCGTTAAATAATACTTTTGTGAATATCCATAACTGTGAAAGTGTATCATCCGCATATACTTGTACATTATGTGATACATACCGCTCATTGTGATTAAAATCTGCTCTTTCTTAATTGAGAACTTCTTCAAAATGTTGATACCAGCAAAGTTTTACATCCACCTGCAAGCACTTAAAGACTGAAACTCCTGCAAGAAAAAGAAAAAATTAACTAGGCATCAGAATCAATATTATGACTTCTCTCACCATTGATAACATACCTTGTACCCACATTTCTTACAAACATTACCACTTCATAGCCCACTCACTTTTAAAAATCTTCCTTCTCCTCCATCTACAGTAGTTAACATCCATTCCTCCATCTTGACACCATCTTGCATCTCACATTCTTCCTCCCACCTCCAATCCTCTCATCCTACCCCACCAAAATGCTCTTTTTACCAAATAGTTATCATCCTTCTTAATACACCCACTTCCCATCCATCCAACAGCACATCTTGTACAGTACTCTCCACACCTACATGTACTGTAGATAAAGCTTTGCAATACAGGTTCAGATGCCAATAGGGACGCTTCAATACACCTACTATCCCCATTCTGTCGACCATCCCCAATGCGCTATCCTCCATCAATGCATACATATTGATCTACCCGGTGACTCCTAGACATTTCCATTCACCTATCCTTAGTCTTCATCCCCTACAGTCATGTACACTTTTATATCCACATATCCATCCTTTAACTTAGTCAACACACTCACCTTTTTAATACTCATTACCCACCCTCCAAGCATGAACCTATGTCATCACTCACTTTTACACCCTCCACTCACTTTCTCACCATCTACTCACCTTTTCACCATCCACTCACCTTTCCACCACCTACTCACCTTCCCACCATCCACTCACCTTTCCACCAACCACTCACCTTCCCACCATCCACTCACCTTCCCACTGTCCACATCCACTCACCTTCCTACTGTCCACTCACCTTTCCAGTCCACTCACCTTTCCACTGTCCACATCCACTCACCTTCCTACTGCCCACTCACCTTTCACTGTCCACTTACCTTCCTAGCCCCCACTCACCTTCCCACCCCCCACTCACCTTCCCACCCCCACTTACTTTCCCAGCCCCACTCACCTTCCCACCCCCACTCACCTTCCCACCCCACTCACCTTCCCACCCCACTCACCTTCCCACCCCACTCACCTTCCCACCCCCACTCACCTTCCCACCCCACTCACCTTCCCACCCCCACTCACCTTCCCACCCCACTCACCTTCCCATCCCCACTCACCTTCCACCCCCACTCACCTGCCCATTTTCCACCCACCTGCCCATCCTCCACCCAACTATCTATCCCAAGTTCCCAACCAACAGAATTAATACTTGTACAATAAATCATGATTTTAATTTCCAAGTTTACTGGCAGAACAAAGAATGTACTGTATGTAAATACTCCTTCCCTAGTACTAGTAGCACACTACAAGATTTGTCATACTTTGCAATCAGACATTGTACATGCACCTAAATGGTTTACAAACACTGTCAAGCATTGTCATTACCTTTTTTTGACTCATACTTTGGTTTGAATTTATGTCATCTCTGGCTAGCAGGACTTTTTGCCGTCTTAACCCACTAAGATTCAGATTTCATCCTCCACTGTAACCCACAAAATTAGGCCTAGGGCTATAACAGTTGATTGTTCTAAATTCAAATTAGGCCAATTCATAATTTTCTTCACTTTAGATAGTAAATAATTTATCATTAGTAAGTAATTCTTCTTTACTTTGTTTGTACATGTAGGCCTACAAGTACAAACTACAATGAGGCACTTGAAATGGCAACCTAGGGTAAACTAGTGTTAGGCCGCATAGAAAAAATGCAATTTGTGGTAATTTTTAATGTTATTTAAAAACTCTTTATACATCCCTGGTCATAAACCTTTTTAAATTTGCAAACTTTAAAATTCCTTATCAAACCATTTCTCAAACAAAATCAGAGAAAATTTGAATTTCTGAAGCCTTAACAATGAAATTCCAGTCTTTTTTATTTCCAAATTCAAATCACATCACTCAATTTTTATGGGTAAAAATAGGTAAGACGTGAAATATAACCATAAACTAAGTGGAGATGACAATACACGAAGGTAAACTACCTATATGAAGTAGGCCTAGTTATATTAAGTAAAGCCCAAGTAAATCTAAACCTGTGCAAAAGTTTGGTAAGAGATTTAAATTTTCGCGGAACCACTTCCAACAAAACACGTAGGCGTAATAGTATGATGTAAAGTTTTCCAAAATTAGCGATGAGAATTTTATAACAATCAAACACTGAAACAATGTGTAAAATAATTGTTAAGAAACGCTAAAATTATATCTTACATTCAGAACGTCTTTAATCTTTAGGTCTATTTTTCGAGTAATATCAAGCTTGATGTTTTGACATTTCATAAGAATTTTTTTTCTGAACGACATACTGAAAACTACCTGAAGTTGGCATCAGATTCATATTCGGACTAAGTTCTACACTTACGTCGCGATACACTATCAGATTCAGATTCGGTACTTATTTGAAATTACTCCTCTGATCTTAGGGTCCAACGTGTATATGCGGGTATGTTGGTCCACAGGCTATTTTAAAAACCCCAAGGGTACCAAAGGGCCAAAAAACGCCAATTTTAACAAGTCACCACGTAATATGTCACTTGGGCCCATTTTTTTAGTATGTCTGACAGCCTTAATGGATATGGGACCCATATGAAATTACTCCTCTGATCTTAGGGTCCAACGCGTATATGCGGGTATGTTTGTCCACGAGCTATTGTAGGAGCCCCACGGCTCCAAAGGGCCGGAAAACGCCAAATCTTGTCAAAATATGCCATTTGGGCCCATTTTAATGGATATGTTGCATATGTCAAGTTATTCCTTTGGTCAAGGGGTCCAATGTGTATTTGCGGATATGTTGGTTCACGAGCTAGTTTAGGAGCACCATCTTAGAAGCATCAACGAAGACACGTACCAGAATCTGAATCTGAATCTGAATTGGTTAAGTCAGCAAAAATCCTTCAAGAGGACATGAACGCCAACCGAGCGTAAAAAGTATGAGTAAAAAATAATTAAAAAAACAAACTAGTTAGCAATACAAGTGTTAGTAAGTTTAGCTTTGAAACAGTTGAGACTTAGTGCATGTACAATGTCTGACGGTAAAGCATTCCAATCCTTTAGTGTGTGAGGGAAGAAAGAATGTTTATATACATTCTTTTTAGCATAGGGAACCTGGAAATTAAGGTCATGATTATTTCTTGTATTAGTTCTGACGGTGGGGATAAGTTCATCTTTATTGATGGCGACAAGATTGTTATTGATTTTATATAGCATATGTAGCCGGGTGTTGTATCTTCTTGTTTGACCAGATTGCTGTTGCCTTTGATTGTCATCTTTCCTCATTATATCCAACTGGAATCATAATCTGCTGCTCCATCATATCACTGAGTCGCTAATATATATTCCCAGGAGAACCTACGAAAGATTAGAAGAAGAACAAAATGTAAAAGATATCCCGCAATTAATGAAAGCATTGCACAGACCTCATCTAAGTACATGTATACACGCTACAATGGTTCCGCATGGTCAAGTCTGAATATAAATCTGAGGCTAACTTCAGGTTGGTCAGACTGAGCGCAGCTGCTGAACGAAACTTTATATTAGGATGTTCGGTAAAAAAATCAGACAAATTTAACTTAAGCCTATGTTGTCTAGACTAACGAGTAAAGTTAAACCAGTGTTAAAAGGTAAATTTTTGAAATCAACTTGCTTCGCTTTTAATTCTCACTTAGATAACAAAGGTAAATAGAAATACAAGTTCTGAAAAAAAACTTATTAACATTTAGGCAAAGGTACATTACTAGTAGTAGTACATCACTAGTTTCACGAAAATCGAAAGTCTTATATTTTGTCACAACCACGTAGTGGCCTACACGTCTGTTATCACTGAGACATTTGTTTTGTGTACATAGGTTGCAAATAGGGCCTACCGTGTTTTCGATTAGACTCGCACTTAAGCAATCCATATTTTCTTAAATGTGATAAACTTATGTTCTTTCCGCACAGTGTGATGGTTTTCACCTTTTCTATGATCAGCAACTTTTAACGGGAGAATTTTAGTCTGGTATTTTCCACCAATAATTTGTTGGTCGCCATCTTTCAAAACTTTTTGCGAGTGTCACGCTTGTGCATTTGTACTCTGGGCTTCTTTATTGTACTAAGTGGTGAAAAAATGTATGTGTGCTGTATCTATGTGTCGTCTTTAAAATCAGCAAATAATTATTCAATCTTTTTCTGTTTTAGAGCTTTTTTAACGAAATTGAACGATAAGTAGTTCTATTTCTTTGCATAATTCAAATTATGGACTCTGCATAGAAATTGCAAACGCTATAGGGCCTAGCAATTATTAACAGGCAGTAGTCACATGACTAACATTTTTTAACTTTGAGTGGGTTTGACATCCTCAGTACAAACTTAATGCTGTAGAGTGCGAAGAACGGAAGACAGTGTGCCAAGAATTATCTAATTTTGGTGTTAAAGGAATAAAGTTTCACACTTTTTAGCTAAAGAAAACTTAAAAAAGGACTTAAAGAATTGTTTGTGAGTGCAAATTTAAATACCCAAAACACAGGTAATTTGAAAGAGAGTTTCATGCGGAAAACGTTGCGGAGCATTGTAACTCAGTTACTGTACAATGAAACACATCACATAGCTGCATAGGACTTGAATAGCTCCATCAGGCCATAAATCAGAAGCAACAACAATCAGTGAATGTCAGCCAACAAAAAAAAACAGATCAGTGGGGCAGTAAAAGGCCTATGACGAATAGCTAGATATGCCTGCTATCCCTTCAAGTTCATGATTTACCCCACTCAACACACCCTTGCCCTTGAAAAAAAGAAAAGAAAAAATTATCATATCAAGATAATGGAGATGGAAACTGATTTATGACAGAAAGTGTAAATGTTTGTAAATTTTGATAGGCCTAACAATTACGGTAGGCCCTAATTTAGCCACACTCAAAATACCAACTATAACTTGTTAGGTGTCAGGCTCCCTATGCAGCACCCGCCATTTCCACAAAATTTATTTCTACAAAAATGCCCTGGCCCACCCGTATTTGTGACTCCCGACAGTCATGAGGGGATTCCTTCGACACACGATTTCTAAAGAAAAAACAAATCTCTACCCACCTTAAAATTCACAGCTTTTTTTGAGCAACTTTTGTATGTCTGTTGTCGCTGGAGATTGCTTCACAAGAGGTGTAGGCTTGAAAAAACCTGTCGTTTGAGTGTTACACAAAAACCGTTGAGCGGTTGTTTTAACTGTAGATTGCTACATTACGAAAACCGTTAGAAATGACAATTCAGTATTAAAAAGAATGACTTATATCGAGTCCAATATTGTTCTGTGCAAGAGGTACACTGTAGCAACTCAGGGGAGATGGCCAGTGATGACTCATTGTATTAATACATTTTGTAAAAAAAAAAAGTTAATTTAATGGGCTTTAATGTGTAATCAAGGAGTAAAATGTATATCTGACGTTTACCTTTGTTCAGGGTGCATATAGTAATCCAATCATTCATAAGCGTGATTAACTGTGTTTCACATGACATGCCATTTCTAAAACCATATGTTGTTTGGTAGCATTTATGTAGTGTCGATTTAGATGAGACCACATCTTGAAAACTATGCAATGCTCGTGTCTCATTTGTTTGTTTGTCAGATAAACCTCAAAGTTTGTTAAATTTTCATATCTTTCTTGAATACACCATTAAGCCCTTATTCATAAAACTCTTCTTAAATATTGTGAGGGAAATTCTTTTCAAATCCGTAGGCCACACTTAAAGTGTCAACAATAGGGGTCATTAGTGTTAGGCTGAATAGAAACTTTTATTTTGAATTTTGACTCTTATTATTTCAAAAATCGTGCATCCCTGGTGATCATGAATTTGATGTTTTTCCTCGACGATGACGAGTGAACACATAATTACAATGACGGGGTCGTTACCTGCATATTTGGTTATGATATTTACAAACGTCAAGGATATTTTGTCATTTTAAAAATGACGAAGAAAAAGAGTCCAATAAATAAAAATAAAAGCAAGTGACAATTTATTGCACTTTTTCTTCCACAATTTTTTGCGGGATGGTTTGAGACACATTTAGTTGGAAGCGCGGGAAATTTTCTTATTAATTCCAATTATGTAGTAATGAAGCAAATTGGATGAAAACATTTTGATATCAGAGTTATTTTATTCAAAGTTATTTTGATGTATTTCGTTGAAAATTTACTGCCTCTTTCTAATTTATTGAAGGCATTTCTATGTTTTATTATTGAGATGGGTACGTATAACAAGGTGGTGTATAACAAGATGGGGTATAACAAGATGGGGTATAGCAAGATGGGGTATAACAAGATTGGGTACAAGATGGGGTATAACAAGATGGGGTATAACAAGATGGGGTATAACAAGATGGGGTATAACAAGATGGGGTATAACAAGATGGGGTATAACAAGGTGGGGTATAACAAGATGGGGTATAACAAGATGGGTACGTATAACAAGATGGGTACGTATAACAAGATGGGTACGTATAACAAGATGGGTACGTATAACAAGATGGGGTATAACAAGATGGTGTATAACAAGATGGGTACGTATAACAAGATGGGGTATAACATGATGGGGTATAACAAGATGTGGTATAACAAGATGGGGTATAACATGCACTTTACAAGAACATGCCTTGCCATCTGCTCATGTACCTTACTCTCTAAATGAAAGGAAAATAGTTTTAAACTTTTTACAGAAATATTGTACATGTATGAAAAGTTCTTGAGGCTGAAAGTATGATATTAAACTTTATACTGCCCCGGTTTTAACACACTGGTGAAATCTTTGAAATGCAACAACTCCTAAATGGAAGAAGAATTCAACGTTTTTTTCAGCAATTTAATTCACAGAGATATCCTTGTAAGGGCTTAAGCTTTTTGTAGAAAGATTTGAGTGAATCAATTTTTTTTGCGTATATTACAGATGATTTCTGCTGCAAGTCAAATAAGACTTTTACGAGTTCTACCCTCCTGTTCAAAATGCCTTCACACTTCGGCATCTTTGCAAAAAGTTAAAGCAGGAAGAATCAAAGTTAGCAAGGGAGAGAAGCCTGTCACATATGAGAGGGCAAATTTTCCCTACACTATCGGAGTCAAAAAGGCTTGGAATTCATGGAATACAGGTAAGTTGTTGTCATAATCACTTTTAATCTATAATGTTACAAGATACTGACAGAAGATCATGGAAGGATTTGATTAACCCCCAAGGGCCCCCACAGACCATGGTTGCACCACTGGCTAGTTATTTTTCTTGGATAATGAAGGATGCAAAAAAAGGTTGGAGCTAAATACTAGCACTAAATTTACAGCAGAATAGACTGAAGCATGTGGAATAGAAGATCTTGCTCAGAGACACAATGCAAGGTTCATTCCAGGAATCAGATCCAGTACCTTTAAAATATGAGCTTGCATCTGTACCACTCTCAATGTGCTAACATTTAATGCTAATTAATACTGCTAATTAATGTTGGTAAAGGGCATCTGTATCCTCCAAAAGAAACTCAAGATGATTTGCAAAGAAATATTCCAATATTGGAAAGTTATTTCGTATTTTGTAATTGACAACATTTTAATTCTCCATATATTTTTATATTAGTGGCACCTCAGTTATTCCCAGACTTTGTCTCCTTTTACTTAAGAATGTAGAAGTTTGTATTCACCAGTTATTTCTTGTATTCGCCAGTTATTTCTTGTATTCGCCAGTTATTTCTTGTATTCGCCAGTTATTTCTTGTATTCGCCAGTTATTTTGTGTATTCACTAGATATTTCTTGTACCAGTTATTGTATTCAACAATTATTTCTTGTATTCACCAGTTATTTCTTTAATTTATTCTTAATTTTTAAGTGATTGTTTTTTCCTCAGCAAATCTGAAAGACGAAGAGGGCACTGCAGAGAGGCCAGTAGAAGATCTCTTCATTCGCAAATTCATCTACGGCACATTTCACAATTATCTTGCGACGGACTTAATCATCAAAAGGAGAGCCAATCAGATCATATTATCAGCCATTTTTATGAAGAAGAATAATCCCCATGTTAGTTTACTTTTTAACGGGATACACCGAAGAGCTGCTCTCCCATTGGCTGAAGTGCCCAGTAAAGATGGAAATTCAAACTGTTGAGGAGCCGCCAATCTACAAGTGGCTTTGATGCAGGGGATTCTTTAATTCTGTGGGAATTTTCTTAAAGTAACTTTCTTACAGTCTTTGGAAAAGCTCGAGGATTGTTGGGTGTCAGAACGACAATTGCGTCCAAAACTTTCATCATAAAGGAATATTCCCGTAGTTTTTTTAAAAATTTTTTTGAAAGAGCATACTTTTAGAGCCAATTTGGCACAAAAATCAGGTTGATATCATATTCCATTCAGGAGATTAGGATTTTTAAAGGAATATTCCTGTGGTTTTTTGTAAAATGTTATTTGAAAGAGCATATTTTTAGAGCCAATTTGGTACAAAAATCAGGTTGATATCTTATTCTGTTCAGGAGATATGGATTTGTAAAGATTTCCCAATTGCATATTAAAGTTTTTGTACAGTATGATGAATTCATGTTTGATGATGTCATAGAGGCAATTCCATTGCAAATGTTTATGTATTTCTTTAAATGGCAATTGGTTCTATATGATTAGAAACAATTTTCTAAAAGTTTTGAAGTAGGGCATAATTGGCAAATACCCAACTTTCGTCAATTTATTTTTTATTAGGTTTTACTAATAAAATGTATAATAGATTTAAATTAAATACATCAACTTTGTGGGAGAATGTATTGCTGTGATGTCATACTAAGCCTTTTCCTTTCATTTAGTGGCATTTTTCTGAACCTTAAAATTTGCATATCTTCTGGTAGGAAAAACATCGGCATGATTTTTGTACTAAATTGTTTCTAAAATTGTTCTCTTATAAAATGTTACGAAAAACATGGAATATTCCTTTATTCTTATGAACGCTGTGACTGTACTAGGTGCTTAGCAGTTTTAGTGGTGTCCTTATGGCTGAAGAAACTACTGCGATATCTGTTCAGGAGATATTGAAGTCACAAGTTTTTTTTTTTTTTGTAAATGACTTGGTGTAGGAAGTCTACACAACCTCAATTGTTTTTACTTAGAAAAATTAAAATTAAAATATTGTTCAGGTGCAGAAATCACAGTTGCTACCCTAATCTCTGTTTTAGTACCTTGTCATTGCATATCCAATCAGTGCCCAAATATAACAGCAGCAAAAAGGGAAATTTTCTCCGGCCCTGTGTGTTGGCTGGCCCTCAAACAATTAGGCAAAAGAAACTTTTAGGGATTGTATTTGTTTATTTTGTTTGACTTAAGTCGGACTTTACTTTGCCAAGTTTCGTCATTTGCTTTTACCATGCATGGTGGCATATACCTCGCTGAATTCTCCTGCCCACAAACATTCTGCAATCCAGAAAGCTAGCCTCCGCTCCAGATTTTGACATTGCCCCAAAATGATTTTCTCCCCTGGCACTAACCAGGCTTAATTGGGCCCTGTACCCAATGGATGTGTTATTTCAATAAAATACCTATAACCTCAATGATTGTTATGCATGGCGTTAGTTCTAGTCAGTTCTATGCAAATCTGATTGAACTAAATATCTTTATTGTTGAATAAAATGCTTGAGCACTTTCTTCACAAAAAATATTACTCCACTATTTTCTTTGGTAACAGGTAAGTATGCTTTAATCACACATATAAAAATCCCCGACTGTGCCAGGTGCTTTCAAGAGGTTGTTTTGTACAGTTTAGGTAAGTAAAAGGTGAAAGGATTAGTTCAGTGGTCATGCAAGTTCTTATTTAAAAGTGGTCTTTAAAAGAAACAAAATGATTGGAAAGGAAATATTCAGGTTTAGAGTTCTGTCTCATTTGAGCAGAAACTACTCAATCAACTTTACCAATGTGGAGAGTCTTCCATAGTCTTCCACAACCCTCGTTGTCGTGGTGCCGTTAAGCCCTCATCAAACAAACTTCCATAGAATGTTGTTGCTCTCGTCCCACATTCTTCAAAAGTCTTTATGTATTTTATTATAGTTTTTCTTTAGCTTCTGTGGCTTAAAAACGTTGGGTATGACAGGAAAGGAAAGCCGTATCTACCTACTGTGGTGTAGCGGTTATCATACATGTCTACAGACCACGAGGCCCTGGGTTCAAGCCTGGGTTGGGTAGACACGCCAGTGTACCACAACTGATTACTAAAGGCCGTGGACATTGACTTGGTCATCGATGTTATGTCTGTCTGTATGTGGTACCTGTGTTCTCGCCGGGGTCGTATTAAGCGTTTCGTGATAGCATTGTTACTATCCTAACCGAATACGCAGGCGACAACCCCGTCATTGTAATTGTGTGTTCACTCGTCATCGGTGGCGACAACGAGGAAAGCCATCAAACAGAATCTAGTCAAGTAAGTATAATGTTCCTCCTGAAGAAAATATTAACAAAAAAGTTGATTAGTAAAACTATTCAAGTTTCTTTAATATGCATGAACAATTGTTGAGAAAGTGAGGATGAGGGTGCCAAATTTTACAGTAGACTTTCAACACCAGTCATTTCTACACAAATAAGACAGAACTTGTAATTTGAATATCAATTTCACAGAATAAGAAATAGAAGTAGTTTCTTCAGCGTTTGGAACCCAAGGTGAACTTGCTTGACCACTGAACTGCTAATCCTTCAATATTTATGGCAGACAACTGGACCCAGGTGTAGGAATAAGTCTTGGTTCTAATCTTCCAGTTTATAAAATCTCTGTGGGTCAGCAATATTTGAATGGGTCAAAACAGGATGACATCTTTTTCACTAATTCATGGCAATTTTTAGATAACAGACTCTCTACCAAACAGGTCTTATTTTCAATACTCATGTCATTGAAATTAATTAGTATTCATTACAACTGATTGTGGTTCATAATCATATGATTATGGTTCATAATCATATGATTATGGCTCATAATCAGAAACTGCATAATTATGCTTTTGATGTAACATCAAAACTGCAAGTGCTCTGTTTAGAATTTAATGTTCTTTCTGGTAAATATAAAATCTCTACCTAATTAGACCTTTTAATCTTAATGTAAAGGGGAGTGAATATGAAGCCATATACATTAACCTCATTCTGGGGTATGTTAAACAATAAGAAAAAATGATATTGAAGGGTAATTTGCATATGGCAGCCATTTTGATTATTCATGATATATCTCATATTGGGACTGACTTAATGTAAGATAGGAACATTTTACAACTGTTTCAATAGCTCCTTTCAGTGAGCTACTGGAAATGTCTTACCATTCCTCCCCCTACTAGTAATGACTTGCCATGCCTCCCCCTATTGGATATTACATGCCATGCCTCCCCCTATTGGATATTACATGCCATGCCTCCCCTACTGGATATTACATGCCATGCATGATGCCTCCCCCTACTGGAAATTACATGCCATGCCTCCCCCTACTGGATATTTTATGCCATGCCTCCCCCTACTGGATATTACATGCCATGCCTCCCCCTACTGGATATTACATGCCATGCCTCCCCCTACTGGAGATTACATGCCATGCCTCCCCCTACTGGATATTACATGCCATGCCTCCCCCTACTGGATATTACATGCCATGCCTCCCCCTACTGGATATTACATGCCATGCCTCCCCCTACTGGAGATTACATGCCATGCCTCCCCCTACTGGAGATTACATGACATGCCTTCCCCTACTGGATATTACATGCCATGCCCTATTCTCTTTGGTGGTGATGTCATAATTAATTAGTAGGCGGGGCTAAATGGAAGATTCTGTTAACAAGCTTGTAAACACGATATCTAAAGAAAGAGTGAAGTGGATTTATGTCATACTTGGGATATGAATGTAGTGTCTGTAAATGATCCCTATCGTTTTTGGTGCTGATGTCATGAATGTTAATTAGTAGGCGGGGCTAAATATAAATTTTGTTAAACAATCTTGTAAACACGAGATATCAAGATCATTACAGTGGATTTATGCCATACTTGGGGTGTGTTGTGGTCTGCAGATGATCCCAATTGTTGTTGGTGATGATGTCATAAATATTAATGAGAAGGCGGGACTAACTGAAATTTTCTTTATGCTCACATTTCCACAAACCCATGTCAGATTTAAATCAAACTTGGTATGATGCTGTCGATAAAACAATGATGATACATGATTCCATAGAATGTTGAGTTAATGACTTCATCATTATTTATGTCAGGCAGAGCCAAATTACATTGGTTGTTGTGATTGAAGCTTATTGCCTAAGACAAAAACCTGAATACATAAACAAGCAACAAAATTTGCAAAAATTACGTGTTACAGTATGATGAATAAATAGTGTATGAACACAACTGTACATTTAAAGATATACAATAAAAAAATATTGCATCTAATCCAAAGTTAGCATCGGAACCACATGGGATTTTTCCCTCTGGTTGCTAGTTTTGCCCTGGCCCAATTTCAAAGATGCCGCACTAATAACAACAAAAAATGGGTGGCAGACACATTCTAGCAAGGTCTTATTTTAAAGAGGTTTTACAAATTATAATTAAGGAAAATAAAGGTAAGCTCCCAATTTGGGCTCAACATTATCTATAGAAAAAATTAAAAATATGTGCGAGTAATAGCCTCTTTCAGGACGATATTTGTGTAACTTTCTTCAGTTTAATGGAAAGGCAGATACCAAAACTTAAGTGTAAAGGCACATTCTTCTCTGATGAAAGGCACTTTTCCACCATGAAAAAGGGCACGTGCTGTTCCCTCTGGTTCCGCTGCCTATGGTTTCATTCTTTAAAAAGAAACACATTTGTAATATTCGAAAAGAGGCTTTTTTAAAAATAGTATATCTCTGATTCAACCAACCCACATTTGTATACTGCAGTTGAAGAATATCATCCTTCCTGAATGGTACAGTGTGGGATTTGATAAATGAATAAAATATTTAAACCGAAATGTTATAATAATGTCACAAGATTCAATTTCATTGAAAAATTAATTTTCATCTTCATTATTAATGTTTTCCAGGCATGAGTGGGTAGTGGGGGAGACAAATGTAGGGATGTGGAGGGGGAATGCATGCGTGATGGGGAGGGACAAATGTAAAAATGGATGCGCAATCCCCTTCCCCAGCAGGTAAAAATGCTATGATACTCTGGTCCCATAAGTCTGTTAAAGAAGAGAAGTACCAAGGAAAACGGCTTGATTTTCCTATCAGAATATTCTAAAATATTGCCCTAAACCTCCATTAACTTTCATCTTTTCAGTGAGACATGGGGCAAGATGAAATCATACATCAGAACGCGGAGAATGTCCATAGCTCACGTGGGTGGAGGTGGGGATCCTGAGTGGGTCAATGAAACTAGATGTATTATTTGGCTGTGCAGAAGTAAAACAAATGTTACTTATGCATGCATTGAACAGTTGAATGAGACAATCAAGTATGGGAATGGAAAGTATTGTAATCCGTAGCGTAACTAAGGGGAAGGGGAGGAGGGAGGGCGGGGGTAGGATGCAATCGGAGATGACCTTCTTCTTTTTAAATAGATTTAGCTTTGTTTTATTTATCAAGCAACAATTGTATATATACTGGAAAGTAGTAAAATATAATATAGTAAAGAAAGTATAATTTACAACCGGAAGAAAAACACCTAGATATGAGACTATTAAAGTGTTGAAGTAGTTTATTAACTGTTTCATGCTTTATAGCAATGATCATGGGCCGCGAAGCAATATTTCAAGTTGGAAGTGAGGGGCACGCATGTTTGAAACGACTGACTTGAAAGACGAAATGCAAATAGTTCGGCGTGATATTGCTACAAATGTTTATTTAGGAAAATATTTGACATTGGCTGCCAGATTTAAGTTTTGTCCCAACAATACAAAAATGTATGAATCTCTTATCACGGATCAAAACTATCATTGTAAAGGGAGGGTTCGTAAAATGATTGCAAATTTTGGTAAAATTTGGCAACATATCCCAAAAATAGAAGGAAGAAAATATTACGAAAATTGAATGAGATTTGCCAAAAATGAAACAAAACCTCCCGAAAATTGAAGAAAATTTCCCAAAAATTGAAGAAACTTCCTTAAACTTTCCCAAAATTGAAGGCACGAAAATTGAATCAAATTCCATGAAAATGAGGGACCTCTTAAGAAAATTGATAAAGATTTCCCGAAAATTAAAGACTTTTTCCTGAAAATTAAAGAATTTTCACCAAAAAGTGAAGCAAATTTTACAAGAATGGCAGAACATTTTACTA
Organism: Chiridota heheva; assembly: GCA_020152595.1. Taxonomy (NCBI): domain Eukaryota; kingdom Metazoa; phylum Echinodermata; class Holothuroidea; order Apodida; family Chiridotidae; genus Chiridota; species Chiridota heheva. The sequence goes on along the minus strand of JAIGNY010002405.1, from coordinate 461,867 downwards.
AAACTTCTTTAAAATTTCCCAAAAATGAAGGAAATTTCACGAAAATTGAAGAATTTCCATGAAAATGAAGGAGCTTTCACGAAAATTGATGGAGATTTCTGGAAGAAAAAGTTGCCATGGAATCTGACTCTTCAACTTCAATTCGTAATACCCATCCTCATTTATTGGGTGGCCAAAATGGTTTTTGGCGCCCAATAAAAATATGGAGGTGGGGGGGGGGGGCTTGGTTCACCCAGTTCCTACGTCACCAGGTCACTGTACGTTGATTTTGTTAGTTTAGAGTTTTAAACGTAATTCAAGCAAATATTTTTCCAACATCATTCGCATTTTTAGTTCTCATGGCCTTCACTTTTTAAATTATAATCACACCCTAATCAGATGGGACATTTCATTTGATTTTTAAGTACAATAAAATGAAATAGTAAAATAGAAAAAGTAAGAATATAAAATAAATAGTATAGGAAGATAAAAAGAAGGGAATACAAAAGAAAGGGATGTACAAGCTTGGCAATGGAGGTACTTGTGTTATACTCTATTCATTTAATCCATAACAATTTATTTTGCACAATAAATTTTGATTATGTCCCGCTTTTTGCAATGAAATTATTCGTCAATTATGCACGTCCTGGCTATGTTCAAGCGGAGACATTGATCATTACATCAACATTTTGTTGTTGCTTTGTATCTGGGCCCTACCTTTATCGAAGGGTCACATGGGCCGCGGAGCAGTATTTCAAGTGGGAGGCACACAATTATTAAACGACTGATCTGAAAGACGGACATTTAAAATCGGTCAATTGGTAAATAATTAATCTCGTTGGTTCCTTTCTAACTTAACCCTCTCCCTCCATCAAAAAAAAGAAGAAGAATATAGTTTCGACGTGATACTGCTATGTTGTTTATTTGGTTATGAAACGTGGAAAAACATATACATGTGATTGCGTCGGTGTATATATCTTAATACAGGAAGATATTTGACATTAGGAGCCAGATTGTAGTTTTGTCCCAACAAACCAAACATGTATGAATCTCTTATCACGGTCCTTGTAGCCAAGCCTAAACTGCTAAAGGGAGGGTTCGTAAAATAATTGAAAAATTTGGCAACATACCCTAAAATTAAGAAAATTTCATGACAATTTTACAAAACTGAAGAAGATTTGCCAAAAATTGGAGAAAACTTTTCAAAAATAGAACAAAACCTCTCGAAAATTGAAAAAAAAATGAAAGAAAACAATCTTGAAAATTCTCGAAAATGAAGGAAATTTCGCAAATATTTCATGAAAATAAAATAAATATTACAAAAACTGAAAGAGATATGCTGAAAATTGAAGAAAACCTCTCAAAAATTGAACAAAACCTCTTTTCAAAAATTGAAAAAAGTTCTTAAAATTTTCTGAAAATTTGAAGGAAATATCAAGAGAATTGATGCAATTTCCATGAAAATGAAGGAAATTTTACAAAAACTGAAGATTTGCTTTGAAGATTTCTGAAAAAAGATGCCATCTGACTAAAAATCAATGAAAATTTATTGGGTGGCCATTCAACTACTGCGTGCACGTTGTCTTTGTCAAAACGACGTTGTATTTTAAAAACCAAATATTTTCACGTTTTCAGTTCTTGGTTCTCGTGGCTTTCACACTTCTTTTAAAATAATCACGCCCTGATCAGATGGAAAATTGTATTTTATTTTTTTTAATTATCAGTTTTTAGTGAACATGATACGTTGTTCATATCTTTTGCAACTGCACAAAATTGCAGGTCATCCTCCTTATCAGATATGATTTGCGAAAATCCCTCCCCTTCCCCTACTGCGCGGCCCATGGTACGGTGGATTAAACCGCCGAGAAGAAATAGGAGCCCACAAAAGCTCTTAACAATTTGTGGCCTAAAATTGTGTAAAAAGCCAAGATGTACGTGTAGTTCAAATAGCATCATCGGATTTTTGTGATTTCTGTCTTTAGATAATTTTCCAATCCTTATTATCATACTGAGGCGCCACTAGTCAAAAAGATTAGGGTCGAATATTGTCTACAACTGTCAAACGCAGAAAACCCAAGACCAAATTATCACTTTGTAATCCATTAATCTTCTGTTACCTTAGTACTGAAGAGCAAACACAACAGTCGCATTCAAAATTATCTTCAGTCAAAAAAATTGGAGTCGTTTGAATCCCCGAACCCCACTGGTGGCGCCTATATGATTATTACATATTCTTATTTAATTATCGTACGGGTAAATTAAATGACCTCCTTAGCCTGGGTCCAGCCAATATGTCCTACCCCAACCCTCCCCACCCTCCCCGACATTCGCCCATGCAAGAATTATGCCTGCAGTGCATACTGAGAACACGTGACATCAATCTATCTTCCATTCATTGCCTATTAAAATCATTTTTTTTAAATCGCTATTAGTCAGGTGGCTTAGCAATATTACCGTTACGGAGCGAACAAAAGACTGAAGTTTCCACCATTTTGTCACTGAATCTAAGATGGCCGCCTAAATTCAAAATGGCCGCTTTTTTGTCAAATGATGCTTGTTTAACGTTATAGCTGCATACAAAAGCAATAAACTTTACAGTAATCTGTTAGTAATTCTATAGTAAGACCTCTGACCAAGTAGTCAGTTAATTCAAGATGGCTGCCAAAATCCAAAATAGTAGCCTTTTCTGTTAAATGTTACAATTTTTCAACCTGCAGCCCTGAACAAAGGCACCAAACTTTCCAAGAATCTACTTAAGTCATAGCAATTCTAGAATATGAACTTTAGTTAATTTACAACTGAAGATGACAGCTAAAACCAAAATGGCAGCCTTTCAGTAAATTGTTGCCTTTCTGAACTCAAACTGTAGCAGTCAAGTGAACTGACCAAATTGCTGGTTTATTGAGTTGTCAAGGAAACCAGAAACTCTAGATAATATTACAAACAGAAAATAGAAGATGAGAAATATATTTTCAGGTTTTGTTTATTACTTTACATCTTAAGATTACTTGTAACATTTACACTTGCATAAAGCTGTACATCTTAACTTTGCTTTGTCACATTTGCAGTTAGCACAGTCGACAACACTTGAGCAGCTCTCTACAAACTTTGGAAATCTTACGGATTGTTATCCAAATTGGCACCCAGGACTCCTCCACCTTAGTCCGCTTATAATTCTCAGGGCTGCAGGGGAAGGTATTAGCTGCTCTATCTGTTCACTAGAAGCCCATATTCCAGCCTGGTAGACTGCTCCACGGGCAGTTGAAGTAAGGCATCCTAGGTTGGTGGTAATTTCTCCATCGACTGACTAATGGTAAACCTTCTTACGTCACTGAAAATCTGGAAAGGACTGACTTTGTCATACAGGACAACTATTAGTCCTCAATGCACTGGAAGTGATGCGAATTGACAGCAAGGTCTTCAAATGGATGACAGGCGAAGTAAGCAAAGGTTGCTGTATAACCTCCACATATGAGGTCCTGGCTTTGCCAAACTGACTTTTTCCATTGCCTTTGAACGCTGAAGTACTGTTACATCCCAAATAAGCGTAAAAACTGATGGGGCGCGTGATTAAGGCTCCCCAGGGTTGGAACAAATGGCATTTTTGCTATAGGAAGCAGCAGCTACTGCCCATACAAAAGACTACCCATATGTTGGCTTGTGGATGAAGGCTAGTTAGATTGTGGAACTTGCCCGCCAAGATAACTATAACATTTGTGTCTACTTCGTGGACCTGAATTGTATGACCACACCTGTCCAGGGCATGGAGAACATGAAGTACAATTCTGGTGTCTGCTTCTTCAGTTCTTCATGGTTACAGTTGGGCATAGGATGGCTGGAACCCTTTGAAACTGTCAGTCTGTTGAAGCATCCAAACTGATGTAGATTTCGTTGTCTGGTGGAAAAATAAAGTCTGCAACTTTAGAAGAAGACATGCAAACTGCTCTTTTTTGTAAATTGGATCTTGCAGAAAGTCCATCCAGTTACTTGGCTGTTTTGTTTGGCCAAACACTTTTCTACGGCCACCTTTTCCCCTTTTCTCTCAAGTGGACTCCTTGATACTATCTAGTATGTACTTGCCCCGAACAATATCTAGTCTCTTGGTACTCTGGAGATGCTTAACTGCTTAAATAGATACGGTATGAAGATCTTTTCTTCATAATCATTTCAGGTAGTCAGGTAGTAGCAACGATGGTGGGAAAACAGTGAACAATGACAGTATTTAAAGTCACCAGATCAGCAAAGTCATCTAGAATGAATGTCCCATTTTGCTAATGATTTCACAAAGGCAGACAACCTGTGTCTTGAAAGTCTTCTGTGTTGATAGGCCCTATTTATTGTGCTTAAAGTTTATAGTGATCTCTGGATCATCATCTGATAATATTATTTTAAAATGTTTTGAGCAGTCTAGCAAGTTCTGGTTCCGAATCAATCGCCTCAAGGCAGTTGGATTCTCTTACGTCCAACCACACCACTAGAACCTTGAAAATCTTTTTTTCGCTCATAGCTCTTCTGAACTTTACCAAGGATTCCTCATCACGAGTACCCTGACTGAACATAAAGGCATCTTGCTGAAGCTTTGATAGAGACATGGCCATGCCCAGCTCTGGTGAGGTGTGCAGCTGTAAAGAAAGAATTCGTTGTGCCTGATGAAACCACTCCCTCTTCTGTAGGGCGGTGGTTCAGCCAGAACTTTCCGTTAGATCCCTTAATGTCTTCCAAAAGCCATTTCACTGTTCGGACTAGCAGCATTATCACATACCCTTGCTTACCATGACTTTGTGGCCACTTCCACTAGACAAAACTCAATAGTTTTCTTGATTCCATGTTTCACCATAGCTGGAATAGCAGCTTTTTTTAAGGAAAGAGGGAGTAGGGCATTCAAAGGTGGAGGGTCCTCTGGTCTGCACATCAGCATGGTAGGCAGCCCATCCAATAGCATCACTTGTAGTCAGATCAGATTTTTCAAGGAGGGTCAATTCATTCTTCAGTCTAAGCCAAGCTAAATCCATCCGAGCCATAAGGCTCATAGAGCCGGTGTTTTTACCCAGTTTCAATGGCGCAAGCGGATGGGAAGTAGATGCCTCCCTCTGGAAGAAACGCCAGTCCATCGCAAATTAACAAGTGGTGCCAGTGTACCGGTACTCATTTAACAGCTGTGTGGACTGAAGCAAGTACAGTAAAATGTCGTCATTAAGGATACAATGCAGCGGCCATGACCGAAATGTAACACGATACCTTTCGAATACGAGAATGACTCCCTTAATCACTGAGCCACTGCTCCTCTGCTATCTCATGATCAATCAATTTTCGGTAATTGTAGACTACATCTGCCTGGAATCTTGGATATACATTCAAAGTGCACTCTCGAAAACTGATGGTAGATTTATTCAAAACTGCAGCTGCGACAGAAGTAGAGGGGCATCAGGCAGATGGTGCGTCTTTGTGCCAACATGTGCAAGGGGGAGGGGGCGGTTTGCACGGGTGGCCTAAGCTGTCCATGATAAGTTTCTGTGGGAAATTGACTTATTCCAGTTTAATGGAAGGAAGACTGTGCGGTTGTCGAGATTGGATAATGATTAAGGTTTTCCAATGGTAAAGAGCTCTTTACGGAGAAATTTCTCCCTTCCCCTCTTCCCATTTCAATTCCTGGTTACGGCCCTGAATTTGACCTTTTTTTTTATTTTAGAGTATAATTAAAAAGTGTGTTAATATTTTGGGATGGTTTCCCCCCTCAGCTAAAATGTCATACAGCCGCCAATGCCCGTGGGATACAGTCCTTGTGGATAGACCAGCTACAGAGGGAATTATTTTACTAATCATCCCTAAAAATGTTGCTATTGTGCACTCCATTCTTTCAGGGGCGTAACTTTATTTCGAGCCAGTGTAAGAAAAATTTGCCCGACGAAATTTTTGCATTTGCCCAACTAATTTTAAAACGATATACATATATAATCACAATAACGAACAGTTGGGAACAGACTTCCCCCCCCCCCCTTCCTCTTCACCCACCTTTCTTTTCCACTCTCCACCAGTGGCGTCAGTGCTAGCCTGGCGTATTCAGCTTTTGGTGCCAGGGAGAAAATGGAAATTATCGGGAAATGACTGTACCCAGAGGTGTTATAGGAAGCGGGGACAGCGGCTAATTTCACTTTATCACCTTCACTTATGAAATTCACTAAAAAAATAGGAAACTTGTGATAAGATTATTGGAAATTTTCGTACATTTTGGGATTTTTTTTTTAATTATTATAAATTTGTGTAACTTTTAAAAACGTTTTGGCAAAATTTCCTAAAAATCAAAAATAAAACCCGATAATGGAGAAAAAAAATCTGAAAACGCAAGAAAATTGCCCGATATGAAAGAAGTTACCTAAAATTGAGTCGAAAAAATCTCTGAAAAACGAACAAAATTCCCGGAAGTTAAGAAAATGGAAGAAAATTGCCCGAAAATGGAAGAAAATTACCCGAAAATTGAAGACAATTACCCAAATACCGAAGAAAACGGTCCAAATTTTGAAAAAAATTGAAAAAAATTACCCGAAAACCAAAACAAATCTGTCCAAAATAAAGAAAATTGCTCGAAAATTAAAAAAATTAAAGAACAATGCCCAAAAATTAAAGAAAATTGCCAAATAAAGAATTTTTCAAATTGACAAAAAAAAATCATCGATATGAACAAAGTCATCACCAAATTTGGCCGATATTTAAACTTATGTATTAATTTTTCAGTTTAATTTCTTCATATGTATAGCATATTGTATCCCGTGCATTGTACTTACATTTCACATATTCGGATTTTGCCAGGGAAACTTGCCTCCTGACTCCCACTAAATAAGCCAATGGTGGCCTCGACTTGGGTGCGATACTCAGTGCCAGACATGACACTGTGAAACACTGTTTGTCCGCTTCAGGGCTCCTGGGGAGATATAAAACAGACCTCCGTGGTGTAGTGATTAGTGCTTTGTCCCTCACCTGCACGTCCCGGGTTCGTATCCTGGTGGGTCTGCTACCAGTGAGTTTACAACTGGTTATCAAAGGCCGTGGCCGTCTTGATATTATGTCCAGCACTTAATGCGTTCGGTACGTTAAAGCTTGTTATATTATGCTATGCTATATAGGGCAAAGCCCCGAATACAAAGCCCAGTTGGTTGGTTGGTTGAAGGAAGACAATTTTGAATTCTAATGATAAAGTCGGTTACAATTTCTCAACAGGCAGAGGAGAAATTTCTTCAAAAACTTGGAAAATTTGGGGAAAATTGTGGGTCTCATGGGCCAAAGTCTTGGTAGGGGCCCAAGAGGGCGAAGCCCGGGAAGCTTTGAAGACTTCTTGCTCTTGATGCCCAAAAATGGTTTAAAATCAACACAAAGTTCCAAAATGTAGGTGATGAAAAGAGGACAATTTCAAGTCCTAATGTTAAAATCTACATAGACAAGCACTTGGGTTATCATTTCAGGCAGAGGAGAAATTACCCTGAAATTGAGAAAATTCAGGCAAAATTGTGTGGTTCATGGGCAAAGCCCTTGTCTAAACAGCTGAAGATTTCCTGTTTTTTATCAACACAAACTTCCAGAATATAAATGGCAAATCGTTGGGTTTTGGGACAAAGCAAGGAAGGGTAGGGATCCAGGAGGGTCTATTGAAAGGGACGGAGCCCCGAATGCTTTGTTTCTTTCTTTGAGGCCCCAAAATGGCTGAAAATCAACACAAACTGAAAATTTAAGTAATAATAAGAAGACTATTTTAAACTCTCATGTTCAAGTTTACTCAGATAGGCATTATCTGATTATAGGGTTACCATTTTAGAAGAGAAATTACTCTTGAAAACTTAGTCGGTTAAAATTGTGCAGCCGTTCATCAGTTCATGGTGAAGCCATGCATGGTCTGCAGATTTCTTGTTTTTCATGCCCCAAAATGGCTTAATATCAACAGAAAGTTCCAAAATGTAAATGCAAAATCGTGGGGTCCTGGGACGAAGCATGGGTAGGGATCCAGGGTAAGAAGTCTCTCTAAATAATTTTACATTTTTATGTAGAAATATCTGATAGAAAAAATTGTATATCAGATTAATAAAAAAACATATTAATATCTCATTCCTAGAAGAAGTTATTGACCTTTAATATAAGCTACAAGGACAGATTGGAAAAAATGATTTATTCTACACTATTTTTAATTTTTGAAGGACAAAAATTCCCAATCATTTAAAAATACAAATTAATTTTCAAAGAAATACATAAAGAATAGTACAGAAGTGCTGTGAAAACATCATAATGATGACTTAGACTCAGACCAACAATTTCTTTTACGCAGACAAGACAAATCTTTAAATTTCATAGCCCGATAACTTCTTGTAGGAATAAGATATTAACTTCTTTTTTCACCAATCTGTTTCTTTCATTCTCCTCTATCAATTAAATTAAAATCAAATTCCATGAGCTTATTCCTTTAAGGGCCCAGTTGAAGAGGTCGAGGGTGCGTAGTCTCGGAAGCTTGGAAGATTTTTTGTCTTTGCCTCAAATGGCTGAAAATCAACACAAACTGACAAATTTCGGAAAATCTAAGTGATGATAAAAAATAATTTTAAATTCTCATGTTCAAATTAACTCAGATATAGGGTTACCGTTATAGGGTTACCGTTATAGAGTTACCGTTATAGGGTTACCGTTATAGGGTTACCGTTATAGAGTTACCGTTATAGGGTTACCGTTATAGGGTTAACGTTTCTAAAAATTGAGAAAAGTTGTGTAAAATTGTGCAGGCGTTCATGAGTGAAGCCTTGGTCTAAAGATTTCTTGTTTTTTCCCCAAGTGGCTTAAAATCAACACCAATTTCCAAAATGTAATTGATGAAAAGAAGAACTTTTTAAATTCTCATTACTTGTTCTGCTCCTTTAAGTTTCAAACAATCTGACCCGACCTAATAAATAACCAGGTCGGGTTTAGTTGTTGTGGAAGTTGGTGCTGAGTATCATATTAGCAATAGATGAAGTCCTATATTGTGTGGTTATTTTAATTAAGATAAAGTGGTCTCACTATTTGCTACAGTAAGTTTGTTAGGGGTGGGTGGGGGGAGGGAATCCTACGGCCATAAAGATAACAAAACAAGTATAACATGCATATTTTGGTCTTTTAGCGAAGAAACAAAACATAAAGGTGTAACTGCATTTTTCCACAATTATTTGTTCAATGTTTGTTTGCCCGACGAAATAGTCAAAATTGGAAATGCCTGACGAAAAACAATTTCTACGGGGTGTAACGCCATTGCGCCCTGCCTACTTCTTCATATTCGACAACTTCGATTTAATAAAAAAAAAAAATTAATCTTCTAATTTGATCGGGCTGTAACTTGATAATCAGCTATTTTCAATAAAACAAGATTTCTTAAATTGCAACATTCTTTTTTAAATGGGGACATTACCGGACGCGTTGGCCTACAAATTATATACACAAATATGCATGCATGTACACGAATCATAGCGGGATTTAAAGGGGGGAGGGGGGCGCTTCCCCCTTACTAAACTTTCCGAATTTGTACCTTTTGTATGGTGATATTTTTTGTATCTTTGCATGATTTTGACTTTGCCCACTCTTTCGTTGGGCAAATGCCGCCCATGTATGTAGGCCACCGACAGCTGCTATTTTCAAAAATGTGGACTCACGTTTTGAAAAGTAAAAGATCCTCACCTTTTTTGGACGCCGAAAATTTGCCACTGCATTTTTGTTCAACAAGCATCACTTTTCTTCATTTTAAGGGTACCCAAAGAAGCGAACCCTATGGCCCAGTCCCGGAAACATGCCCCCCCCCCTCCCCTTCCAATCCCTTCTCCCACTCTCTGTTTAGTTGTCAGTGACAGCGACAGGTTTTTTTCTTCTTCTGAATTATAATTTACTGCTAGCTATGTTGCAATTTTTTCCCAGTATTATATGAAACCGTGATCAACCTTGTTTTTCAGTAAGATACCAAATAAACATTTTTGGCAGCTGACTCAATCCCATTTAATATAACCTGACATTCATGAAAGGTTAAAAAAATGTTTTGTTGTAAACCTCGGCCTACTTCCGGTTTTACAACAACATTGCATGACAGACGTACACACGTAGTTACAATTAACGTAAAGATCGTTCTAGATCGTGCTTAGACCGGTGTTTCCTTTTTTTCGGATGTTGAATTGCTGTATTTCAATTCTAACGTACTTCTCATAAGATTCTATATTCGACGAAGAAGAGGTGCCTGTTCTTAAAAGAAGATGAGTTTTATTTTGTAAGTATTCGCAAAAATCGCAGTTTCTGATTCTGAAATGGCATAGGGGCCTAAGTAAACTTAGTGTTTAATCATTACGACTTAGGAATGTCGTTCAGTGCACTGTAGCCTAACATAGTAGGTGTACCAAATCAGCGTAGGCTATGTACCAATTCCGCGTATTTTCGCATTTGTTTATTTGTTTACTTCTAGTAATTTATTGCTAAAATCTTAACAATTGTTCATACAGGGGTGAAAAACTGCCTGATAATATATCTTTTATAATTTTAACTCTTACCTTCTGCGATTAGAATCATTACAAAACAAACGTTCTAAATGTTTTTCTCAATTGCTTTATTCTTACATCAAAACAACATGGCAGTCATCCATGAACCCCAACTAATTTGAACTAAAGACACATATTGTAGTCAACTTCGGATCCTACATTTCAACATTCGTTCCAAAATATATATTCTTTTAAACTAACTTATAAGTGTGAAATTTACACGATTTTAAGCAAGTTTCTGATACCACAATCACACCAAAAGAGCTTCCAGGGGCTTCACCCCCTGGGATTTTACCTGGACTTTACCCCTGGATTTGACACAATATTAAGCAATTTTCAATTATCAAAATCACGGTTAAGCTTTTGCTCCCTTCGCCCCGTGTCCCTACCACTGGTACCAGGGGTTCACCCCTAGATTTTACACAATTTTTTGCCAACAAAATCACGAGAAGCGCAGGGCTTATGGGGCCTTCGCCCTAGATTTTACATAAGCTGACAAGCTTTGGCAAAATATACCTTATATCCGCGAGTCAAAACAACAGGCTTTGAGGGTCTCCTAATTTCGTGCATCTAATGGCGCACTTTGGCTTTGCTTTTATCAATTAGGAAAACTTGAAGTCCCTTTAAAACAGTATGCAAAATGTTGTTTTCAAACAGTAAAGGTGTATAAGATATTGAAATGTCAAAAAAAGAGATCAAAAATCACTCTTCCAAGTCTTTACAATGGGGGCATAAGATTAACAAGCAATCACACTAAAACACATTTTGATTCAATAGCTTATTTTTAGTGATATCTGGTGAAAAAATCTAACAAGACCTTTCTTTTGTTTCTTTAATCTCTTTTTTGTGCATTATTAACACTTAAATATTATTCATTTGAATAAGAATACTGTAAGAAAATATCAAATCAAATAATATCGAAATCATCGATATGCAAATTATAGGACGTCATACGTAAGTCGTATGTACTGTTCTGAGCAAGTTAATCTCTTCTCGGATCAAAAATAGTCAAATAAAACTTTTTGTACAAATTAATAGAAATCACTACAAAATATATACATATCATCTTCAAATAAACACACTTTGTTTAAAAATGTTCTTTACATGGTTTCTATCTCAAAAGATAAATCACAGAAACATTGAAAAGTTTAGGCCTCAGCATATTCTTTAAAAAAAAAAAAATGTTGTGGAACTAGTATTAGGCCTTACAAAAATCGGCTCCAATTCTTCGTAAAATTTTATAACTCGCTTTTTCTTATGAATGTTCCTACTGAAAATGCATTATTTTGGTAGCATTTTATGGACTTCTAGACATTCAGAAGTCCAGATAAACTTATAATGCATAATCTTTAATTTCTAGTCTGCTTCAATTATTGCATGAGTGTTGTCACTCAAAAGAAACAGTGGTACATGTAGGTGATACGTGTGTACATAGTAAAGTATTATACAGTAGTGATACTGTTTGTATGTAGTTACTGCATTGTACATTATCTGATTGATCTGGTAAGACCAGTCTGTCACTTTTACTTAGACTTTCTGAATAAACAAAATAGTGAGAAAAGCCTCATAGTTTTGTCAGTAATTTGTCAATTAATAACTGTTTGATATAAAAATTCAGATTCATTATTCCTTTTGAGGAAACTTAACGCGATGTTTAAAGATTCAACATCTTGTGATTTTTGTTGTCTGAACATCGTAAGCCATCAAGTAAAAGGTGAAGTATTGCGCAATACCTCTGTACTCTGCGAGTCAAGTGGTTTTTTGATCATGGAAGGATTTTTGGGTAATTGTTATCACAATATTAATGTTTTAATAAAGTTTTATCATAATTGACTGCCTGAACTTTGATATAAATTTCATTTATTAGCTTTTTGTGGCTGTTTAATAAAAAATACTTGGATGTTTGATAGTCATGTGTAGCTTTTTAAAAGTTCATGTATTGTGTATTATTGAAAAAAACATAATATCGATACAACCCTTGAACTCAATATCGCCATATCGATATAGATCAATATTGACATATATCGAAATATCGATACATATCGCCCAAGCTTGTCACACGGTAGATGAAAATTAAAGACACTGATCAATCTTTTAATCATTGGTTTGATAATGAAACATAATCTCAAATTCAATTTATTATCACAGTAGAAAAGGGGTTGAAGGGGTTCTAAATTTTTTAGATCATCTTCATCCGGTATAGGAAACAATACAGTTGCCTCCATGGGAGGGGGGGAGGAGGGAGGGGGGGGGGGAAGTGAGGTCACTCGCAAAACCTAATGTCATGCTCAATGGTAAAACCCTATCGCACCCAAACTTACAAAAGATTTTCAATATGTAAAAAACTATGAAAGCACGTACCTTTTAGAGTTGATAATTATCTTCTTTGTTATTCAAGGATATGTTATTACTTTCCTTCGTAAAAATTCTAACCAGATAGATAAAAATCATACGGAAAATGAGTAAGTAACTGCAGGAGTTGTTGGTCATCTTTCCACAAAAAATATATGAATATTCATGAGATAAGACGAAGATTGATCAGTAATATTGTTCATTGGTCTAATGTAAAAATATAATCGTGCAATCTCAAATGCAGATGAAACGACCAAATTATTCTATGAACCCAGAAGTTCTTATGAATATTCATTACCAACTAGAATTCGTGAAGAGCACATCAGAATGAAAAACTGCTCTCTTTTCAAGTATTTTTGAAAGGCTAAATGGCTCTTTTGTGTCAGTGTTGATGGTAAATATTGATAATAATTATATTTTCAGTTTACATATTAAGGAGTTACAGTTGGGGGGAGATTTAAAAGTGGATTTTGGAAAACATTGTCAAAAATGTCCTCTTCCTCCTCCTGCTCCTGCTCTGCTCTTCCTCTGCTCCTCCTCCTCTGCTGCTCCTCCTTTGCTGCTCTTCTTCCTCCTCCTCCTCCTTCTTCCCTCCTCCTCCCCCTTCCCCTCATCCTCCTCCTCCCGCATACTTCAGACTTGAAGGTTATTGCAGAGCCATGAATGAACATGGATTTTGACCAGGCTGGAAGGTAATGAACACCAGCTTTTCACCCTAATCTTTACGAGAAGTGTTCAGAGAACCAGGTATGGTGTGACTGTCTACCATCGGGACCAATGGCTTAACATTCCCACCAAAGGACGGCGAGCACCATTCAACCATTGCCACTTCTCTCAACAGCTGAATGGAGGAGCTGAATGCAGGAGCTGCAAATGATGCACTTCCCCACTGCGTAGCTCAGTCCACCAACTAAGCTACCTACATGTACTCCTGGGTCAAGAGCCAAAAGGTCGGTGTGCATGTAGTAGAACATAACCAACCTAGCAAGTCGGCGCCTTTCTGCTAGTGCTTGCCAATCTAGGATTTGGAACTTGGGATTTACGCTAGAGGTGCGATGGTAGCAGCGGAGAGCAAACCTGGCCGCATGTTGTTGTATTTGCTTTAACTTGTTGATTTGAGTGTTGATGTAATGGTCCCATATTGTACTGCTGTATTCAAGGATTGATCTGACCAAGGATTGATCTGACCAAGGATTGATCTGACCAAGGATTGATCTGACCAAGGATTGGTCTGACCAAGGATTGGTCTTACCAAGGATTGGTCTGTCCAAGGATTGGTCTGACCAAGGATTGGTCTGACCAAAGATTGGTCTGACCAAGGATTGGTCCGACCAAGGATTGGTCCGACCAAGTATTGGTCCGACCAAGGATTGGAATGACCAAGGATTGGAATGACTAAGGATTGGGATGACCAAGGATTGGGAGACCAAGGATTGGAATGACCACCAAGGATTGGAATGACCACTAAGGATTGAGATGACCACCAAGGATTGGGATGACCACCAAGGATTGGGATGACCACCAAGGATTGGGATGACCACCAAGGATTGGGATGACCACCAAGGATTGGGATGACCACCAAGGATTGGGATGACCACCAAGGATTGGGATGACCACCAAGGATTGGGATGACCACCAAGGATTGGGATGACCACCAAGGATTGGGATGACCACCAAGGATTGGGATGACCACCAAGGATTGGGATGACCAAGGATTGGGATGACCACCAAGGATTGGAATGACCAAGGATTGGGATGACCAAGGATTGGGATGACCAAGGATTGGGATGACCAAGGATTGGGATGACCAAGGATTGGGATGACCAAGGATTGGGATGACCAAGGATTGGGATGACCAAGGATTGGGATGACCAAGGATTGGGATGACCAAGGATTGGGATGACCAAGGATTGGGATGACCAAGGATTGGGATGACCAAGGATTGGGATGACCAAGGATTGGGATGACCAAGGATTGGGATGACCAAGGATTGGATGACCAAGGATTGGGATGACCAAGGATTGGGATGACCAAGGATTGGGATGACCAAGGATTGGGATGACCAAGGATTGGGATGACCAAGGAATGGGATGACCAAGGATTGGGATGACCAAGGATTGGGATGACCAAGGATTGGGATGACCAAGGATTGGGATGACCAAGGATTGGGATGACCAAGGATTGGGATGTCCAAGGATTGGGATGACCAAGGATTGGGATGACCAAGGATTGGGATGACCAAGGATTTGTAAGCTTGCTGTTTTATGTTGGTGTCCTTAAGTTAAGAGAGTTGTTTGCTTTGGTTGTGATGTTGTCAATATGTCTGTCCCAGCGAAGATCCAAGATACTTGACTCCAAGATACTTGGATACTTGACTCCAAGATACTTGACTCCAAGATACTTGACTCCAAGATACTTGACTCCAAGATACTTGACTCCAAGATACTTGACTCCAAGATACTTGACTCCAAAATACTTGACTCCAAGATACTTGACTCCAAGATACTTGACTTCAAGATACTTGACTCCAAGATACTTGACTCCAAGATACTGGACTCTAAGATTTTTCTTGTCTACATAAAAGAGATTGTTGGTCTGAGTTTAAGTAAATTTCATATTTTCTAAATGATGGGGAATATTTTTTTCTTCAAAAATTATTAAGAATAGTGTAGAATAAGAATTACAAAAATGTTTTCCAATCTGTTCTTGTAACTTATATTTGTATTATGAAAAATTGGCAATTAATTTTCAAAGAAATACATAAAAATTTGTACAGGAAGTGCTGTGACAAATGATGACTTAGACTCAGTACAAAAGTCATTTTTTATGCAGGCAAGAAAAATCTTTTAAAGTTCAATAACTTCTTCTAGGAATGAAATATCAACATGTTTTTTTCCCAATTTGTTTCTTAGATGCTTCTCTATCAGATACATGAAAATGAAATTCCATGGGAATATTCCTTTAAGTGCTTTAAATTTGGACCACTATTCTACACATAACAATAGTCATTTGGTCAAAACTTTGCAAGTAAACCCAGGCCTAAATACCAGAACAAACTCTTCTCTATTATAATATTATCCACACAGTGGGTATTCCAACTTATACCTCGCAAAGACAAGAGATGTTTTAGTATGTTTTGATGTTTGAGAATTGATCATACATGTATCTTTTCTTTCTCACTCACTAATACCTCCACTCCCCAACCTGTACCTGCCCAGCTTGCCTGTGAGAAACTCATCAGGTGGCTCAGTGCACAACTGGGATACTGCATGCAGGTTTAATGCTGGAGTCTCGCAAGATTCAGCTACTATATCTTTCCACAGCCTTGCAGACAGTCACATGACATAGAAATATGTTGTCTGCGTCACCTGCTCCTCATCCAACCTTTGTAATAAGTGGAAAATGGTTGGATGGTGCTCACTGTCCATTGGATGAGGATGTTAAATGGCGGTCCTTACGGCAGGACTGTCATCTCCTGCATGGTTTTCTGAACACTATTAAAAAAAAGAAGCATGAAAATACAGTGTTCGTTCATGTCCCGTCCCGGTCCAGTTAAGTTCCGTTTGTATAGTCATCAGCTTGTTAATGTTTAAAACGGAAGAAGAAGAAGATCAATCTCATTTTCTTCACATGCCGTTCCCTGAGGTTAAAACCTGACAAAGTGTCATCAAGCTGAACCAACAATCATAAAGACATCTATTGCCAGTTTGTGAGACAGCTGCACAAAAGGTAAAGCAGTTCATCGAGCACCTTTGTAGAAAAGTGATTGTCATGCTTTTGTTGTAGTTTAATGGCAATATGGCATATCACTTTGAACTTAATGAAAACTATTGCACACAAATAGACATATTAGCAGATACACATACTGTACATGCATGCTAACACAGTGGTCAAAATTTAATTTCTTTGCCATTGTTCCATGGAACAGTACTTGCTCAAATAATACTGTTCCGGATCAGATTTCACTGTTCCAGCTTTTTTGCCGATAAGAGGACAAATTCCTTTTTCAAAATGGGCTACAATTTGTTGGTCAATTTGTGCATATTACAGACCCCTAGCTTTGCTGCTTTACAGGGGTGGCCTGCCCTTCCCCTCTGTGGGCCCACCCTGCCCCCTGGGGTCTGCTCTGCCCTGGGCCCGCCCTGCCCCTGATGCGAAAAAAATATTTAGTATTATTTTTTTAAAGATTTTTTTATATATTTTTTAATATTTTGTTGTATATATATTTTTGTTTAAACTCAGTAATCTTAATAAACCTCATAAATGAACACAGAATGATAGCATAGTAAGCAATTGTCCTGTTTGTAAAGGGGCCCCTGGACTCCATGCCGAAAAAAATGCAGCACTTTGCACGCATATTAATGTGCCCCTCAACAAGTCTAGCATCCTGCCCCTATTTAAATCAGGCTAGAGGTCTGCATATATACTGTATGTCAGTTATTAGTATTACACTGTACATGTGGCATCTACAGTTGCGAACAGTCGTACATGTACACCTGCAAGTAGTTGCGAACAGTCGTACATGTACGCCTGCAAGTAGTTGCGAACAGTCGTACATGTCCGCCTGCAAGCAGCATTGCATATGTGTATTTATGGTTAATTGAGCTGACAATTGCAGGCAAGGTGGGAAAAGCTTTTTCTTTCTGAAGGAAATTCTTTTTATGATAATATTGTTTAAGAATGCACACTTATGTTTAGCTGAAATCAGGTAATTGATCATTGATGCCATATGCTTGTGGAAAGGCACTGTTCCACTGGTACAGTGATTTTGAAAATTTACTGTTCCTGCATAAAAAGTACTGTTCTTGGAACAGCAGAACAGCAGCAAATTCAACCCCTGTAATGGCAATACCAGAGTTGGAAAAATACAACAAAAAAGTCACTTGCCAAACTTTTGCGAGGGTTACATAAGTGTGGCGAGTAGCACAGTAGATTGATGATATTTCTGCTCGCCACAAGTATTTTATTTAGCAGGTGAGTGGTTTCTCCAATCCCCATCAGCTAATTTGCTCAAAAAAAAAGTTTAAAAATAAAAAAAGTTAAAAAAACTTGAATAAAAAGAATAAAATAGTATGTTTTACCATGGCTTACTACATGTGTAACTATACAGTAGTGGAGGTTATTTTAGTACACAGTAAATTTGTATTGGGACAGTTGTTGGTATTGCACAGTCAACATTTTTGGGTCTTTACCACAGGAGACGTTGGTGAAGTGGAAACCTATCCAGGCCACCTTAAAACGTAATAATGATAAAAAGAGAAAAAGTAGAATCTTCTAATCATAATGTATATATAGCATGATGTACATTTTATATCTGCATATATTACCTATTACTTCTAGCCAGTATTCAAGTAATTGAGATGAACTGATTAAAGGAATATTCCCATGGATTTTCATTTTTTCATATATGATAAAGACAATTTTTTAGAAACAAAGTGGTGAAAAAAAGTTAATATCTTATTCCGTTTAAAAGTTACAATTTTTTAAAGTATTTTTTAATTTGGACAAAAGTGGCTGGTTGGCAACATCTGTAATGTCATAGGGACAATTTTAACAAAACGTCTTTTGTATTTCTTTAGAAATGATTTGCTTTTTTCTCATTGAAAATGTGATGTACACCAAGAAAAAAACAAAATGTTTTCTTGTAAATTATATATTCCACCCTATCTCTATAATGAACCAAAAATGCTGTTTGATAATGTAATAAATGTCATTAAATTTATAAGAAATACATAAGAACTGTGCTGGAATTGCCGTGATGACATTACCAAGCTGAAGGACACATGCTGTACGAGGTGTTTTTGAGAACATTTTTCTATTCTTTAAATTGTTATAACTTCTAAACTGAATAAGATATTAACATAGTTTTTTCACCACTTTTTATGTACAAATTTTCTCTATCATATTTGAAAAAATGAAAATCCATGGGAATATTCCTTTAAAGGTAATTTCACATCTGAAATTACGATTGATCATTTTGATAGCCATTTAATCTGTAATAAATGCTTTAGTATTCTTAATATCTGTAGGCAGTAGTTGTCATCTATCTTAATGATTTCCTTTTGAAAGGAAACTTCACTTTGTCTGTAGGGTGGGAACCACTTAAATGCTCATTTAGATGACATTGCTAATATTAGATTCATGACCATGCAATCAACTATGTACATGTACAATACCTACTGTAATATAAGCACATATTCCTGCAATCGTGCAGTACGTGTTCACACTTACATGTAAAGTTCAAAAAATTGCCCCCTTGTATAATTTTGTTTTGGGGGGTGGGGGGGATTAAAAAAAAAGGGGGAAACTTAAAGTGTTTATTTCATTTGACATCTTTGACCGTGACGTTATTACTAATTGGTAAGAAACTTAAATTTACTCTTAAATCTGAAAAGTAACTGTTAGTAACTATTGAAGCCCTTGCATTTTGCTGGTCATTATTTTTTTTCACTTGAAAAAAAACCTGTGAAAAATTGGAAGTGAGACATATTTAAGCCGGTATGGTGTGAAGGAAAACCATTGTAAATAGATTCCTTTTACAACATTTTTGCACATTTTAGAGTTTAATTCATGCCTTAACGATCATGGCTTAACTGGTACCATAACTACCGTAACATATGAAATAGTTCCATGGGATTTTCCCCCCTTGTAATAACTTCTGGAGGGGATTTGATATTTTCTTTAGGGAATCCTGCATCTTAATGTGAATGCTGCAATCGTGGACAAAACTCACTGGAATACATGTACTTCGTGGAAATGTTGACTGTTTTTATGTACATACTTTACTAATATTCTTTATTGTTCAACATTCATACATCATTTATGATGGCGATTATTCTTAGTGGTCCTTCATCCTTATTCCCCATGTTTAATAAGTACCTTTTTTTTTAATTCTTAGGACATTTGCATAATTTCCTGATGTTTCCAGTGCCCCCTACCTAGTTATCGTATTATTGTCGGCCCAGTGACACATCACAGATTCAGTGGCGGCACCAGGATTTTGAAATTGTGTCACAAAATAACATATTGAAGATAAAATCTAAATATTCAATCTAGAGCTCTGATATTTGATATACTGTTACTCCATATACCATAGTTTCAGAATTTAAGCTTATTAATGGTATTACCAATAGTTATAAAGATCCACAAAATCGCAAATATTGGCCATTTTCTGAATTTAGGCGCCCTTTTGAAAATGAAGTATTTTCTTTATTATTGCCTGCAGAGAAGTGAAAGCATTTGAATACTAGAATACCATGGTATATTCTGACAAACTATTGTAATTTGTGCTAAATTATATTTCAAAAGATGAATAATGACCTCATCAAAATCCACCCAAATCAAAATACTTCGTTCGCGTTAATACTTTTCCGACAAAAGGTCATAACTCCCAGTAGATCCATAACCCCACAACCATTCTTTTTGCTGGAAACAATCTTATTATGTGCTTTTCCAAAGTACCAAACATCAGCTTTGTGCTAGGTGTCCCACATCCAAAAAAACATTTTGCCGGAAAATTTCATTAATTAATTATAAAATGGCAAGTAATGAACTTAGATTTCACTGTTGCAGAACTTAACACCACCATGAGATTCTACATGTATGCAATCTAAAATACCAAATTTAAGTCTACATGTAGCATGTTTGTAACTAGAGTTATTAAAGGATAAGTTCAGTGGTTAAGCAAGTTTATCTCATAAAAAGAGGACTTTAAAAGAAACAAAATGGTGAAGAAAGCATTCCAAAATCTTTTTCCGTTAAGGAGATATTTAGGTTTGAAGCTTGGTATCATTTGTGTAGAAACGACTGAAATAAGACTAGTTATGATGTCACTGCCTAGATTCCTCAGTCTTTATGTATTCTATCATATTTCATCCTTCAATTCTGTCATTTCAACAAGCTCCACCCCAACCCAAACCTTGTGCTCAATGGCAATCGCATCCCTAAAGTTGAACACATGAAGTTCCTGGGTCTAACTCTAGATCCCAAGTTCTCCTACAAGCAACACATCACCAACCTGAAACTGAAATGCAACAGCTCCCTCAACATTCTCCGCCTCCTCTCCAACACCACTTGGGGTGCGAACCGCCATGCTCTCCTCAAAATCTTCAGGCTCACTATTCGTGCCAAGCTTGACTACGGCAATATTGTCTACTGTGTCGCTCACAACTCATACCTCAACCACATCAACACCATTTAAAATAAAGCCCTCAGACTTTGCCTGGGTGCCCACAGAACCTCCCCAATCACCAGCCTTTATGTTGAAGCCAACAAATCCACCTTTCTACTTAAGATGTAGAAAGCTTAGCCTCTCCTATGCTTTTAGGAGAGGCACCAACACCCAGAACCCTGTTTACAACCTCATTAGGTACCCCAATTTCTCCACCTTTTTTGATAGGACTAAAACCCTATCCCCTCCCTTTAGCTTATGCATTAAATCAGACCTCCATCTAGACATCAATCCAGCCACTCTCGGCACCTTCTCCTAGACCACTTTTCCTCCTTGGGACACCCCATCCCTTCTATCCACCTAGGCCTCTCCACTCATCACAAACCCAAACCCACCCTAACCTCTTCATCAATCTCCACAACCAAATCAAAGACCAACTCTCAAACTACACCTCCATCTATACTGATGGCTCCAAGGAAGGAAACAAGACAGCTGCTGCTGCCGTCATCCAAGACATAACCCTCAGTAGCAGACTTCCCGACTACTCGTCCATCTTTTCAGCCGAGGCAAAGGCCATCCTCCTCGCCCACAACTTTATTGAGTACTCTCCGCTCAGCCACTTTGTCATCTTCTCCGACTCCAAGGCTGTTCAATGTTTATTCAATCTTAAATGGGATACCTTCACATCCCACCTCCTCCTCCGGAAACTCCTTTCGCCCACCCTCTGCAGGAAAAGTATTCTTTTCTTCTGGATACCCAGCCATGTTGGCATCCCCGGCAATGACAGGGCTGATGAAGCCGCAAAGCTTGCCCTCAACCTCCTCCCTACCCCTTTTCCTAAAAGCCCTTCTGACATCAAACCGCTTATCGCTTCCCTTGTTAGTGACTGCTGGCAAACCTCATGGGGATCCCAAATTAATAACAAACTCCACGTCATCCAGCCCACTATTCTGATCAAACTCACCATCAACAACCTTTCTCATGTTGACAACGTTCATATTATCTGTCTTAGAATAGGTCACACCCACCTCACCACTCCCACCTCCTTATTGGTTCCCCCTTACCCCTCTGCAACAATTGCCATTGCACCCTCACAGTCCATGATGTTTTCCTTGCTTGCCCCATGTACAACCTTCCCAGAGCTTCCCTAGCTCCCCACAACTCAATTGCTAAGTTCTTCCAAAAAAATCCTCCGCATAAGATTATCTCCTTTCTTCATCATGCTTCCCTCTACAACCATATTTAATTCTCTTCTTTTACCCCCACCCCCCCCCCTCTCTACTTTTTTTTTTCTTTACCCATGCACCTCCTCTCTCAATCCCAGCTTTCTGATTTGTTGTTTTTGTATTTCACTCATTCTTCCCCTATTTCCTTTCCTTCCTACCTCTAGAATGATTTAACCTCTCAGGCCTAATTTGACCCTCATTGTGGTGGTGCCGTTAAGCCCTCATCAAACAAACAAACAAACAAACAAATTTAAAAACCATTGGATATGTCGGGAGAGTGGTAAATTTAGAATCTTGTAAAGATAATTATTATGTACCACCAGAAGAAAGTTTGAGGGAAAATAATTTAAATAGTACAAATTTTTTAATATATCTTCTTTATCATTAACAATTGTTAAGAATGTGGGGATAAGGGCGCCTACCTTTCATAGTAAACTTACTACACCAGCCATTTCTACAAAGATAAGACAGAGATTTAAACCTGAATATCTCCTCAACAGAAAAGATTTTGGAATGCTTTCTTCACCATTTTGTTTCTTTTAAAGTTGCCTCTAATCTTATAAGATGATTTTTGAATTTGTTTCTTTTAAAGTCCTCTTTCATATAAGATTGACTTGCTAGACCCCTGAACTAATCCTTAACAACATTCCAGAAGCGAAAATTCTCAGAAAAATTCAATAACGCCACCCATTTGTGATTTTAGGACTTTATTTTGCTTATTTATGATGGTCGACATCTCCAGAACCGATTAGTATTTTGGGCTAAAATTTTGCAGGGCTTCTAACCATGGTACTATGTAACTTCACACCAAATTTGAGCAAAATCTGAGGCGGTGAGTGTTGGGCCCATTTTGAGTTGGCATGGAATGAATGACCCATGTTTCTAAACAAAATTATAAAAATATAAATACAAAGAAAAGTGGGGCAAAAATGAATCGCAAACAATGGAACATCTCTTAATATCTTTATAAATTTAATAAGTGTGTCCTTAGATAAAACTGTTTATATTCAAGCAAAAAGTCCCAATTATAAAATTACACATTTTTTGCCAGACTTCTTTTCTCGCATTAGACATTTATTAACAGAGTTTAAAATTCTCTGAATTGAAATCTTTCATTTTATATTATTGATATTTGATTGAAGAAAAGTTGTGATGACTACCATTGCTAGGTGGGGAAATATTTTGTTGCCATGGTGAGTGCTGCTTTTGTTTGAAGATAATTTGATAGTGATCTCTTGATTGAAGATACAGTTGTCAATGGATGTCAATGGCAGATGGTTCTTTAGATCCAAAGAGTATTTGTGGATTTATGGCTTTTTGCTTTCTGGCTTTGTGATTACTTTGCTTTGCTTCAGTGCATTAATGGTGATTTTAGGTATAAGATTGTTTTCAATCAGAATTAGTATATAATGTTTGTCCTTGAATATCTTTCATACAAGGGATAGCTGATAATAAACTATATGTGAGGTAATTAATTTTATTGGTGCAGGGAAAATTATGTTCAGATCACTTTTTTTGATCAAAACAATTTTCTATTATCTCAAACCTCATTTGCCCCTTCCTCCCCCCCTCCTCTTCTTCCCCCCCCCTCCCCCTTCATCTCTGGTCAGAATTTGTTCTTCAATTTGTCAGGAGAGTGACAGGATTTTTTTAAATTTTTAGTAGCATATCTTTTGGGAAGGCTATCCCTCCACCGGCATTTCCAGGTGCCATCACTTCATGCATTATGAGATAATTGTAAGGCTTTCAATAAAAACAATTAACTTGTTAAAGCTGCAATCCCTGCATCCTGAAGAGTCTCTAAACACTTGTATAGATAATTGTGCATGGACCACAGTTAGGTTTATCTTCTTGTTCTTATATACTCTGAATACTAAACTTATCTCTGTGATTTAACCCACTAAAGTGTCCATTTTTTCATCCTCATATAATGGGGTATTTGTGGTGCACTGGCGTGTCTACCCAACCCAGGCTTGGACTACGAGGTCCTGGGTTCAAGCCTGCTGGGTAGACACGCCAGTGCACCACAAGTGGTTATCAAAGGCCGTGGACATTGACTTGGTTGTCGATGTTATGTCTGTCCGTACGTCGTACTTGTGTTCTCGTCCGGGTCGTATTAAGCGTTTCGTGATAGCATTGTTTCTATCATAACTGGTTACGCAGGTGACGACCCTGTCATTGTAATTGTGAGTTCACTCGTCGTCGTCGTCGCCTCAATGGCTATATGCAGCAAACCCGACAATCACCTGAATGAACCAATCAACAAGCTCACTGAAATGACAATAGTTTAAACTGGTATAGCAAAACAAAACACAGTCCGAAAAATTCAAACTAGAGAGCTTGACGCTGTCACGCAACACCTACCCACCTTTAGGAATTTTCCGGTGAGATAGATTTGTTAATTGTGGAGTGTTGAAAATAGTTTTTTTAGATGAAAAATGTGTTTTTATTATCATGTTTTGCGTGTTATAAACTAGTTTGTGATGAATTTATTGTCTCAGTATCCCGACCTTAATTCACTTACACTAAAATTGTAAATATTGTCGAAAGCAAGTTGCCTAAGAAATTATCCCTATGGAAGATCCCCCTAATTTCCTGACAGCTTTGAAAATTTCCTGACAAAATTTGGATTGGGGGGTATGACAGCCCCACACCATGTCACTATTCCATACAAGCTTGTTTTGATTATAGGTGATGGTAGGATTATGATCTGGAGCAGATGGATCAGATCCGCTGATGAGATTTTTTAAAATGTGTGAGAATGCAGATCAACCATTTATCAAATGTTCCAAATTCTATCAGAGGCTTTAAACTGATATAGTAGTTTTCTTGTTTATAAGCTTGACACACTCTTGATATTGCAAGCCTTGTTTTCATGGAAATGTAACCAGCATATCAATATTTTAAAACTTCTCAATATCATACATACTAGATGTATATATCCTGTCATCCATCATGGGCTGTTGTTTTATTAAAACCAGGGAATAGTTGAAATTAAAGTGTCCCGTAACTAAAACTTTTACTGGTACATAAATTACACCGCATAGTTAATACAAGTATATGGTTGTCAGTGACATGTATACACTGCAACACTTGTTGTTTGGAAGCATGCAGTTGTTCGCAGCATGTTCTTTCTTCCCGTACAGAAAACTTGAGCTAACGCAAGCTCGCAGAATGAGAGCCACAAAAATTTCATGGTTACAAGCAAAATAATTGTACTGGTAAGAGAAGCCTATTTCCAGGAGATTATTATTTTGGAAAAAGAATTGGGAAATTTTCAGGAAATTTCCTTCAATTTTTAGGCCAAATTTTACCAAAATTATCAATAATTTGACAATTTTATTTCCCCAATTTTACCTCCTAACAGCAAAAAATGCAACCTCAGGTAGAATAGTCTCAGAGGACAGTGCCCCCCCCTGTCCCCCCTGCCTCCTATGCCTCTGCCTAACTATTACAGTGCCTTTGTAAAACAGATCTCTATCCACTCTTTAACTAATGTGTAATTCAACATGTTTAGAGTCTAAATAATATGATGAATACTGTACAGAAAATTGAAAAATAGCTTACTCATAAATGACTCAGTATGTTTGTTGCATTATGGTTCTTTGTATTGTCTCGTATTGTGTGCAAAAGATCAGACAATACAGATCCTGAAAAAGATTAGGTTAGGAATTATTTGGGAAATCATTAACTGACGATATTATCTCCGATATCTTGTCTAGCTGTGTTTCATCAACCCACATGCTGGCTGTAGTGTTTCAATTTTATTTTGGGGTTGCCCATATTACTGTAAATGTTTGTTTTGTTTGGTTAGGGGTTTCTACAAACATCCTACTGAAATATGAATGTTAGTTTTAGTGATAGTTTTATACTAACTACTGTATTTAACCTTGTTGGACTAAAAATTTAGTGAAATTATTGGAAATTGTAAAGTTTTTTCAATTTTCTCCAAAATTAAAAAATATTTTCAAAAATTTAAGAAAATTTTGCAAGCAAAAATAAAAGAAATTTCTGAATTTAGAAAAAAAAAAAAAACTTGAAGGAGATTTTCCAATTAGCAGAAAAGTTTGATGGAAACGTAATTTACAAGTTCGGTTTTTCCAAAATCTTGTCTAGCTGTGTTTCATCAAACCACATGCTGGCTGTGGTGTTTCAGTTTTATTTTGGGGTTGCCATATTACTGTAAATGTTTGTTTTGGTTTGGTTAGGGGTTCCTACAAACATCCTACTGAAATATGAATGGCAGTTTTAGTGATACTTTTATAGTTACTACTGTATTTAACCTTGTTGGACTGAAAATTTGGTGAAATTATTGGAAATGTAAAGTTTTGTCAATTTTCTCCAAAATTAAGAAATATTTTCAAAAATCTAAGAACATTTTGCAAAAAAGAAATTTCTGAATTTAAAAAAACGAAAAAAAGAAACTTCAAGGAGACTTTCCAATTAGCAGAAAAGTTTGATGGAATCGTAATTTACAAGTTTGGTTTTTCCACTTGTAACATTGGGGTATAAGAGGTGACTTTTTCTAAGCCCCTGATGCTAATGCATACTAGACATTGTTGTTGTCCATTTAAGTTTGTACTGTAATTAATCTACAACAGTGATCCTCTAATTGTCAACACTGAATACTGTACATTGGCACATTTGACTCTGACTGTTGCGGTGCGTTAAACATCAACAAACCAACCAAACCTGAATACTGTAACACTCATGTGGAGCCTTACCCAATAAAGATTAACACAGATATGAAATACTGGTATGTCTGTTAAGCTTTAAGTGCAATAGTGTATGTAAACACTATTGGTTGCTATCTAGATTAAGTTGGCACACCCACTAGAGTTTATTAGTAGACATAAGTGAGCCAGCCTTTGGGATTGTAATTTCGGGTTTTAGTTCATGATAAGATTTTGTTCAAACATGTACAGTATCTCAGTGTTGCATTGTGTTTACAGTATTTATTTGTTGAATTGTGTTTGAGTTTATAGCGAAGAAATATGTCTGATTTTTGGTGAGCATGTGAAGCATATTGGGAACCTCTGTAATGGCGATTTCATCCCGTCCATATGGCCATATACAGTTTTTCCTGAAATTTCCTCAGAGATGTTAAAGTTTTTAAGAATTCCTCAGAAATGTTGAAGTTTCTTCAGAGTTGCTCAGAAAAATTAAAAGTTTCTTTAGATATCCTCATGGAAGGTTAGAATTTCTTTACAAACTTTTTTTCAGAGACAATTAAGACAGATTGAAGACAAAGTTTTCTTAAAAAGTCTACAAAACATTTGATATTTCCTTAGAAGATAAATGTAAAATTATATAATTTTCTAATATTCTTCAGAGATACTCAAGTGTCTCTCCTGTAGCACTGGAGATTTAAAATCCTTTTAAAGTTCTTCGAAATATTTGGGCACCAATGGTTGTATCAAGCATGATTATTAAACTCAACCTTTATTATTGTGGACATTTGCATAAAGTTGCTACAGTATGTCAACTCAGAGTTTATTTTTTAGTATGCTCAGTCAGGCAGTGTGACAGGATGTGACTGCATATGTACATAAGGAGGGATGCCATGTCGGACATGGATGGGGGCCATGCAGGACATATGATATATACCTTGTGGTGCAAGGGCTATATCAGGCATAAATTTTTGACTCCACTTTTTTTTCTTATTCAAAGTTCATTTGCATGTAAAGTATTGTATGAACTGACACTTTCATACATAGTATGCTCAATCAGGGACTGTGATAGCTAGGATGAGACTTCTTATGGAGCCTATGGGATGTCATGTGAGACATAGGGTGGGATGCCATGTGGGACATGGGGTGGGATGCCATGTGGGACATGGGGTGGGATGCCATGTGGGACATGGGGTGGGATGCTATGTGGAACAGGGTGGAATGCCATATAGGATATATGGTGGAATGCCATGTGGGACATAGAATGGAATGCCATGGGATGGGATGTCATGTGGGACATGGAATGTCATATGGGACATGGGGTGGGATGCCATGTGGGACATGGGGTGGGATGCCATGTTGGACTTAGTGTGAGATGCCATTTTTGTAATTGGCCGGTCATATGATAAAGGTGTCAATTTGTATGGGCATGTAAACCATGTAGTTTTCGTTTTGTTTTGGATCAGAAAACTCATGGAAAGCCAGGAATTGTGAGAAACATAATTTATTGCACTTTGATTTTGTAATTAAAAGAAAAAATGTAATTTCTTTGGTGTGGGCCTAGGGTTTGATTCACAATTAAAACTCAGATTGTCCAAGGTGTTGGCTGATAAGAAAAGGAAAAAAAATATTACAGTGTTTACATTTCTAAAGAAATGGGAACATAAAGAGTACAATATTTGCTAATAAAACATAGATAAAATAAGTTCACATTGTGGTAATTTGTGCACTTTTAGTCAATACCATCAGAACAACAATGTTGTCATATTCAAACTATGCTAGGTAGGTGTTGTCAAGTTGTGTTTTTATTTGCATTTAAATCAGTATGCGTCATTGCAATGATAAATTGTGATTACTACACTAGGTTTTTAATACTGATATGAGTCATTTTACCAAGAATTTAGAAAAATAAATATAGGTGTATTGGGACGTACTGCAGAGTGGGCCTTTCATCAAAGGATAATTTTCTGTAGTTCAAGTTTTTTTAGACTATGTAGGCCTATACCCAAAATGTTACAGTATTTCACACAAGTAAAAGTTACATGTATCTGGACAGGCATATATTTTATATTCAATAGACAGTGCAGCATCACTGCCAATCGGGGTACTATATCCCAATCGAGATACAGCTGCATCTTAGTCTACTTTGGTATCCAGAATGGGATACAATATCCCATTGGGGAAATCAAACATATCCCCATTGGGATATCAACCTGAATAGCTGTGCTCTGAAAATGAATTATTCAAATGACTTTGTGCACAAATAGGGAATTTTCGCATCAAGTTATGAATATTCATTGAAGCTCTAGATAGTTTTCTTTCATTTCACCAGGGATTAGCAATATCCATCAAAGCATTGCAAAACTGGTGAAAGGAAGTGAAAGGTCTGTAAATAAAAATGTGAATGTTGATAGATCAATAGTTTCTGTAAAACAGATTTTAGTTAAAAATTGAAATTTGACTTTTATTAATCATGCATAAATTATGAAAAGAAAGAGCACAACTTGAAGCCTGAATGGATTGATGACAGTTTTGATATCTCATTTGGGATACCATATCCCGAAGGAGATATTTCAAATGGTATCCCGTTTGGCACATATCCCGCACTGTCAGAAAGAGCTTGAAATTCTGAACAGAATAGTCCTAAAAATAATTTCTGGTTATGGCTAAGCAAAGTTTGTAAAAAACAATTAATGTATTCGAAATGCCTCAAAATCTTTAATGTTTAAATTTTTGTCCTAAATTTCACTGAAAATCATGAAACTGTTTTGTCTTGCCAAGTTTTGATTGAAGGCAGTGGTGTAGATCATTGCTCACAATGAGCATAATACCACTTTCCCGCTATGTTTATGTCAACATGAAGAAAAGGGCTTGTGGAAACTTTAGTCGGGCTAGTGAAATGTGAGGTGAGAAAGCCTGACTGGCTAGTGATTAACTAATGCTTATTTTGTACCCTGGTGTAGATCCTAAAACAACAGTTGTGGGGAATTGCATTTTTTCAAATTTTACTGAGCAAACAAATATTATGTATTAAGGGCCTCACCAAAAAGTGTGTGTGTGTGTTGGGGGGGGGGGGGATATACCCCCAGGATCTACCCCCATGAAAGGTATAATGAAGATTCAAAACCTATAATAATGTTAGTGGAGATTGAATATGGGGGAAGGAGGAGGGTAGTTGCCAGTTACGAAAGCATATTGATTACACATATTGATTACACATTGATTACACATATTCATCAGTAATTTAAAAAGTCAATATTTTAGCTGGGGGAATGCTGAGGTATGATGATTGGGGGCATGATGATTGGGGCAAGATGATTGGGGGCATGATGATTGGGGGAATCATGATTGGGGCAAGATCTTTGGGGGCATGATGATTGGGGGCACAATGATTGGGGAAATATGATTGGGGGCAAGATGATTGGGGCAAGATGATTGGGGGCATGATTATTGGGGAAAGATGATTGGAGGCATAATGATTGGGAGCAAGATGATTGGGGGCATGATGATTGGGGAAACATTCCCCTGCTATCTCGAAAGGCAATGCCACTAGATAAAACAGTAGAAGCAAATATTATATTATACTATTAAAACTATATGTGTAGCAAGAATGTCAAAATGGTAGCTGAAATAACTGTTCATGCAACAATCAAAACTGTTATCTTTCTTTCTTTTTGCAGTAATACAAGGTCAGCAAAGACCTTCAGGCCAAAGAAAAATATCCCGGAGGGGTCCCACCAGTATCAGCTACTGAAACATGCCGAGGCAACGCTAGGCAGTGGAAATCTTCGACTAGCGGTCCAGTTACCTGAAGGCGAGGATTTGAATGAATGGGTTGCAGTTAATAGTATGTCAATTTGTTTTTTATCATTTGGTATTTATATCATTAACTTTCATTACAGGATAGTTGGGTACGGACAGGGATGGGAGTTGCATACTGAAAGTAGGAGGGAGGTAATTGGGGAGGGGTAAAGTGACGAAGTCAAACTAAGATACAACAAGTATTTAATTTGAGGAAAATTCACTGTAAAAAAATTGATATGCAAAAAATGTGTGTGTGTGTGTGGTGAGGGTGGGTGGAGGTGGTAAAAACACGTTTTTTTACACCAGTTTTCATTTTTTAGTAGTCCTATGTTATAGAAAAATTAACAGAAATAGTCCTTAAATCTTGGCATGGTGCTCATTGCTTTCCAAAGCAATCGTACAATTTTCTCAGTGTATCTAGACCATTACAGAATACACAAGCATTTCCAGTTCAACTTCCCCATGCATCAAAATACACCTTTTCTGTTTGTAAGTAAGTCCTCAAATTACGCAGAATTTTCAAGGAATCCTAGCCAATCTTGTGAAAACCGTGTTTGCACTGGAAACTGCACAGAAGTGGATCATATTTGTTTGGGGTATAAGCAAGTTTACAAACAGAAACTTAACCCTTACTCTACCAGGGCTTTAGAAATAGCGACCCCAATTTTCGTAACTTTTTTTTTCTATGCATTTTTGACAACTTTCCTTTCATTTTCTTTCGTTACAAGTTTGGTTGGAATAGATGCTAAGTAATTTAGCTTTTGAGTAATTAAAACCAATTTAGGAAATATTAGACAGAATTATGCAAATTAAGCAATTTTTGGCTAAATTTGGTCAACAAATGGTCAATCTTTGCAGAAGTATAACTTCTTGTCAGTATTGAAAACAGAGATTTGTGTTACATATTTAGATTTATTTTGAAATTTCCTTTCTAATGATACTTACCTACATTTTTTAGAAAGAAAGGGTAAGCTTTTATCATCAAAAAAGATCAAAGTCAAACGTCCCCTGAAAGCTGCAGCAGAATAATAATTACGCAGTGGTCGCGGCGGGACTCGAACCCGGAGCGCTCGCACGCTAGTCGCGTAAATTTCCCCTGCGCTACGTGGTCACTGAAATTTAAATGCTGTAATTTTGTTCTTATAGGATAGGTTCTAAATAGAGGGGGGTATGCCTTTATTTATATGTCAAATGAAAGGAAATTTCAAGCGCTTTCGAACGGCGGTTCAACCAAGCATGCGTGTTGTGAGGTTTGGGTTTCACGATTTTTTGAACAAAACCGGCCAAAAATGGCAGAAATTCATGAAATTTTGCAGAAATTTCACTAGAACAAAAGATTGGACGTAGGGATTATAAAAATTATACCAGAAACCAATACTATAATTTCTTAGGACTTTCGTGTTTGATTTTGAAGCAAAAATGTAGTCTTAAAATTATCGTAAGATTTAAAAGAAAAAAAAAAAAAAATGCAATTTTTTTAGCAATTATTGAATTTTACCATTTTTTGATGTGATTTTTCTAAAAATTATGTAATATAACCCTTAAAAAAAAGTTTCATTTTATGAAAGAACTATCCAAGTACTTTAAAATGATACCAAGATCACTCGTATAGGACTGTGGTAAAGTCCCGATTTTATTTTTAGAAAAAGGTGGTTTGAAATCGGCGATAGTATCGCCGCGTGGTAGAGTAAGGGTTAATGAAGAGAATCTTAAACAATAAGTTCAGTGGTTGAGCATGTCCATCTTATATCAAAGAGGACTTCAAAGGAAACAAAATGGTGTAGAAAGCATTGCAAAAGTTTATTCCATTAAGTAGATATGCAAGTTTAAAGTTTGGTATCATTTTTGTAGAAATGACTAAAATCAGACTAGTTGTTTAAAAAAATAAGTTTATCTAATTTTTTTACTATTTATATTATTTTCCCTCAAACTTTCTTCAGGAGGTTTATTATAAATACCCCTCCTAGATTCAGTTTTACAACTTTTTTGACATATCCCATGGTTTTTAAGCCACAAAATCACAGGAAAAAATATGATAGAATATATAAAGACTTTCAGGATTCTGAGGCTATGACTTCAGAACAAGTCTGAATTCAGTTGTTCCTACACAAATGATACCAAACTTTAAACTTAGATATCTCTTTAACAGAAAAAGATTTTTGAATGCTTTCTTCATTATTTTGTTTCTTTTGAAGTCCTCTTTCATATCAAATAAACATGCTTGACCACTGAACAAATACTTTAAATAAAAAAATGTTTACTACTTGGAATTTTTTAATTTCAAATTATCTCAAGATGGTAAATTATAGTCAATTTTCTGTTTGAGTACTTTCCTGGTCACATATCCAATTGTTTTGAAGCTACAAAATTTTAGGAAAAAATTCAATAAGATATATCAAGACAGTCGGAAAATTTATATTTCAATAAGATACAAAAAGAGTTTGGAAGAATGAAACTTAAAGTTGATTATCTTTCTTAACCCTTACTCTTCCAAGGTTCCAAAAATAGAATAAGCTATTTCTGAAATTTTTGGAAAGAGGATTTTTTCAGCACTTTCTGTTCCATTTGTACCAAAACAAGTTTAACTTTGATGAAAGCTAACATGCTGAACTTTCCAAAAATGTGCATATTTCCGAACTCAAATATGCAAATTAGGTCATTGAATTAGCATATTAGTTCTCCAAACATTCTATCTTTATGACACGCTTGTGCCTTGTGGCTAAATAGCAAAAAAATATGGATATAATTTCTTAATCGTCCTTGGAAAGACCTTTCATTTTATACTATTCATCGATTTTTAGGAATCAGAAGGGAAAAAATGACGCAAATATGAAAAATTTGGTACATTTTGACCTAAAAATTATCCCCTGATTCTGTGAATAATCCATCTAATAGTGTATGACACTAAATTTTCCAGAAAAATGCATTTTCCCCTTCTATGATGTCCAAAACTAATAGAATGCAGAAAAAAATGTTTACATCATCATTTGCAAAAAATAAAATAAGAAATTATGCAATTGATATGCAAATTAGGTCATTTACCTCATTTATTATGCACAAACCTGTATTTTGTTTATTTCTGACCCAATTTCAGCCATTACAAGCTTCACAGCTATTTTTATGTTAATAGACTATGCTGATTATCTATTAGACACTTACTTCTGTTCATTCCACATGGAATTCATAAGAAATGTTTGTCGAAAAGGTCCAAATTTGTAAAGTCTTCTGCTATACCTTGTTGCTGCAAATAGAATAAAAAAAATGAGAAAACTTGCAACTATATTCATTCAACTTACTTTAGTTTGGTCTTCCCATAACCAGTTACCAAATACCTCGTGTTTACCGGTTACTCTCCACCAGTACTTTCCACAGATGATAGTCTTTATCGGCTGCAGGGATGACCTTCGACCGTTGTATCTCCTGCAGCCGAGCGTTCCGCTCTTCCTCCCTGGTTTTGAAGGCAGCTTTTTCTGCTGCAGTCGGATTATCTTTGAGTGGTGATGGTGGCGAGACTGCAGCGGAAGGCCTGGAAGGATGCCTGGGCTCATCATCAACGGTCTGTCCCTCTTCCTCTTGGGTTGGGGAGTAGCGGGCGGCTCGTCCTCTTCAAGCATACGCATAACATGTTATCGCATAACAA
>JAIGNY010002405.1:187500-422500 GCA_020152595.1 Chiridota heheva | reverse complement strand
ATTTTACCTCATCTTAGGATTAGTCTATATTATTGTTTTAATAGACTGAAGGTACTACCTTATATTTTACCTCATCTTAGGATTAATCTAGATTATTGTTTTAATAGACTAAAAAGGTACTACCTTATATTTTACCTTATCTTAGGATTAATCTAGATTATTGTTTTAATAGACTGAAGGTACTACCTTATATTTAAGCTCATCTTAGGATTAATCTAGATTATTGTTTTAATAGACTGAAGGTACTACCTTATATTTTACCTCATCTTAGGATTAGTCTAGATTATTGTTTTAATAGACTGAAGGTAATACTTTATATTTTACCTCATCTTAGGATTAGTCTATATTATTGTTTTAATAGACTGAAGGTACTACCTTATATTTTACCTCATCTTAGGATTAGTCTATATTATTGTTTTAATAGATTGAAGGTACTACCTTATATTTTACCTCATCTTAGGATTAGTCTATATTATTGTTTTGATAGACTGAAGGTACTACCTTATATTTTACCTCATCTTAGGATTAGTCTATATTATTGTTTTAATAGACTGAAGGTACTACCTTATATTTTACCTCATCTTAGGATTAATCTAGATTATTGTTTTAATAGACTAAAGGTACTACCTTATATTTTACCTTATCTTAGGATTAATCTAGATTATTGTTTTAATAGACTGAAGGTACTACCTTATATTTAAGCTCATCTTAAGATTAATCTAGATTATTGTTTTAATAGACTGAAGGTACTACCTTATATTTTACCTCATCTTAGGATTAGTCTAGATTATTGTTTTAATAGACTGAAGGTACTACCTTATATTTTACCTCATCTTAGGATTAGTCTATATTATTGTTTTTTAATAGACTGAAGGTACTACCTTATATTTTACCTCATCTTAGGATTAGTCTATATTATTGTTTTAATAGACTGAAGGTACTACCTTATATTTTACCTCATCTTAGGATTAATCTAGATTATTGTTTTAATAGACTGAAGGTACTACCTTATATTTTACCTTATCTTAGGATTAATCTAGATTATTGTTTTAATAGACTGAAGGTACTACCTTATATTTTAAGCTCATCTCTTAGGATTAATCTAGATTATTGTTTTAATAGACTGAGGGTACTACCTTATATTTTTACCTCATCTTAGGATTAATCTAGATTATTGTTTTAATAGACTGAAGGTAATACCTCATCTTAGGATTAGTCTTTATATTTTACCTCATCTTAAGATTAGTCTATATTATTGTTTTGATAGACTGAAGGTACTACCTTATATTTTACCTCATCTTAGGATTAGTCTAGATTATTGTTTTAATAGATTGAAGGTACTACCTTATATTTTACCTCATCTTAGGATTAGTCTATATTATTGTTTTAAGAGACTGAAGGTACTACCTTATATTTTACCTCATCTTAGGATTAATCTAGATTATTGTTTTAATAGACTAAAGGTACTACCTTATATTTTACCTTATCTTAGGATTAATCTAGATTATTGTTTTAATAGACTGAAGGTACTACCTTATATTTAAGCTCATCTTAGGATTAATCTAGATTATTGTTTTAATAGACTGAAGGTACTACCTTATATTTTACCTCATCTTAGGATTAGTCTATATTATTGTTTTAATAGACTGAAGGTAATACCTTATATTTTACCTTATCTTAGGATTAATCTAGATTATTGTTTTAATAGATTGAAGGTACTACCTTATATTTTACCTCATCTTAGGATTAGTCTATATTATTGTTTTAATAGACTGAAGGTACTACCTTATATTTAACCTCATCTTAGGATTAATCTAGAAAATTGTTTTAATAGACTGAAGGTACTACCTTATATTTAACCTCATCTTAGGATTAATCTAGAAAATTGTTTTAATAGACTGAAGGTACTACCTTATATTTAACCTCATCTTAGGATTAATCTAGAAAATTGTTTTAATAGACTGAAGGTACTACCTTATATTTTACCTCATCTTAGGATCAATCTAGATTATGGTTTTAATAGACTGAAGCCCCTCATAGTTGAAATTGTACAGACCCTTAAAGGGGCAGGGTGCTAGACTTGTTGAGGGGCACATTAATGCGTGCGCGAAGTGCTTCGTCTTTTCGGCATGGAGTACATGGGCCCCCTTTTGGCTCAATCCCATGGTGAAGAAGCTCTGGGATTTTAGCTATAATCATACCTCAGAATGAAGCTATTCTGAATGATTAAGGACCATTCATGAGCCAAACAGGACAATTGCTTACTATGCTATCATTCTGTGTTCTGTATCCATGTAAGGTATTTCATTTATGAGGTCAATTAAGATTATTAAGTTTAAAACAGAATTAAATCTATAAAAAAGGAATTAAAAAAAAAAATCTCATGAGGGGCAGGGCGGACCCCCAGGGTGCAGGGTGGACCGCCAGGGGAAGGGCGGGCCCACTGAAGGGCAGGGCGGGCTGCCCCTGTGAAATAGCAAAGCTAGGGGTCTGTTGTATTATTCACGATTTACGAACATTTGTAAAATGAATGTAAACACATCAAATCTACTAAATATTGAACATTTTACTGGAAAAGGATTAATTTGATATGGATGTTATTATAGTTAAGGTGCACTGGAAAAGGATTAATTTGATATGGATGTTATTATAGTTAAGGTGCACTGGAAAAGGATTAATTTGATATGGATGTTATTATAGTTAAGGTGCACTGGAAAAGGATTAATTTGATATGGATGTTATTATAGTTAAGGTGCAGATGACATCCACATAGTTACTGAGAAGGAGCTATATACACTTTAATTGATTTTCTTTCTGAAAATCTGTTCATTTTCACCAGTTAACACATTGAATTGAGTCCTAGCATCGCGTATACGCATCCATACGTTTTTCCTTTCATGTACCAGCATCACGTATACACGACGGATATCATAACATCAATTGCATGGAATTTATTTAAATTGGTGGGGTACTTCCTTTTTTGTCTTGTGAAATTAACGTAAATAAACATTTTGTCTACCTATTTTCAAGTGTAGGGGTTGGTCATACTTCCTGTTTTTGTAAGAAAAGGGTCAAACACGGGACAAAATTTTGTGAACGAAGCAAAGCAGAAATTTATATACGCAATTTACACACAAAATGGCGTTACTATTTGGCCATCCTCTGCCATAAGATAGTGAAGATGAATCTGATTTGGAGCCAGATTTTGTAGATTTTGATACGAACAGTGGTAGTGAGAGTGATTTTGACAGTGATGAATTGACTATAAATAAGTGGAGCAATGATCAATTTGGAATACCCTTCTGGGGCCCTAAGGAAATTATCACACTAAAACCTAGTGGAACTCATTGTGTTAAAAATTCACTGTAAAAATCTGTTAAAACCCACAAAAAAAGTACACCTGTTCTTGTAATATCAAGAGCATTCACAGCAGCGGTATTTACTAACACTGGAAGCGACCTTTAAACTACAGCCATTTAAATCTTCCACTAGTACTGTAAGTGGTCATAAATCTGTGTCTTGCAGTGAAGGCCAAAGAAACATCCACAGGAAAGAGTTATTGTTTGACAGATCTATAGCTCCATGTGCTTTATCAGGGACAGCCCTGAATTATTTGGAGATTTTCCTGATGAAAGTGTGACTGAGTTGGAAAACAACTCCCTCCCTGTTTGTACCGATTTTTACGCATCTGCTGTTTGTACCGATCTTTTCGCATCTGCTGTTTGTACCGATCTTTATGCATTTGCTGTTTGTACCGATCTTTACGCATCTGCTGTTTGTACCGATCTTTACGCATCTGCTGTTTGTACCGATCTTTACGCATCTGCTGTCGGTATCTTTATGCTGTTTTGTACCGATCTTTACGATCTGCTGTTTGTACGATTTTTACGCATCTGCTGTTTGTACCGATCTTTACGATCTTGTCTGTACCGATCTTTATCTGCTGTTTGTACCAATCTTTACGCGTCTGCTGTTTGTACCGATCTTTCTGCATCTGCTGTTTGTACCGATCTTTATGCATCTGCTGTCTGTACCGATCTTTACGCATCTGCTGTTTGTACCAATCTTTACGATCTTTACGCATCTGCTGTTTGTACCGATCTTTACGCATCTTGTTTGTACGATCTTTATCTGCTGTTTGTACCGATCTTTACGCATCTGCTGTTTGTACCGATCTTTACGCATCTGCTGTTTGTACCGATCTTTACGCATCTGCTGTTTGTACCGATCTTTACGTATCTGCTGTTTGTACGATCTTTATGCATCTGCTCTTTGTACCGATCTTTACGCATCTGCTGTTTGTACCGATCTTTATGCATCTGCTGTTTGTACGATCTTTAGGCATCTGCTGTTTGTACCGATCTTTACGCATCTGCTGTTTGTACCGATCTTTACGCATCTGCTGTTTGTACCGATCTTTACGCATCTGCTGTTTGTACCGATCTTTACGATCTGCTTTTGTACCGATCTTTACGCATCTGCTGTTTGTACGGATCTTTACGATCTGCTGTTTGTACCGATCTTTACGCATCTGCTGTTTGTACCGATCTTTATGCATCTGCTCTTTGTACCGATCTTTACGCATCTGCTGTTTGTACCGATCTTTATGCATCTGCTGTTTGTACCGATCTTTACACATCTGCTGTTTGTACCGATCTTTAAGCATCTGCTGTTTGTACGGATCTTTACACATCTGCTGTTTGTACCGATCTTTATGCATCTGCTGTTTGTACGATCTTTATGCATCTGCTGTTTGTACGATCTTTATGCATCTGCTGTTTGTACCGATCTTTACGCATCTGCTGTTTGTACCCGATCTTTACGCATCTGCTGTTTGTACCGATCTTTTGCATCTGCTGTTTGTACCGATCTTTAAACATCTGCTGTATGTACCGATCTTTACGCATCTGCTGTTTGTACGATCTTTAAACATCTGCTGTATGTACCGATCTTTACGCATCTGCTGTTTGTACCGATCTTTACACATCTGCTGTTTGTACCGATCTTTATGCATCTGCTGTTTGTACGATCTTTACGCATCTGCTGTTTGTACGATCTTTAAACATCTGCTGTTTGTACCGATCTTTATGCATCTGCTGTTTGTACGGATCTTTATGCATCTGCTGTTTGTACGGATCTTTAAACATCTGCTGTATGTACCGATCTTTACGCATCTGCTGTTTGTACCGATCTTTAAACATCTGCTCTTTGTACCGATCTTTACGCATCTGCTGTTTGTACCGATCTTTAAACATCTGCTGTATGTACCGATCTTTACGCATCTGCTGTTTGTACGATCTTTAAACATCTGCTGTATGTACCGATCTTTACGCATCTGCTGTTTGTACCGATCTTTACACATCTGCTGTTTGTACCGATCTTTATGCATCTGCTGTTTGTACGATCTTTACGCATCTGCTGTTTGTACGATCTTTACGCATCTGCTGTTTGTACCGATCTTTACGCATCTGCTGTTTGTACCGATCTTTACGCATCTGCTGTTTGTACCGATCTTTACGCATCTGCTGTTTGTACGATCTTTACGCATCTGCTGTTTGTACGGATCTTTACGCATCTGCTGTTTGTACGATCTTTACGCATCTGCTGTTTGTACCGATCTTTACGCATCTGCTGTTTGTACGGATCTTTACGCATCTGCTGTTTGTACCGATCTTTACGCATCTGCTGTTTGTACCGATCTTTACGCATCTGCTGTCTGTACCGATCTTTACGCATCTGCTGTCTGTATGGATCTTTATGCATCTGCTGTTTGTACGGATCTTTACGCATCTGCTGTCTGTACGGATCTTTATGCATCTGCTGTTTGTACCGATCTTTACGCATCTGCTGTTTGTACCGATCTTTACGCATCTGCTGTTTGTACCGATCTTTACGCATCTGCTGTTTGTACGATCTTTACGCATCTGCTGTTTGTACGGATCTTTACGCATCTGCTGTTTGTACGATCTTTACGCATCTGCTGTTTGTACCGATCTTTACGCATCTGCTGTTTGTACGGATCTTTACGCATCTGCTGTTTGTACCGATCTTTACGCATCTGCTGTCTGTACCGATCTTTACGCATCTGCTGTCTGTACCGATCTTTACGCATCTGCTGTCTGTATGGATCTTTATGCATCTGCTGTTTGTACGGATCTTTACGCATCTGCTGTCTGTACGGATCTTTATGCATCTGCTGTTTGTACCGATCTTTATGCATCTGCTGTCTGTACGGATCTTTACGCATCTGCTGTCTGTACGGATCTTTATGCATCTGCTGTTTGTACGGATCTTTACGCATCTGCTGTCTGTACGGATCTTTATGCATCTGCTGTTTGTACGGATCTTTACACATCTGCTGTTTGTACGGATCTTTATGCATCTGCTGTTTGTACGGATCTTTACGCATCTGCTGTTTGTACGGATCTTTACGCATCTGCTCTTTGTACCGATCTTTACGCATCTGCTGTTTGTACCGATCTTTATGCATCTGCTGTTTGTACCGATCTTTAGGCATCTGCTGTTTGTACCGATCTTTATGCATCTGCTGTCTGTACCGATCTTTACGCATCTGCTGTCTGTACGGATCTTTATGCATCTGCTGTTTGTACGGATCTTTACGCATCTGCTGTTTGTACGGATCTTTACGCATCTGCTCTTTGTACCGATCTTTATGCATCTGCTGTTTGTACCGATCTTTACGCATCTGCTGTTTGTACCGATCTTTATGCATCTGCTGTTTGTACCGATCTTTAGGCATCTGCTGTTTGTACCGATCTTTATGCATCTGCTGTTTGTACCGATCTTTACGCATCTGCTGTCTGTACGGATCTTTATGCATCTGCTGTTTGTACGGATCTTTACGCATCTGCTGTCTGTACGATCTTTACATCTGCTGTTTGTACGGATCTTTACGATCTGCTGTTTGTACGGATCTTTACGCATCTGCTCTTTGTACCGATCTTTACGCATCTGCTGTTTGTACGGATCTTTACACATCTGCTGTTTGTACGGATCTTTACACATCTGCTGTTTGTACGGATCTTTACGCATCTGCTCTTTGTACCGATCTTTATGCATCTGCTGTTTGTACCGATCTTTACGCATCTGCTGTTTGTACCGATCTTTATGCATCTGCTGTTTGTACCGATCTTTAGGCATCTGCTGTTTGTACCGATCTTTATGCATCTGCTGTTTGTACCGATCTTTACGCATCTGCTGTCTGTACGGATCTTTATGCATCTGCTGTTTGTACGGATCTTTACGCATCTGCTGTCTGTACGGATCTTTATGCATCTGCTGTTTGTGCCGATCTTTATGCATCTGCTGTTTGTACCGATCTTTCTGCATCTGCTGTTTGTACCGATCTTTATGCATCTGCTGTTTGTACCGATCTTTATGCATCTGCTGTTTGTACCGATCTTTAGGCATCTGCTGTTTGTACCGATCTTTCTGCATCTGCTGTTTGTACCGATCTTTATGCATCTGCTGTTTGTACCGATCTTTATGCATCTGCTGTTTGTACCGATCTTTACACATCTGCTGTTTGTACGGATCTTTACACATCTGCTGTTTGTGCCGATCTTTACACATCTGCTGTTTGTACGGATCTTTACGCATCTGCTGTTTGTACCGATCTTTACGCATCTGCTGTTTGTACGGATCTTTACGCATCTGCTCTTTGTACCGATCTTTATGCATCTGCTGTTTGTACGGATCTTTACGCATCTGCTCTTTGTACCGATCTTTACGCATCTGCTGTTTGTACCGATCTTTATGCATCTGCTGTTTGTACCGATCTTTACGCATCTGCTGTTTGTACCGATCTTTATGCATCTGCTGTTTGTACCGATCTTTAGGCATCTGCTGTTTGTACCGATCTTTATGCATCTGCTGTTTGTACCGATCTTTACGCATCTGCTGTCTGTACGGATCTTTATGCATCTGCTGTTTGTACGGATCTTTACGCATCTGCTGTCTGTACGGATCTTTATGCATCTGCTGTTTGTACGGATCTTTACGCATCTGCTGTTTGTACGGATCTTTACGCATCTGCTCTTTGTACCGATCTTTACGCAT
Source organism: Chiridota heheva (assembly GCA_020152595.1). NCBI lineage: Eukaryota > Metazoa > Echinodermata > Holothuroidea > Apodida > Chiridotidae > Chiridota > Chiridota heheva. The sequence continues at coordinate 414,421 of JAIGNY010002405.1, read as the reverse complement.
CTGCTGTTTGTACCGATCTTTATGCATCTGCTGTTTGTACCGATCTTTAGGCATCTGCTGTTTGTACCGATCTTTATGCATCTGCTGTTTGTACCGATCTTTACGCATCTGCTGTCTGTACGGATCTTTATGCATCTGCTGTTTGTACGGATCTTTACGCATCTGCTGTTTGTACGGATCTTTACGCATCTGCTGTTTGTACCGATCTTTAGGCATCTGCTGTTTGTACGGATCTTTATGCATCTGCTGTTTGTACCGATCTTTACGCATCTGCTGTCTGTACCGATCTTTAAACATCTGCTCTTTGTACCGATCTTTACGCATCTGCTGTTTGTACCGATCTTTACGCATCTGCTGTTTGTACCGATCTTTACGCATCTGCTGTTTGTACCGATCTTTACGCATCTGCTGTCTGTACCGATCTTTAAACATCTGCTCTTTGTACCGATCTTTATGCATCTGCTGTTTGTACCGATCTTTACGCATCTGCTGTCTGTACCGATCTTTAAACATCTGCTCTTTGTACCGATCTTTACGCATCTGCTGTTTGTACCGATCTTTACGCATCTGCTGTTTGTACCGATCTTTACACATCTGCTGTTTGTACCGATCTTTACGCATCTGCTGTTTGTACCGATCTTTACGCATCTGCTGTTTGTACGGATCTTTACACATCTGCTGTTTGTGCCGATCTTTACACATCTGCTGTTTGTACGGATCTTTACGCATCTGCTGTTTGTACCGATCTTTACGCATCTGCTGTTTGTACGGATCTTTACGCATCTGCTGTTTGTACGGATCTTTACGCATCTGCTGTTTGTACGGATCTTTACACATCTGCTGTTTGTACGGATCTTTACGCATCTGCTGTTTGTACCGATCTTTACACATCTGCTGTTTGTACGGATCTTTACACATCTGCTGTTTGTACCGATCTTTACACATCTGCTGTTTGTACGGATCTTTACGCATCTGCTGTTTGTACCGATCTTTACACATCTGCTGTTTGTACGGATCTTTACACATCTGCTGTTTGTACCGATCTTTACACATCTGCTGTTTGTACGGATCTTTACACATCTGCTGTTTGTACGGATCTTTACACATCTGCTGTTTGTACGGATCTTTACGCATCTGCTGTTTGTACCGATCTTTACACATCTGCTGTGTGTACCGATCTTTACGCATCTGCTGTTTGTACCGATCTTTACACATCTGCTGTGTGTACCGATCTTTACACATCTGCTGTTTGTACCGATCTTTACACATCTGCTGTTTGTACCGATCTTTACACATCTGCTGTTTGTACGGATCTTTACACATCTGCTGTATGTACCGATCTTTACACATCTGCTGTTTGTACGGATCTTTACACATCTGCTGTTTGTGCCGATCTTTACACATCTGCTGTTTGTACGGATCTTTACGCATCTGCTGTTTGTACCGATCTTTACGCATCTGCTGTTTGTACGGATCTTTACGCATCTGCTGTTTGTACCGATCTTTACACATCTGCTGTTTGTACGGATCTTTACGCATCTGCTGTTTGTACCGATCTTTACGCATCTGCTGTTTGTACGGATCTTTACACATCTGCTGTTTGTACCGATCTTTATGCATCTGCTCTTTGTACCGATCTTTAGGCATCTGCTGTTTGTACGGATCTTTACGCATCTGCTGTTTGTACCGATCTTTACACATCTGCTGTTTGTACCGATCTTTACGCATCTGCTGTTTGTACGGATCTTTACGCATCTGCTGTTTGTGCCGATCTTTACGCATCTGCTGTTTGTACCGATCTTTAGGCATCTGCTGTTTGTACCGATCTTTATGCATCTGCTGTTTGTACCGATCTTTACGCATCTGCTGTTTGTACCGATCTTTACGCATCTGCTGTTTGTACCGATCTTTACGCATCTGCTGTTTGTACCGATCTTTACGCATCTGCTGTTTGTACCGATCTTTAAACATCTGCTCTTTGTACCGATCTTTACACATCTGCTGTTTGTACCGATCTTTATGCATCTGCTGTTTGTACCGATCTTTACGCATCTGCTGTTTGTACCGATCTTTACGCATCTGCTGTTTGTACCGATCTTTACGCATCTGCTGTTTGTACCGATCTTTACGCATCTGCTGTTTGTACCGATCTTTACGCATCTGCTGTTTGTACCGATCTTTACGCATCTGCTGTTTGTACGGATCTTTACGCATCTGCTGTTTGTACCGATCTTTACACATCTGCTGTTTGTACCGATCTTTATGCATCTGCTGTTTGTACCGATCTTTACGCATCTGCTGTTTGTACCGATCTTTACGCATCTGCTGTTTGTACCGATCTTTAAACATCTGCTCTTTGTACGATCTTTACATCTGCTGTTTGTACGATCTTTATGCATCTGCTGTTTGTACGATCTTTACGCATCTGCTGTTTGTACGGATCTTTACGCATCTGCTGTTTGTACCGATCTTTATGCATCTGCTCTTTGTACCGATCTTTACGCATCTGCTGTTTGTACCGATCTTTATGCATCTGCTGTTTGTACGATCTTTACACATCTGCTGTTTGTACCGATCTTTATGCATCTGCTGTTTGTACCGATCTTTACGCATCTGCTGTTTGTACCGATCTTTATGCATCTGCTGTTTGTACCGATCTTTACGCATCTGCTGTTTGTACCGATCTTTACGCATCTGCTGTTTGTACCGATCTTTACGCATCTGCTGTTTGTACCGATCTTTATGCATCTGCTGTTTTGTACGATCTTTACACATCTGCTGTTTGTACGATCTTTAGGCATCTGCTGTTTGTACCGATCTTTACGCATCTGCTGTTTGTACCGATCTTTCTGCATCTGCTGTTTGTACCGATCTTTACACATCTGCTGTTTGTACCGATCTTTATGCATCTGCTGTTTGTACCGCTCTTTACGCATCTGCTGTTTGTACCGATCTTTACGCATCTGCTGTTTGTACCGATCTTTATGCATCTGCTGTTTGTACCGATCTTTACGCATCTGCTGTTTGTACCGATCTTTATGCATCTGCTGTTTGTACCGATCTTTACGCATCTGCTGTTTGTACGATCTTTACGCATCTGCTGTTTGTACGGATCTTTACGCATCTGCTGTTTGTACCGATCTTTACGCATCTGCTGTGTGTACCGATCTTTATGCATCTGCTGTTTGTACCGATCTTTATGCATCTGCTGTTTGTACGATCTTTACGCATCTGCTGATATAGTCCTGGTTTTCCTTATTGCAGTAAACTTAAGATAGGACAAATTGATTGTTTATTACACTCACAAAAAGTCTGTATTCATTCTCCACATTTTATTCGGAAGTTCATGTTATATTTCTGAATAACTATTTGGTCAGAGATGTTCAGATTTAAAAAATAGTTGACTTCATGCATTTTGTTTCAGCTCTCAGAAATTAATAACATGTGTGTGGTTCAAGTAATACTATACTAGGCCTATGCTATATTCACAACCTGGAATATTAACTCATTTATGCACTTCTTTGCTTTTTAAGAGCTCACTAAAAAGCATCTTTATCCTTCGAATTTGTTTGTAAAAGCATGGAGTTGTACAATTTGGGACCATGGTAAAAACAATATAACAACACATTATCTATTCTTGTTTAACTCAACTTAGAAATAAAATAATAAGAAGCATAAGATAAAAACATGTAACATATACTCAACCATCTCCCTGATGATGAAAACACCGCAAACACATTTATTACGAAGTATGTATTCTACAAGTAACATACGAAAAGATAGGAAACATTGAATACAATTCCAATTATTTTTTAGATTGTTCATTCTTATCACTTCCTTGCTATCAAAACAATAACACAGATCGACCTTTCCCACTCAAGAGTCATTAATTTTCTCTGTAATACCCAGGCCTGTTTATCTTTTAGGAGGAGTGACAGCCCAAGAACACATTTATTATTCCTCTGGGAGTTTCCAGAGAATTTAACAGCAGTGAATTTCAGAGGAAATCCATGATAAAAAGCACTGATTTTTTTATGGCTGTGAAATATTGCAGAAAATTTAAACAGATTTCTGACAAATTTACATCTGTTAAAGTGTTCATAGTTATGTTAACTTTGCAGTTTTTTTGTTTTTGTAGATGACACGGCACAGTTGATTACATTAATTTTTAAACTACTTGGAAATGTATTCAAGTTATGAGTTAGACACCTCACTTCAGTGTTCACACTAATGTTCAATATTTATTATTTATTTATTTTTAGGGGGTGATTCACCCACCCTTCCCTTGTGTAATTTTGGGAAGCCTTGAAAAAGGGGGGGATTTATAAAAAAAAAATCTGAAAAAGGTTTAAATACCCCCCCAAAAAAGGCAAAATTTGGCTGGAAAAATTGCCAAAATTTGACATTTTTCTGCCATTTTTTTGGGTGGGAATTTTCTCCCTTCAATTATTTTTTGGCAGGAATTTGACAATATGTGCAGGAATCCCGCTCCTTAATGTAAATACTGCCTCACTTATCTCTGGATTATAATCCCTGACGATAAAACAGCTGGTCATACAATTAGGAATATGTTCTGAAGGCCACACTTATTCATTGGGCCACATTAATTGCATTGTATTCTTACATTCCTGCTTTGCCTAGATATGAGTACCATTGGGCAGATGGCCACACTGTGAAGAAGCCGATCAAATGTTCCGCTCCTAAGTACATTGACTACCTGATGACATGGGTCCAGGATCAGCTTGATGATGAAATGATATTCCCTGCTCGTATTGGTAAGAAAATACAAATTAAGGGTTTATGGATAAACGACTTTCTCTACTGTCCCTTTGCCACTGGGTATTGTACAGTTAGGCTCATTGACGGGAAGGAAGGGGGGGTTGGCAGTTAGTATCAATTATGATGCGGCAAAGGGATGCAAGGGAAAGTCCATGACTGAGGAAGGGTCAGTTTTCATTATCATGTCAATTGCTCATGCACATTTTTCGTATTTGAAGTATAGGTGATGCAATATTTTCCTTTAAAGTTTAATTTTTTAGGGGTCAGGTTTTTTTTTTATTTCTTATTTCTTTCTTTATTATTTCTTATTTTGTATTTTCTCTATTCTTTTTAGTTACAACTATGTATATACTCATAGTAGATTAAGTCACATTATCTCATTACTTTGAGGAAGTGCCCTACTCGTTAAGCCATGCTGGTTTTGTAGGGCACTTCCTTTTACAACTTTCTGTATTTTTGTTATATGTATATCATTATCATTATCATTATCATTATTACTGTTATTGTTTGTTTTGAATGTTGTGAAGAAACAAATAAACAAAATGAAATGAAATTTTCTCTTGCTAAATTTTGATTAAGAGTAGGTAGGATAGAGATTGAAATTTACACATTTTTAACTGAAAGAACATTGGTGAAGGACTGACAAACTCAGAAATTAATTGCTCCTATCTTTCTGATGTCACAAATTTACATAAAACTTTGCATAATTTAGTATCATAAGGTCTTTAATTTCAAAAGTAAAGTGGTCAACTTTGATGACAATTTTTGCTGAATTAGTATCTCATGAGATACTTATTTCATTCCTTTTGAAAGCGTTGGACTAAACTTTGTTTTGCTTTTTGACTAAACTATTTTTATTTTTTTTGACTAAACTATTTTTTTGTGACTAAACCATGACTTGTCCTTCTCCTTGAAAATTTGTTCCAGCAAATCATAAGCACAAACTTAATGTAACAAATAATAAAACCACTTATCTTAATTCAAGTAACCACTCAACCCCACAATAAGGACTTCATCTATTGCTAATTTGATAATCAACACCAATCCTTACAACAACCCAAGACCAACAGGTGAAAGAGTAAAATAGAGTCATTGATTATGGGAAATTTGATCCTAATTACTTGTGGTTTCAGAATAAAGAAAATTAAAAAGAGGAAAAGTCTGACCCGACCTGCTTATATATCTGGTCGGGTCTGACTGTTTGAAATCTTAAGGAGCATAACAACTAATGCTACTTGTTTTTGTTTTTTATTAAACTATTTTGTTTTTAATAAACTATTTTTGTCCAATAGGTGTGCCTTTTCCGAAAAACTTCATGAACATTGCCAAAACCATCCTGAAACGTCTATTCCGTGTTTACGCTCACGTCTACCACCAGCATTTTTCAGAAATCGTTTATCTCAAAGAGGAGGCTCACCTCAACACTTCCTTTAAACACTTCATCTTTTTCGTTCAAGAGTTCAATATGATCGACAAGAGAGAACTCATACCGCTTCACGATCTTATAGAACGGCTGAATAAAGGCTAAATGTCATCTTTCACCTTTTGATGAAGAAAGAATATGCAGAGAGTCTTCCAGCATTGATTAAGGGGTAACGTGTAATAAGGTAGCAAGTCTTAATGATGTTTTGTAGCTTTTGTGAAGATAATCTACCATGACAAGATTTTCTTGAAGATTCTTTTTAAGATATTCGTAAATTATGGATTAACCAACATGGTTGATCATGGATCTGATGATTTAGGTGAGCCACATTAATGTGGTGGGTTAGGTGAGCCACATTATTGTGGTGGGCTGAGAAATGACTCTTACATTGAAGATCTTCAGTGGCAGAACTAGCAATATAACTCAGGTTAGTACAATCCAGGGACTAATAAAGGTTAATACAATCCAGGGACTAATAAGCTAGAAGGAGAGAGGTGCATGTTGAAAGAGTTAATGAATACTTTAAGAACATTAATGTTAATTAACATTAATTCTATATACTTTATTCACCTTGAAAAGAAATTTTTGCTTCCTGTACCACCGCTATGCCACTTCCTGTCCCAGTCCAATCAAGTTCAGGATGCCGGTTCTTTTGACAAGCACGCAATGAGACTGTGCAATTGTGAAATTGCACATTATAAAAAAACGATACGATTAACAGATGGGTCAGCTTGACACCCTCCCCCATTTTGATCCTTACGTGGCTCCTTTTCATATGCTTCATGTGTTCTACACTTCATTCAGTAGTAAACATGCCAGTAGTTCTTGTAATAATTTAAAGAACTATTGGTCATATAGAGGCAGTATTAGCTGAGAAGTTTTAAATTAAAAAACCATGTGAATAGCACGAAGCGTTTAGTAAAATTAGTCTCATATTGACAATTTTACAACTTTTTGCATCATAATGCAATTTCATCCCTTGTTATAGATACAAAGAGATTTGATAGATTTTCCATTTCTTTCCTTGTTATAGATAAAAAGTTTTTGATAAATCTTCCCCACTTTCATCCCTTGTTATAGATACAAAGAGATTTGATCAATCTTTCCAACTTCCATCCCTTGTTATATGATACAAAGAGATTTGATCAATCTTCCCCACTTTTATCCCTTGTTATAGACACAAAGAGATTTGATCAATCTTCCCCACTTACATCCCTTGTTATAGATACAAAGAGATTTGATCAATCTTCCCTACTTACATCCCTTATTATAGATACAAAGAGATTTGATCAATCTTCCCCCACTTTCATCCCTTGTTATAGATACAAAGAGGTTTGATCAATCTTCCCCACTTTCATCCCTTGTTATAGATACAAAGAGATTTGATCAATCTTCCCCCACTTTTATCCCTTGTTATAGATACAAAGAGATTTGATCAATCTTCCCCACTTGCATCCCTTGTTATAGATACAAAAGATTTGATCAATCTTCCCCACTTTCATATCTAGTTATAGATACAAAGAGATTTGATCAATCTTCCCCACTTTCATCACTTCTTATAGATACAAAGAGATTTAAGAAATCTTCCCCACTTACATCCCTTGTTATAGACACAAAGAGATTTAATCAATCTTCCCCACTTTCATATCTAGTTATAGATACAAAGAGATTTGATCAATCTTCCCCACTTACATCCCTTGTTATAGACACAAAGAGATTTGATCAATCTTCCCCACTTACATCCCTTGTTATAGATACAAAGAGATTTGATCAATCTTCCCCACTTTCATCACTTCTTATAGATACAAAGAGATTTAAGAAATCTTCCCCACTTACATCCCTTGTTATAGACACAAAGAGATTTGATCAATCTTCCCCACTTTCATCACTTCTTATAGATACAAAGAGATTTAAGAAATCTTCCCCCACTTACATCCTTGTTATAGACACAAAGAGATTTAATCAATCTTCCCCACTTTCATATCTAGTTATAGATACAAAGAGATTTGATCAATCTTCCCCACTTTCATCACTTGTTATAGATACAAAGAGATTTGATCAATCTTCCCCACTTTCATTTCATCCCTTGTTATAGATACAAAGTGATGTGATCAATCTTCCCCACTTTCATATCTAGTTATAGATACAAAGAGATTTGATCAATCTTCCCCACTTTCATCACTTGTTATAGATACAAAGAGATTTGATCAATCTTCCCCACTTTCATTTCATCCCTTGTTATAGATACAAAGAGATGTGATCAATCTTCACTACTTTATCCCTTGTTATAGATACAAAGAAATGTGATCAATCTTCCCAACTTCAATCCCTTGTTATAGATACAAAGAGATATGATCAATTTTCCCACTTTCATCCCTTGTTATAGATACAAAGAGATTAAACCAATCTGCCCCTCCGCCCTCATCCCTTGTTATAGATACAAATATATTTGACCAATCTTCCCCTCCACCTTCATCCCTTGTTATGGATAGAAAGAGATTTGATCAATTTTCCCCTCCACCTTTGAATTTTTGTCAAGCTACTGTCCGGTAACTAAATGTTTGTTCCTTTCCAATTAAGTTCCTTCAGGGATTTTTTTTATTTTATAGAAAAATGATCTGTAATTGTATATAATTCCACTGCCATTAGATTCATACAGCATAGCATGAGATGGGTAGAAAGAAAAAAAAATCTTTTGAGAACATGAAATGATTTAATAGTTTCCATAGTTTAAGTTTGTAAATAGGTGATTACATATATTCAAACGCCCATTCAAAACAGTCAGTATTTTCGGTATATGGACAGGTAGCAACACCATGAACTCAAATAGTTTAAAATGTACTAAAAAAAATGCAAACACGTAAAAAGTCCCGTCCAAATCGGTTAGAAAAACTATTTTAGAATTTTCAAATTTAGATACCCAAGTAGCACAAATTGTGTACTATTTTGTGAGCTCAGAATGGGACTAGAAATTTGCTCATGTTAACTTATTGTTTTTCGGTCCTTCTCCTTAATATTTTGAATGGGAAAAATTGGCTGTACTGAACAGGAAATTTGATAATATTATAAGCGTGACCCAGATGAAGCAGTAGAACACAATTTGATGTGGGAAAGAAATATACTGAATTACATTAAAGGATTTGAGCTGTATTCCTGCTTTACATCTAACTTTTGCACATGCTGAAAAATTGTACAAACTTTGATGTGTTGTAACATAAAAACTATAAGTGCAGTTGTGATCAATTGAAGACTGTTCTGCTCAGAATTACATGGCATTGCATTCAAAAATTGACCAATTGTGATGAGTTCTTTGCTATTGTCAACTGTCTCAATTGATGGTGATTATAGCTAATATTGCTGCTCCCGTTTTGTAGATCTTTTAAAAATATAAAAAGATAAATATATTATAGCAGTGGTTTTAATAAAGTAAGAGAATTATACAGATTTATACATGAATATCTTATACTAAGTGACGCCAATGTTTATTATGAAGAATAATTATGCAAATATGATGGGAGACTTTAAAATTTTTTAATGTTTCATATCCTTCAAAAGTTTAAGAAATAATCGTTGATTTTAAGTACATTTTGCAGCTGACACAGTAAGTTGATATCCTTGATACTTTTTAAACGCTAAATAAAACTTTGTTCTTCGAACTTCGTTCTTAAATGGTATGTAGAAATTCCTTTTTAATGTGAAAGCAATTTTTTAATCCGTTTCAGGAATTATAAAGGAAGAGCCAACCTGAGATTTTTGATTCCTGTCTTTACCAAAGTTTTAAAATCAGTTGATGTTATCAATTTCCAAAATATGATATGACTTCTCTGATCTCTTCTTATAAGACAGCTCTGCATTAAATAATTTATAGTAGATATTGGTGTTTCCATACATACAATTGGTGTTTCCATACATACAATTGGTGTTTCCATACATACAATTGGTGTTTCCATACATACAATTGGTGTTTCCATACATACAATTGGTGTTTCCATACATACAATGCACATCTGTGCTAGCAGTAACACCTACAGTACTGTCTTGCCATGTAGTCCCCATTGCATCTAGTACTAGTAGTAGTGCTAGCAGTAATAGTGCTAGCAGTATTAGTGCTAGCAGTAGTAGTACTAGCAGTAATAGTGCTAGCAGCAGTAGTGCTAGCAGTAATAGTGCTAGCAGTAGTAGTGCTAGCAGCAGTAGTGCGAGCAGTAATAGTGCTAGCAGTAGTAGTGCTAGCAGTAATAGTGCTAGCAGTAGTAGTGCTAGCAGTAATGGTGCTGCAGTAGTGGTGCTAGCGGCACTGGTGCTGGCAGCAGTGGTGCAAGCGGTACTGGTGCTGGCGGTAGTAAAAGTGCTGGCAGTAGTAGTGCTAGCGGTAAGGTGCTGGCAGTAATGGTGCTGGCGGCGGTGGTCGTGCGGTAATGGTGCTGGCAGTAGTGGTGCTGGCGGTAGTAGTGCTAGCAGTAATAGTGCTAGCAGTAATAGTGCTAGCAGTAGTAGTGCTAGCAGCAGTAGTGCGAGCAGTAATAGTGCTAGCAGTAGTAGTGCTAGCAGTAGTAGTGCTAGCAGTAGTAGTGCTAGCAGTAGTAGTGCTAGCAGTAATACCTACTTTCTTTCCCTGTATTCCCACATTGCTTCTAGTACTGCGAGTGAAGATGTGATCTCATTTCTACTCTTAATTTTAGTCACTTTTATCCAAATCTGAACAAACTTTTAATATGAATGTCTCCTTCAGGCATGAGCTATTTCAACACATTATGTATCATCTTTAAGTTCCAGATATCATATAATTTATCATATAACTCATGTAATATAAGAGGAATGAGAAAGTGATCATAACATACAGTATATTATATGTAAAATTGTATCATGTCATCACCATATATATTTTGTTGCATTTGTGATTACTTTTTTTATATTTTTAGACTTTTAAGCCTAGAATGAGTTTTGGCAGTTAGTTTACGCTATTTGTATGTAATCTTCTCTGAGAAGGTCAGACGTTTTAATTAAATGTGATTTATGCATGAGAATAGTTGACCTTTGGCCTTTAAAAGCCATATGAAGAGGAGATTTATAAAAGCCATATGAAGAGGAGATTTTGTTAATTTGATGCTATATTCAGTTTCATGAAAGAAACATTTGAGAATTGTTGATGTTTTAGTTACTATGACCAGAAGTGGTCAGATAATGGGAAGGTTATCCTGGGTTCTTATTTAAGAACATGTCTCTTCTATACTTGTAGGTGTGGGGTCCACGGGGACAGTAGGGGCAACAGCCCTGTTAGGGACACGTAACCCCTATTTTCACTCTCATAACAGGAAATAACCGATGTATTTCTGATTTTTAGTCCACTGTTGGGGATGCTAGCCATCCCCTCCCCCATGGGTAAATTACCCCTGCTTCTCTGACCCATATTGTTGGAAGAGAAATAGGACCTTATATAATTATATATATTTATAAATATTTATTAATATTTAAATTATTCCACAAGTCATTCATGATTTCCAAATTATTCATTTTTTCTTGATATTAGTTTTAAGTAATGAAGTCATCCATTTGAAGTAATTCATACATGTAGGTGTAGGAACCAGGAAGATGGGGCGGGGGAGGGAGGGGGGAGGGGCATGGGCACGCTTCCTTTCACACAAAAATGATGAAAGTACTCCTTTTTGAAAATGAAAAGTGCCCCTCAATTACTGTCAAGGTGCAAGAACTGGTGGATGTGCACACACTTTTTATAAAATGAATTAAGTGCCCCTTAAGTACTGATCCAATAGTAGGAAAATGGGTGACTTTTGTCTATCCCATGTATGACCCCATTTGAAAATGCCCCTTTCTAAAAATTGAGTGCTCCTCTTACTTTGTTGTTTTGGGCTCACTTATTCTATCAACAGATGAGGATGGGGGATATATGCATATGATTTGGGAAGTGCCCCCTCACAGATTCCTTCACCCCAAAGTAATTAAACCATGATTTATGGATTGGAAGGGGAACCACTCCCATTAATTCTGCCTGCAAGAAGCTGTATCTTGATCTTTGTTATAACCACCATATGTCACTTTAGATGATGGATGTTTTAAATGTTTTTTGCCACATTGCATGCAATACCTCATTTTTGTTGTACAAAACTAAGCACGAATATCATTTTATTTGATGGGTGATAAAGAACACCCGCATTGGGTGATATTCATGACCTGTACATAACATATGTTAATAGCAAATTTTGTATTCTGTTTATTTTGTATATGTGTACATCTTTTTTTTCATCAAATTTTTAGCTCTAGGTAGTTCATGTAAGTCTAATAAAAGTTTCTATCAAGATGATATTTGAAATGAATTTCTTGTGCAAACTATTTCATAAAAGGATTAGTTCAGGGGTCAAACAAGTTCATCTTGTATGAAAGAGGATGTCAAAACAAACAAATTGGTGAAGAAAGCATTCACAAATCTTTTTCCCTTAAGGAGATATTTAAGTTTAAAGTTTGGTATCATTTGTGTAAAAATGACTGAAATCAGACTAGTTGTGATGTCACTGCCTCAGATTTCTGAAAGTCTTTATGTGTTCTATCATATTTTGTCCTTCGATTTTGTGACTTAAAAACCATTGGATATGTCAGGATAGTAAAACAGAATCTTGTAAAAATAATTATAAATTATTACCTATAGAAAGTTTAAGGGAAAAAGGAAAACAGTTAGATATATTTTCTTTAAAATACATTAATAAATGAAAAGAATCTAAAGATAATGGCGCTAACCTTCCATAGTAGACTTCCTACACCAGTCATTTCTAAAAAGATGAGTCAGCGCTTTAAATCTTAATATCTCCTGAACGGAATAAGATTTATGAACAGTTTTTTTGACCATTTTGTTTCTTTTAAAGTCCTTTTTCACATAAGATAAACTTGCTTGACCACAGAACTAATCCTTTAAGTGCTTTATTGTAGTTTTATCACCTTAATGTATTGTGACACTAAAGTTTATCAGGTCTGAAATTTCATTTTGTTTTTATATTTATTTTTGGTGGTAGTGGGGGAGAGGGAGGGCAATATATGCAGCTTGATTGTCTTTGAAATGAATTGGGGTACAATGTCATGAAAGGGTTAGTCAAAAGTGCACTCAAAAGTTACTTAAATGAAAAGAAAAAAAATTAAGACAGTTTACTTACAGAAGTGTCTGCTTTGAGGGGGAGGGGAAAGTTGGGGCACAAAACTATACAGGGATTTCCCCCTCTAACTTAGTGACACCAGACTGACAGAAATACAAGGGTAACTCTGCTGTGATGGGGAGGGGGAAAGTTGGGGCACAAAACTATAAGGGTATTTCCCCTTCTGACTTAGTGACACCAGACTGACAGAAATACAAGGGTAACTAAAGAGGTTTGTGTGTAATGGTAGAAGGCAATTGTCCTACATTGTCCTACCTCCTGTTCCACTTGTTGCTGTCATTCAAACAAAATTGAACAATGATTCAAATTGTGTTTATGACAGAGGTCGATGGTTGTGTGTGCATTGATGGGTGAAAGTTTTAGATCAAATCATGCAAGTCAAAATATAAGCCTCATCTTTTTGACCTAAATTTCCCAGTCGACAAGAGAAAAGTGGAACATACAAGGACTCACAATATCTGACGGGTTGGATATTACCACTTGCTTGCTACAAACTGTTGGACCAATTCAGAGTCATAAAGAGCTAAACGTTTAGCGTTATAATTCTTGATTATTTCCACAACCACATATCGACCTCAATAGGCCACCTCCCCATCTTTATTCAAAACTTCTTCTCATCCAGGCAGTTTCAAGTTCGTATTGGCCACACCCTCTCCAACCCTTACCCCCAAAAAGAGGGTGTCCTCAAAGGCAGCATCCTTTCCCCTACTCTCTTCAACCTGAGCATTAAACAACATCGCCAGCAATCTTGGCCCCAACATCAAACGTGGACGACTTGACTTCATCATCTTTTACTCTGAGGAGTAGACTTCACCATCTTCTACTCCTCCCCTAGCTTTTCTTCTGTCAAAAATAGGCTCCAACTTAGCCTCAATTGGCTGCAAAATTGGTGCAACAATAGTGATTTTAAATTCTCCAAAGACAAGACAGTCTGCATACACTTCTGTCATTTTAACAACCTTCATACCAACCTCTTGCTCAATGGCAATCGCATCTCTGAAGTTGACCACACTAAGTTCCTGGACCCCAAGCTCTCCTACAAGCAGCACATCACCACCTTGAAACAAATGCAACAGCTCCCTCAACTTCTCCTCTGTCTCCTCTCCAACACCACTTAGGGTGCGAATTCCCACACTCTCCTCAAAATCTTCAGGCTCACCATTCGTGCCAAGCTTGACTACGGCAATATTGCCTACTGTGTCGCTTACAACTCTTGCCTCAACCACATCAACACCATCCAAAATGAAGCCCTCAGGCTTTGCCTGGGTGCCTACACATTGAAGCCATTGAACCCCCCTTTCTGCTAAGGTGTAGAAAGCTTAGCCTTTCCTATGCTTTTAGAGCCCTCACTAACACCCAAAACCCCTGTATACAACCTCATTATGTACCCCAATTTCTCCACCCTCTTTGATAAGACTAAAACCCTTGCTCTTCAGCTTACGCATTAAACCCGACCTCCACCATCTCAGCATCAACTACGCCACTCTTGGCACCTTCTCCCGGCCCACTTTTCCTCCCTGGGCCACCCCCTTACCTTCTATCTACCTGGGCCTCTCCACTCTATCACAAAACCCAAACCCACCCCAACCTTTTCATCAACCTCCACAAGCAAATCAAAGACCAACTCTCAAACTACACCTTCATCTATACTGATGGCTCCAAGAAAGGCGACAGGACAGCTGCTATCATCCAAGGTATTCTCGGCCGAGGCTATCTTACTCACCCTCAACTATCTTACTCACCCTCAACTATATTGAGTACCCTCCACTTAGCCATCTTCACAGAGCCCAAGTCTGTCCTTAATTCTTTACTTAATATTAGGTGGAAAAACCCCACGTCCCACCTCCTCTGTAAATGCCCTCCCTCCCCTCTGCAAAAAAAGTATTCTTTTCTTCTTGATACCCAGCCATGTTGGCATCCCCGGCAATGACTAGAGCTTATTCAGCTGCTAAGCTTTCCCTCAACTTACCCCCTTTCCCGAAACCCTTTCTGACATCAAACTGCATGTCGCTACCCTTGTTCGTGACCGCTGGCAAACCTCATGAGACTCAACATTGACAACAAACTCCACGACATCCAGCCCACCATTCCGACCAAACCCACCATTCCGACCAAACCCACCATTCGACCAAACCCACCATTCCGACCACATTACCCACTTTAGAATAGGTCACACGCACCTTCTTACTGGCTACGCCCCACCCTCTGCACCAATTGCCATTGCCCCCTCAGTCCACCACATCCTCCTTGCCTGCCCCATTTACAACCTTCCCAGAGTTTCTCTCACCTCACAACTCCATAGCTGAGCTCTTCCAGAAAAACCCTTTAGATAAAATTATCTCCTTCCTTCATCGTGCCTCCCTCTACAACCATATTTAGTCCTCCTCTCTCACCCCCTCTCACTTAAGCCTTTTTGTCCCCTGCACTTCCTCTCTTGATCCCAGCTTCTAGTCCCTGTACTTCTCTCAGATCTAACCTCTCAGGCACAATTTGACCCTTGCTGTCGTGGTGCCGTCAAGCCTTCAACAAACAAACTTTTACTACATACTTGTCAAAGCCTGTTCAGGATCTGCAGGAGTCATCAATGAACATGGATTTTGACCTAGACCAAAGTGGATAAACACTAGGTTTTCACCGTACTCTTTTCGAAAAGGCATCAGTGAAATGGGCAGATGCTGAGGAGCCCTGCTTTTAGGACAGGCGGCTTTATGTCCCCTCTATATGATGGTGAGCGCACCCAATCATTGACCACTTTTCCTTAAGTCTGGGTGGCGAGAAGGTGTGATGCAGAAGACAAACCTCTGCGCTCTATGTCAGCGTATATCATTGTGCATATCTGTGGAAAAATCTTTGATTAAATTGCTGCTGCATCCTAACAAATACTGATCTGCTGCTAGCTAGTTCAGCCCAGACCAGGAACCTTTTCACGACCCTTAATTATTTCTGTAGCTCTGCCCCAGCCTTGAGTAGTTCTCTAGAAGTTAAAGGAAAGGAATGTTGGGAAAGAGAGCATGTGGGACAGCGGGGTTGGATACATGTGGGACAGCGGGGTTGGATACATGTGGGACAGCGGGGTTGGATACATGTGGGACAGCGGGGTTGGATACATGTGGGACATGTGGTGGAATGATATCTGGATGTTGGGTGTGATGGCTTGTGGGTCATGTTCGTGGGTTGGGTGGAATGGCTTCTGGGTTTCAGGTGTGATTGCATTTAGTACATAGGTAGGATGGGATGGCATATTGGGACAGAGGGTGGGATGGCATGTGGGATAGAGGGTGGGACGGATGGTGGAAGGTGTGTTAATAGCTGCAAGGGGATTTGTATCATTTGCAATGTCTTTAGCTCTGCCTTCTTTTTGAGTAGTTTTCCTAGAAGTGCTGCATCAAAGTAATTATGTTCATAAATAAGCTCCATGCTGTAAAGATTATTTGTGTATTGTTCACATTGTAATTAGCTGTACTATACTATAAAAACATTTCAACTTATTCAGATTTGATTGTTGTCTCATTTGTTTTCATCGTAACCCTTGTGGGACCAAGACTAGAAGGGGGACCTGCGACTCAGATTTCAAACTGATAAAGGTAAATAGTAACTCTCGTGAGACCACGACTGGACGGGGAGCCTATGCTTCACTTAGATTAGAGGTGCAGTGGTTAAGCTCGTATTCCAAAGGTACCGGGTTAGATTCCCATCGCGAGTGCTGCATTGTGTCCTTGAGCAAGACACTTCAGTTACTTGCTTCAGTCCGCTCAGCTGTGAAAATGAGTGCCAGCACTGCTGAGGAGTTAATCTGCGATGGACTGGCGTCCCATCCAGGAGAGTTGTTCTCTTATCCGCTTGCACCATAGAAACCGGGGATAGGCACCGGCTCTATAAGCCTAAAGGCTTGATGGAATTAGCTTTAAAGGTAAATAGTAACTCTTGTGAGACCACGACTGGAAAATGCGTAATTTCTCAGAGCTTCCGGGTGCTTCACCCCCTGGACCCCCACAGGGGCTTTGCCCCTGGACCCCTTTGCTACGCACAAAGCAATGTGGCGACGAACTTTTAATTACCCCCCATCAAATAGGCTTCTCACGCAGCTCATGGTGGTTACCCTCCCGAAAAAAAATATATATAATAAAAATAAATAATAATAATAAATAAAATACAAATTGATGATGATGATGATGAGGAGGAGGACGACGACGTACTATCTTAGTGAATAATCTCAGAGAATCTGATTGAGAGAAGTGGCTGGTGATTAGTGGTAAAGCCATTACAAGGAAAAAACATTTCCAAATTGTTCCCTAGTCAGTAAAATGGAATTGATTTTTGTATAAAGTAATGCAGGATCCATGGGTGCAACTACCTTGAAGAATAAGCAGAAACAATCCCTCTCCCACTCCCATCATAAAAAGTGTCCCAAAATGATAACAAAATATTCAAGTTGCTAACCTGGATTTACACCTCCACCTGCCCATTCCCCCATTGTGCCAAAAAATGAAATGTAACCGCAATCTAGGGTGCGTTTCACCACATTCCCTATTACCGGAAGTCCAGTTTGAATCATCCCCTGGCCATCCATTATTAGTGAAGTTTATAACCATTGACCCTGCCCAGACCCCTGGCAATGCAAGTAGTTCATAACCTTTGGCCCTGCCCAGTCCTCTGGCAATGCATGAAGTTCATAACCTTTGACCCTGCAGTTCCCTGACCCTATGCATGAAGTTCATGACCTTTGACCATGCCCAGACCCCCTGACACTATGCATGAAGTTCACAACCTTTGACCATGCCCAGACCCCTGAAAATGCATGAAGTTCACAACCTTTGACCATGCCCAGACCCCTAAAAATGTATGAAGTTCATAACCGTTGACCCTGCAGTTCCCTGACAATGCATGAAGTTCATAACCTTTAGCCCTGCAGTTCCCTGACAATGCTGAAGTTCATAACCTTTGACCTTGTAGTTCCCTGACAATGCATAAAAGTTGATAAACTTTGACCCTGCAGTTACCTAACAATGCATAAAAGTTCATAACCTTTGACCCTGGACATTGCATGAAGTTCATAACCTTTGATCCTACCCAGACCCCTGACAATGCATAAAGTTCATAACTTTTGACCCTGCTCAATCCCGACAACAAGTGAAGTTCATAACCTTTGACCCTGCTCAATCCCTGACACTATGCATGAAGTTCATAGCCTTTGACCCTGCTCAATCCCTGACACTATGCATGAAGTTCATAGCCTTTGACCATGCCCAGACCCCTGAAAATGCATGAAGTTCATAACTTTTGACCCTGCAGTTCCCTGACAATGCATGAAGTTCATATTTGACTCTGCAGTTCCCTGACAATGCATGAAGTTCATAACCTTTGACCTTGTAGTTCCCTGACAATGCATGCAAATTCATAACCTTTGACCCTGGACAATGCATGAAGATCGTAACCTTAGACCCTGGTCAGACCCCTGACACTGCATGAAGTTCATAACCTTTGATCCTGCGCAGACCCCTGACAATGCATGAAGTTTATAACGTTTGACCCTGCACAATCCCTGACAATGCATAAAGCTCATAACCTTTGACCCTGCCCAGGTTCCTGACAATGCATGAAGTTTATGATGCTTGACCCTGCACAATCCCTGACAATGCATGAATTTCATGACCTTTGACCCTGCCCAGATCCCTGACAATGCATGAAGCTCATAACCTTTTGACCCTGCCTTAACCCTTGACAATGCATGAAGATTATAACGTTTGACCCTGCTCAATCCCTGACAATGCATGAAGTTCATAACCTTTGACCCTGCTCAATCCATGACAATGAATTGATGTTTATAACCTTTGATCCTGTCGAGTCCATTGGTAATGCATGAAGTTCATAATGTTTTACCCTGCTCAATCCCTGACAATGCACAAAGTTCCTAACCTTGTCCATTCCCCTGACAATGGAGGAGGGTCCACTTCTATTGATACTAGGTGCGAAAAACTTCTTACTGATGATTTCTTAAAGTAACAAAATCAAAGGGGAAAAAAAATGCATTTTTTAATTACATTTCTGTATTGTATTATACTTTAGAGTTGATTTATTTACACATTTCTTTGACCCTTTTACATCAGTACAAATATTGCTAACATGGAACCATAAATATACATCATATATCATCATGATACATCTATCATATGAAACTATCAGTACTACAATTAGCATTTATTTACAAACTTTGTAACTCATTCTAACATGCTCAGTATAAATTGAAAAACTTATGCTACCCACTCACAAAATGCTGCTCTTAACAATAATGCTTAAGGTTCATCTATTATAACAGAGGGCAAACTTTATTGAAAAACTTAGTCATAAAAATATGTTATAGAGGGTACATTGCTACAAAGTTTTGGTTTTCAAAAGTACCTCAGAACTGTCAGGACACTGGCCACTCAACTTATTGCCTATCTCTAGATAAATCTGATAGCTGGAACTATGAAAAACCTATTTACCATCTCCAAGGGTATCATTTATTAACAGAAGGGGAGAGGGGGGGCTATTTGACCTCCAGAGTGACCACAGCTGTGGAAGGATAAACTTCTCCTGCCAAAGTAACTCTACCGTATTTTCTCTAATAAACGCCTCCCCGTCATTTTTTAAACTTTCAGGATGTAACAACGTACGTTTAACTTACCGAATGTGACTTGAAAAAGCTGTAAGTCGAACTTAACCAAGCAGAAAATATGCAAAGAGTATATTCCAATAATAATCCATGCACAATAATGCTAAAAACACAAAAAACGCTTGAAGAAACTAATACCATAGGCCTAAAAGGAATTGCTGTTCTTTTGTAAATTACATTTTTTTCTTCATACTTTACCCTCGAATAAACGCCCCCGTTTTCCAAATGCATAGCCCCGGGAGCGTTTATTAGAGGAAATACGGTATTTTGATTCTGTAATTATCGTCAGTTACACTAACACAAAGATATTTTTCATCCAGACCTATTGAATACAGTAAGTTCACTTCAATAACTGAATAACTGAACTGAGAATTTGTTAATTGACAATCAAAGCTGGTCACTTTTATTTTCATTCAAGGCAACCTGTTAAACCCGTATTCTTTACACTCATAAGAATAGAACATCAATCAGCCCATGGACGTGCCATTGATTCTAAACTGTAAGGAACTGAAAAATGTGTTTATTTGCCAAGCGGACATTTTTCTCTATTAACTTATCAATCAGAAGGAATGTTTTATATTTCAGTCCTTGTAGAAGCACCTTTAAAATACATGCATCTAGCACTCTACTGCTATTGGTACATGGCAGTAAGAAGGAATCTTCCCACGATTCACACCAGAACGTAAACACACATCAATCCATTTTTGGTTAATTAAAAATGGGAATTGCGCTGACAATCTACTTTGTTTTTGGTGTCACCTGGTACTGCCTAAAACATATTTAACATATGGATAAAGTTACTGGCTGCAGAGCTTAAGCCCTTTATCTACTGACCAGACAAAGAGCAGGTTTTGAAAACATGCCAAAATCTTTCAGAAAGAAGTACCAAAGACTTCAGGAATCTTCATTGGAGGTCCAAAAAAAACTTAGAACTACAAGTTTTGACTACAAACATCAAAATACTGTAAAGTTTCTTGTGGCAATAGCGCCCAATGGAATGGTTTTATTTCTATCAAAGACTTCGGGTGGGCGAGCATCTGACATCCTTATTACTAAGGAACCTGGAATTAACCTAGGTGATAATGTTCTTGCGGATAGGGGTTTTACCATTAAAGAAGAGTTACTTCTTAGGCAAGCTTTTCTACTAAAAAAGAAAAGGGCGGGAACAAAAAGAACCAGAGGATGTCACTCGGACAAAATAAAAGAAGCTAAATCAAATGAAATGGACGAATAAAATGGTTCCGCATTCTAAAAGGTATTATACCAATTACTCGTCCCCATTGTTGATGAAGTAATTGCTATATGTGCAGCACTTGTTGATTTGCTTCTCCCATTAAATCATCTTCTTTTTTTTTATATTCAATCTGTGCCAAGATGTACATTAACTACTAAAATGAACAATTAGATTTGGCTTTGGCAGACTGCAGAGTAGATGTACTTTTCTCATTTTAACATGTCTTGGTGGAAGTACTACATGTACCTTGTATTCATCATGTATATAGAATCTCATACTTTTTTATATCATCACTTGTAATTTTTTTAATTTAATTGTTCTGTTTGTAAGAGAGGTATCTTTGAAACCAAAGAATTCACAGCTGCATATAAATACAGTACATAACTTTTAGGAAGTGAATTTGAATGATGCTGTTCAAGAACTTGGCTGGATTCTACTTAGAATTGGAGGAGGTCATTACGAAATGAACATAGCAAAGACATACTTTTGACCTATGATTGGAATGTAGCATTAAAGGATGTTGCAAAATTTATGGGATTTCGCTCAGAAGCAGCACAAAATAAGTCAAAAAGTGTGGTAACCATCATCACAAAACATAGGAGTTGTTACTTATTCATCAAAAAGCAGCTACAATTGCTATTGTCTTGTGTTAGCACCTGCTTGTTATCTGGAGAGAATCAAGCTCTAAAGGATACCCGAGTTGGTTGCAGACAGCAAAGAAGTCATATTACATCTTTACTGAGGAACAGGTTCTTGTATATGCGCAAGCCATTCTCAACGTTAGAAAAAGGTGTGAGAATTAACGATAGGATTTGATAGAGGCAGGAAAGTTCAAGCATTATGCCCTTTTCACAGCCACAATTACCCCATTTATCATTTCATAGAATTGTTGGAAGAAGTTAATTCAATGATTGCTCCTAAGGAAGTCAAGGACTTCTCAAACAGCAATCGAGCCTTTTTTTCAGTTCTGGACAGGCAGACAGAGGTGAGGACCTAGATTTTCAGGCTAGAAAATCTGAACAAGCATAGCAAGATGTGGGTAATGAAGGAGGTCCCACTAAAGAAGGGGTCCCACTAAAGAAGGGGGTCCCAGTAAAGAAGGGGGTCCCCACTAAAGAAGGGGTCCCTACTAAAGAAGGGGGTCTCCACTAAAGAAGGGGTCCCACTAAAGAAGGGGTCCCCACTAAAGAAGGAGTCCCACTAAGATGACTGGATGAAGACATTCAGGAATTTGAAAAAACTGAACATGATGGAGATGTAGTTGAACAATTACAACAAGACTGGGTTACGAACAAGAACATACCAAAATCATACTAGAGTTTTATTCTGTGCAAAGTAAGAGTTACCACTGCCAGGACACCAAGAGCCACAATCAAGTATTTCCAAGAAAACTTATCAGAGAACAATTTGCAGTTTGCAAAGCTTTTCAAAAGCATGGAAGTGAAGAGGAATGTTTCTGCAGTCTATCTTGAAGGTATTCAAAGTAAATGTAAACTTATCTCTTTTCAGAGGCAATATATTTAATCTCCTTTCTTGGAATGGTGCTGCAACCTATCATCACAGCAAAAATTCAAATTCTTTTTTTAAAATATATGGCATGCCAAATAGTCTCCTCAAAGCTGTAAAACACAACTTTATGTAAAGAAATGTGGCTGGTTGCAGAGCTTTGGGTATCATTAATAAATTGATTACAGAACCATTCTGAAGCTTTTGAAAGCTTGGTAGTGAAGAATCACAAATGTGTGAGAAATAACAATAGCGAGACAGGAAAGTTCAAGCATTCTGCCCATTTTCACAGCCACAATTACCCCATTTATCATTTCATAGAATTGTTGGAAGAAGTCAATCAGTAATTGCTCCTAAGGAAGTCAAGGACTTTTCAAACAGCAAACAACCTTTTTTCATTTCTGGACAGGCAGACAGAGGTGAGGACCTAGACTTTCAGCTAGAAAATCTGAACAAGCATAGCAAGATGTGGATAAAGAAGGGGTCCAACTAAAGAAGGGGGTCCCACTAAAGGGGGTCCCTACTAAAGAAGGGGTCCCCACTAAAAGGAGGTCCCCACTAAAGGGGTCCCCACTAAAGAAGGGGGTCCCCAATAAAAAGGGGGTCCCCAATAAAGAAGGGGGTCCCCAATAAAGAAGGGGGTCCCCACTAAAAGTGACTGGATAAAGACATTCAGGAATTTGAAGAAGAAAAAAAACTAAACATTAATTGGGGATGTATTTTATTTTTCGTTTATATATTTATTGATGGTACATGTATTTGTTGTAAATCTTGTGTACAGATTTTTATTTTTTATGTAAAAGGTATTTAAAGCTTTTATTAAATGCGGAAATAGGTTTAAGGCTGTGTATGGGGTACTCTATATCTGTATCAGTTTGATTCTAGATAGCATTAAAGATACAAGGAATTCTTTATTTTATTTGTGATAATGGCAGAAAATTTTGAAGTTTTGGAAACGGATATAAGTGGGGAAGTACAGGGGGTAGCGAAAGTTCAGAGATGAATTGCTGGTGGCCACTAACAAGAAATCTGCAGTTTGGATATACATTGGATACAAGAAAGGACTAGATGGAAAAGCAGAAAATATTGAGCATGTAACCTGCAAAATTCAGTACTGGGCCAAGGGGGGCAACATTGAACTTGTCTTGACACTTGGAGAGTTGTCACCAAAAGAATTTGAAAAGGTGAAGACAGGGGCAGGGGTAAAGAAAGCAACCCAATCCAAACTAAATGCAACAAAAACATTAAAACTACAACAAGCACCCATTTACATCTTTCAATAAATACCAGTGAAAAGACGCGAAATGAAACTGCTAACGGAAAAATTTACTATTTTTGATAATCGTATTCCATTTTTATTTCTCAGGTGAATTTCAGAGTGGCATACGAGGTGGATCACGGAATCACTCAGAGACCATCTAGACCACGCCAGGACAATTATCTGGGAGTAGCAGACGATATGCCCCACAGATTAACCTGGAGACCCTTCAGACAATGCCACGGCAATTCTCAGGAGAAAACGGACGAAATGGACCACGTGATTATCCGGGGCTCCCAAGACAACACAAGGGCATTTATTTGGGAGTGGTAGACAAGATGCACCACGAATTCACCCGGAGACCACCAAGACAACAATGACAGGGCATTTATCTAAGAGCAGCGGACGAAATGGATCCCAGAATCACACAGAGACCCTCAAGACAATGCCAGGGCAATTATCTGGGAATTGCAGACGAGATGTACCACGAACTCCTCCGAAGACCGACAAGACAACGCCAGGGCATTTATCTGTGAACAGCAGACGAGGTGGATCCCAGAATCACACAGAGACCCTCAAGACAATGCCAGGGCAATTATCTGGGAATTGCAGACGAGATGTACCACGAACTCCTCCGAAGACCGACAAGACAACGACAGGGCATTTATCTGTGAACAGCAGACGAGGTGGATCCCAGAATCACACAGAGACCCTCAAGACAACGCCAGGGCAATTATCTGGGAATTGCAGACGAGATGCACCACAAAATTCCCCGGAGACCGACAAAACAACGCTATGCTATTTATCTGGGAGCAGTGCACGAGGTAGATCCCGGAATCACACAGAGACCCTCAAGACAACGCCAGGGCAATTATCTGGGAACAGCAGACGAGGTGGATCCCAGAATCACACAGAGACCCTCAAGACAACGCCAGGGCAATTATCTGGGAATTGCAGACGAGATGCACCACAAAATTCCCCGGAGACCGACAAAACAACGCTATGCTATTTATCTGGGAGCAGTGCACGAGGTAGATCCCGGAATCACACAGAGACCCTCAAGACGACACCAGGACATTTATATGGGAATGGCAGACAAATGCAGGATCACCCGAACACCCTCAAGACAACACAGGGCAATTCTCTGAATATAGCAGACGAGATGGACACAGAATCAAATATAGCGTGTATGTGTTTGAGTATGTAGTTGGCCTAGGCTATGCTATTGAATGAATGACATGACAGTCAAGTAATTAAATATTTGAACCATAGATGAAATGTTGAGGAAAATCCAGGTAGTAGTACCCTCCGGGATTCTTGTAGCAACACTACCGGTTGTGGAAAATTTGCACTACCGCACAACGCTAGGAAGCATCTTTGATATGAATATTCAAATCTAAAATTACTTATGACATCAGCCGACTTTGTACAGTTTATCACATCAATGATTGTGTGTGCGAGCAACAAACAAACAAACCGCTTGGTTATCAAGTTTTCAGAGCAGTTGTGAAGAAGAATTAGATAGACAAATAAATATATCAAGCTAGAACAATTTGCCATCCTTGTGTTAAAGCCTTATCATTATCTATAATTTATATTCGACCCTCGGACAACCACATTACAGTACCAAGTCCAACAGCACCAGTTTTTACAGATGAAGGTAGAATCAGGCATTCACAGATACACTTCCAACTGGATGGAAACCTGAATGTGTGGCTCCATGAGGGTATTTTTCTTATCAATTCACTAACTATGTATGTGCTCAGTGGAGAAGCTTTGCAGCATGCTGGCCAGTGTAATTTCAATTGGTGAATTGTTAGGAGCTAAAATTAAAACTGGAAGTTGAAGATCAGAAGTGAGAAGCCAGACAGGCAAAGATTGAAGAAGCTGGTTATCGTTGACAAAAAGTGACTTTTACAAAATTTGAGATTAGATCTTATCTTGAACTCAATGAACTGATCTGTTTGAAATATGCATTGCGTTATGATTTTATGAATTCAATGTTGTTCATATGAAATTTATTTGATTTGATATTCTTTTTGATAGCCTACCATTATTATTGTTGTTCATGTAGCCTATGTGGCAATTGATAGTGTTGTAGGGAAGTGTAATTTTAACTTCCAGCTTACTGACCTTTTTTTTTATAAACAACCCTTTGGCTATTATCTGACCCCAAGCTCATTACTTGACCTCATGTTTACTGGCCTAACTTCTTATTTTATGCAAATCTCTGTCACATGACCATTACTCATCCTCCCGCCAGAGCCCTGCTCCAAGTCTGAGGAAACAACCACGTTCTCTTTCTGGTTCAGATGATGAGAAGTGCACCTCGTTGAAAATTGTTAAATTTTATTTTTGTATAATTATACTTGTTATTTTGCCAGAAGAAGCGGATATTATTTGGAGTATGTAAGCTCAAGTGACTGTTCCTAATTGATATTTCCACCACCCTCTCAGTTTATCACTTTATCAGTTTATCACTTATCAGTTTATCTCAGGTTATCACTTATCAGTTTATCTCCGTTTATCACTTATCAGTTTATCTCAGTTTTGATACATTTTCTTTGTGTACTTTGGATATTGTTAATTATCCTGGTAAACTGATTGTAAGTCTGGCTTTGTAAAATATTTGTGTTATCTGCTGGCTGTATACCCAGTAGCCTGCTGGCCCATGTGGTAGTGTGTTTACGGTGAAAGAATATAATTTGGAGAACTGGAAATTTTTGTGAAGTTTTTATATTTGTTTGTATCTTTTGATTTCTCGGCAACCCTACAATGGTAGTGGAGGTGGGGCCAGCAGATTAAAAAAAAAATCAATTTGTAAGGCCAAATTTTTTTGGACTAAATTTGTGTTGTATATTTCACCTGAGAGGGGGTGGAACTTTCAGATTGCTCTACCGTTGACGACCGTTGCCAGCCTGACCACCCCTTGAATCTGGAAGATGGCCAAAATTGAAGAACTGCGACGACAGCTGGACACTCTAGCAACCAGTCTGAAAGATAACCAGCAAGATGTGCACCGACAGAAGATAAAAGACTCCATCCCCTTTCCAGATCTGGCCCCAGTAGCCAAGGAGTAGAAGAGTTTATAGAGGATATTACAGCCGCAATTAAAGTGCGCAAACTTGATGAGGAGAGTGCAGCAAGTTTCATGCTGCAACATTTGGAAGGTGCTGCAAGGCAAGAATTGAAACACCACCTGTCCAAAGGCGGAATCTATTATTACTGTACTTCGGAACACTTTTGGTGAGAAAAAGGCCCTTAGTTGTCTCATGAGAGACATGTAATCGTATTCAAAATGAAGAAGAGACCATTGCCGAATATGCTTACGCATTAATGTTGCTGACGAACAAATTGGAAGGGGTGAACGGCGCACCAGACATCGAAACCACATTAAAAGAACAGTTTGGAGATGGCTTACGGGATGGCACGCTTTGGAGGGAAGTAAAGAAAATGATAGAAACAATCCGGAAGGGAAATTTTTGGCACTTCGAGATTGGGCTGTGGATATGGAGGAGGAAGAAATGCTTCCAAGGAGAAGGGGCTCAAAGAAAGCAGGATTATGCGCAGTTGAAGCAGATGATGGAGTTATGGAGGCACTACATGCGCTCTCTATGGCCGTCAAAGAACAGACAGTTGTACCTGATGTCAGAAAGACTCAACAAGGGGAATTCCAGTCATGCCTTGAAAATGTGGAGAGGGAAGTCTTTGCATCCAGGCAGCGAAATGAAAGACAATCATATGGTCAAAATAGGGGTGAAAGCTAAAAGTTCCCATTCTAATTGAAATTATGATTGATATCTAACTATGGTCATCCCAGACCGGAGGAATCGAGATACGTCAAATGTAGAATGTTTCCGATGTCACGAGCGAGGATATTTTGCTAACCAATGCCAAAGGTCTGCACCAAACTCGGAAAACTAGCTTCACCCAGCACCGAGGGCCAGGGCCTGGATGTTGTTAATGCAATGCAAATAGATAGGGGCTCGTTAGGGAGTTTAGCGCTGTTGATGGAGAATGACCCACAGTAGATACAGAACTTGGGGGAAAACAAGTTAGGGCAGTTTGGGACACTGGGTCCCAGGTAACTGTTATTTCGGAAAGTGTTTTCCAGTACTGCTTCCCAGGGTGAAAGTGTCAAAATTGAACTGGTTGTCCTTGAAGGGGGCCAATGCTTATTCTATCCCCTATAAGGGATACATAGAGGCAGATATCACCATGGAAGGTATTGTACTTCCTTCGCAAGGTATTCTGGTATTGGATTCTGCCTCTAGTTCTATGTCACCCATGCTGGTAGGCATGATTGTGCTACCAAAGTTACCCCCAGAAATTGTCGTGAAACAGCTGGGCCTCCCAAAGTGTATGTAGCATGGATGTAATAAATGATGTCAAGGGTATTGCCAAGGCTGCAGGGGTAGAGAGTATTTGTGTACCTGCTGGTACTTTGTGTTATATTGAGGCTACCTGTAATCGTACTGTAAGTAATTTTGAAGCCTTAGTAAACAGTGTGAACAGCTACCACGGGGGTTAAGTATTCCCACTACTTTAGCCAATGTGTGTCATGGGAAGGATTTCCCTCCCAGTATTAAATAGTTCAGACCAAGATGTTTGGTTAAAGCCAAAAACTCCTTTAAGCAGGCTGCACTCTGTAGTATGTGTTGATGATGGCAGTCTTTGTGTAAATAAAGTAAGAGTCGATGACAAGCATGAAATGTTTGCTAATTTAAATTTCGGTGATCACTTGACACCAGAACAAATTGAGAGTGCCAAGCGTTTGTTATATAGCAATCATGATGTTTTTGCCAAACCAGAGGATGATCTGGGCTTCACCACTGCTGTCCAACACAAAATTAAAACAGTGAATGATATCCCAGTGAAAGCAGCCATATAGGTGTATTCCTCCTTCCCAATTTAAAGAAGTTAGAAACCACATCCGTTCTTTGTTAGAGCGTGGTGTGATTGTCGAGGGTACAAGTCCCTATGCGTCGCCAATTGTAGTTGTTCGGAAGTCAACTGGTGAGATAAGACTCTGCGTGGATTACCAAAAATTAGACTCCAAAACGGTGAAAGATGCACACCCAATCCACGCATTGAGGAGTCTTTGGATGCCCTTTACGGCGCAAAATTCTTTTCCTCAATTGATCTTTTCTCAGGCTACCATCAGGTTGCCATGGATGAGGAAGATCCTCAAAAGACTAGCTTCATTACACCATTTGGACTATATGAATACAAGAGGCAGGATGTGTCCCGCTCGATATTTTATTCTTGATAGAAGAGGCAGGGTGTGTCCCACTCGATATTTTATTCTTGATAGAAGAGGTAGGATGTGTCTCACTCGATATTTTATTCTTGATAGAAGAGGTAGGATGTGTCTCACTCTATATTTTATTCTTGATAGAAGAGGTAGGATGTGTCTCACTCGATATTTTATTCTTGATAGAAGAGGTAGGATGTGTCTCACTCTATATTTTATTCTTGATAGAAGAGGCAGGATGAGTCTCACTCGATACTTTATTCTTGATAGACAAGAGTCTGGGTGTGTCCCACTCGACTTTTTATTCATGATAGATAGAGCCTGGGTATGACCAGCTTGATTTTGTATTCTTGATAGACAAAGTCTGAATGTGACCAGCTCGATTTTTATTCTTGATAGACAGAGCCTGGGTGTGACCACTTTTTGTTGTAGTAGATTTATTTGTACCACTAAGGAAAGAAGCAATAGTATGTCCACTTGACCTAAGCCATGCAAAACAATTAAGGAAAAAACAAAAATTGTAAAAAATCCTGAATGCCAGTATTGAAAGATGTTGATCAATATTCTAGAAATAGATCCCAGCGAAATCAACATGGATAACATCAACATCGGAGAATACAATCTTGAAGTTCTTAGGGGCAACCACACCCACTCTGCTCTAAAACTTTTGCAAATTCAAAAAATTACACAAGTAGATGCTGTGATTAATTCAGGTCTTACTACTGTGCAAACTCTTTGCCTCAGTATGAAGCACTTCACGGTACATCTCCAAAGTGACCAGACGTATTTCGATTTTCACTCTTTTCATTTTCCAAATTTCATACAGACATTTTTTGGGGGACATGGTTTACAAATACAGTCTCACTGCATGAAAGACGCAGAAGAGTTGTCCATTGCGACCTCAGGAAAGATGATGGACAACAGAATCCGATACAGGAAAAGAATGGGGGCAAGTTTTTCTATTAAACAGTTAAAAGATTAGGTCAGTCTGACAGGGGTCGTACATTTCAATTTTGTATATCTGCCTTAGAAATATGTTTACATTTGCCCCAGTTTCTCGTGGTTGAACTAGATCTTGTTAATTTCAAGAATAAACAGTCCCCACCATTTCAGATTGGTGAAACGATTGATGTCCTTGGGAATCAGTTCAATTTAACAGGATGTATACTAACAGAACCGGGCCTTGTTGTGAAATACTATGATAAGTATGTTCAGATTGACAGCCTTCCATTGTTGCTAGATAATGGTATGTTTGTTCCGCCAATGGTGTTTAACACATTTTATTGGGCAGTTCATGGTGATGATAATATTAAGACCAAAGTACATCATACATCTGATCAGCACAAAGGTATCCACATGTTGTTGTTACATAGAGTGAAGAGAAAGTCAATGCTTCAGTTAACATGACTTGTTCAAATTCATATGAACCCAGTTGCCCATGTGAAATACAAGATATAATTGACTGGACTCAAATGGAAGGAACAGAAGAAAGCCCCTCAAATGAGTCAAAAGGAACTTCTGTTGCAGACATGATACAAAATATAAAGGAAGAAATTAGGAATTTCAACGAGCCTGACGGTGCAAACCCGAGGAAAGAAAGCCCAGGTGAAATGCCTCAATTTATTAACTTGACATAAGTCCCCCACCTCCCCCCCCCCTCCCAACATGTCAGAATGCAATTTCAGTGAGTCTAACGGTACAAACCCAAGGAAAGATAG
The DNA here is from genome assembly GCA_020152595.1 of Chiridota heheva. NCBI lineage: Eukaryota > Metazoa > Echinodermata > Holothuroidea > Apodida > Chiridotidae > Chiridota > Chiridota heheva. Next base: position 383,431 of record JAIGNY010002405.1, on the reverse strand, counting down.
TCAAGGTGAAATACCTCAATTTATCAACTTGACGTAAGTCGTGAAGTTGTGAATTCCATCCATCTGAAACCTATCGGTGAGATTTGAAATAGTTGAGCACCTTCAGAAATTATTAACTATTCAAACCCTTTTATAAATTTTTTCACCAAGTAACTACTTGGTGAAGACAGAATTATTTTGGAATTCTTATGCATGAAGTTTAGAGTTTGAAGTAATTTAAGAACTTATTGATAATAAAATTATTACTTGCCCACATTATTCATATAAATTTATATTGAATTCATAGTACACTATGGAAGGTTATCCTGAGATAATTTGAAACGAGAAACAAATGGCAAATAACTTCGTTATTTTTTTACAAGCACTTGAATATAAGAACCTATTGTCGTACTGCGAAGATTTTATAGGTGGAGGTTTTGATATAGACTGTTGAGTACATGTTTCAAAGAACAAAAAGTTTTGTGTAGCTATGTTGACAGAAGAACCAAGATACGAGAATGATTTAATAAATTATTTTTGTAAAAAATTGAGAAAAGGCATATCTCTATTTTAAACAACTATACCCAGAAGAGAATGACTGGGAATTGGAATTTCATCTACTTGCACAACGCAGACACCGTTGCCCACACTTTTCAGTAAGATTTGGCTTTTTCTTTTCACAGTAAAGAAGAAACAAATTATGGAGAATTTCAGTTTTAATGATAAAGAGGTACATGCAGATATGTCAAAGTTCTTCAAAAACTTATCATATGCAGACCTAGTAGTTTATTGCGAACAAACAGTCGGAGGTGGATTCGTGTTTAACTGTGGTATATATACCAAAACATTCGGGACGATATGTTTTACAAAGTTCTACCCAGATATACAGAGTACGAATTGGTAAAATATATGATCCAGAAACTAACGGCAGATATTGCATGTTTTTGGGTCGATTATCCTCTTGCATTACCTGACGAAAGCGTGGACATGATTCTGAATTTCAAAGAAATCTGTCCTCACTTCATGGTCAATTTCAATTATTCTCCGATTGGAGCAAATTACACGTCTTCAACACTGTAATAGAACTTTCTTTAAATAGTTACGTGAACGAAGTAATTCCTTATCATAATTATGTGCGTAATGGATGATTGAATGATTATGTAACATATATGATATCCATGTACTTGTACATAGCATGGTGTATTTAAACGGAATTTTTTAGCAGTTTGTGAATCAGCAAATCAAATGCGATTTGTTTAATATTTAATCTGGGCGATGGTGTACTTACTCATAGGTATTTTTCTATATTTGGGGGTGGTGTATTTATGCAGAGGGTTATGTCCATAAACATACTAGGTGGTGTATTTACTCAGAGGATTTTGTGCCGTGTTTTTAAGAATTAAATATTTTAGCAAAGGATTCTTTCATGTGTATTTTATTTAAAGAAAAAGTGTACAGACTTTGCGTTTACTCAGAGATCTTTTTTAGTGATGATTTTTAAGCGACAAATTTAAAAGTTGAACCCACGCCTACAATAACGGTGTGGGTCAAATCTGATCAACATTGCGCAATGTGGGTTCAAAGGAAGACATGATTTTGAACCCACACCTAAAATAATGGTGTGGGTTAAATCTTAAATCTGAATATGGTTCGTGGTTGCAAAATCAGACTGGACAAGAACCGTATGCATAACGATTTTATAATATTTTTGGGAAATCTTCGCTACAAACCATTGTTGGACTACTGTGAACTTACGCCTGGTGGATTTAGCCAATTTCACGATACATTGCATACTATTGATGATCAAGTAAAATGCATAAATACTATCAATGAAATTCCTGTTTATAAAAACATTTTGCTAACTTATCTTTGTAAAAAGTTACAAAAGGATGTTGGTCGGTTTTGGCATTTATATCCACACATCGAAGATTGGGACTCAGATTATAAGCTGAATCATAATAGACAAATGATGTGTCCTCATAATTATTTCAAGCTTAGCAATCCTTCTTAATGTCTATTAGTTATGAATTAGTCATGAATTTGTCATGAATGAAGCCAGTTTAGATTGTTCGAAGATTAATTTTGATTTAAATTCTTATTTACAACATTTAGATGATGCAGATTTAGTTATGTACTGCCAACATACAGTTCATGGGAATTCTTTTTATTACTGCGGTGTACATGCTCAAAACTGTGGTTCATTATGTACACGTACAAATTATTTTTTGTATTGTATTCTCCTTTGTTGATGGCGAGCAAAAGTGTTACACTTCCTCCAGTTCACCATTCAGTCCATACTATTCTGTGTATTACATTATATGTTTATTGTTTTTGTTTCTAATGTTATTTTGTAATTACCAATTTTCGTTTGTATGTAACTCAATGGAGTGATGAATAAATAAATAAAATAAATAAATAAACACCACGTGTAACAAACCCAACCTTGCCTTTCAAGCCACGGTAAGATAGGCCAGCATGCCTATTGAGAATAAAAGAGATCTGCCTTTTTACGAAGCGACGTGTAACAAACCCAAACTTGTCTTTCAAGCCGCAACAAGAAAGGCCAGCATGCCTATTGAGAATAAAAGAGATCTGCCTTCTTATGAAGCGACGTGTAACAAGCCGCAACAAGAAAAGCCAGCATGCCTATTGAGAATAAAAGAGATCTGCCTTCTTATAAAGCGACGTGTAACAAACCCAACCTTGTCTTTCAAGCTACAGTAAGGCCAGCATGCCATCAAAAAAGAAAGATCTTGTCTTCTAAGAACGCCACGTGTAACAAACCCAACCTTGTCTTTCAAGCATAGTGAGAAAGGCCAGCATGCCTATTGAGAATAAAAGAGATCTGCTATCTTACGCAGCGACGTGTAACAAACCCAACCTTGTCTTTCAAGCCACAGTAACAAAGGCCAGCATGCCTATTGAGAAAGAAAGATCTTTTCTTCTTACAACACCACGTGTAACAAACCCAACCTTGTCTCACAGTCGAAAAGCATATCTGCCAATTGAGACGAAGCAAGATGTCATCGGCTGAAACCAATCAGGACTTGTTTTACAACCTATGTTCATACAGTAAACATAACCACTGCCAAGAACAAATCAGAACATGGTACGTATTGCTTGTGTCAAATAACTGGATCGTAGACAGAATAAAAATATCAACTTTGACAAACAATAGATCATAGATCTACAACAATGGCGACACTTTACAGCTACTTTAACATTTCACTGTGGGATTTATTCCAGTTTCGCGACAACAACTACCTGTGCAGTAAGTTGCTCAAAGCTTCTTACTGTACGTTGTGAATTAGTTGAAACAGCACAACACAATGTGAGGATTCTAACCTTCTTTTTTTAATTTTCATCTTAACTGATTTTATGCTTAAGGCATATTATCATATGCATAATGCATATTATCATATGCATTAATGCATATTATCATATGCATAATGCATATTATCATATGCATATTATCAAATGCAACAATTTCAGTAAGATGGTAATCACTTTTGAAACATTTATTTCTGTGGTCGAATGAGGGCTGATCTCCTCTATGAAATGAAACTAAAACCAAAGCTGTGGGTTGGAAAGATATCTTTGTCATGAATTTGATAGTTTTTTCTTTACTTTTTGAGTAACCATGGAAACACCCTCCCCCACCCCTTGTGTTGCCGATGAGAGACACCCCGATTTAAGCAAGACGCATACAGTGTATTAAACCTTACATCTGCCTGATATTGTACAAAACTTAAAAAGACCATTTCTTGTGTTAATGTTGAGAAAACTATATAATACAATTCAAAGTTTTTCATTGGCCGATCATATTTACACAAATACTGACAAGCCAATCAAAACCCACAGCAGAAGAGACATCACTGGTTTATTGCAGATTTACTGGTGCTGTGTCAAGCTGTAACAAGATTCCTTCTATAACTTAGCCCCATGGAGAACAGTTGTTATATCTCAAAGGCAAATCACTATCACCTAACAAGCCAAGAATAAAATAAATGGAACTATCTGTATGTACATAATTCAAAGCACCCATGTGAAAGGCAAGATGTTTTACTTAATAAAAAAGTGTTCTCAAGATTCCTCATCTGATGACAGTTCTTCTCGTTCTTCAATGACTACCATGACGTCGCTCACCAGCCCTGCCTCTTCTAACGTTAAATGAGCATTCTGAGATAAATCACGTCTTGGATACGGAGTGCAAACGGTGTAAAGTTTGGAATGATAGCCCTGCTTCTCCATCCAGTCAATAAGAACCTGTAGAAGGGTCAAGAAAAACCATCAGAAAAACCATCAGAAAAAACAAAACAAAAAACAAAAAAACAGTTCCTAATTGACCCTAATAATAATCCTAATGAAGCATTGTATCCTCCTGGTATCATTCATACACATTATGTAATATTATAAGAAAAAAACATGCTACTTGATCGTCAAGTAGAAATATGTTAATCTTTAAGTTGTTGGCAATTGTTTCTGTTCAGGAAAGAAAAGAATACTGAGTTCTTCTATGCACGATGTGTACTCACAGCCCCTTACAAGTGAAACTTTTAGGGATCAAAAATGCAGCCAACAAACGATGCACAAGTGTGTACTATTGCTCTGCGCCAGTCTCTTATAATGAGCACCAAGTTAGAGGGCAGCAGGCCACCACTTTGAAAACTTTGATACGACTTGACTGGGAAACAAGCTCACCACCTTCCTGCTGGAAAGGTGGTTTTCCACCAATTAAGCTTACCAGTTGGCCTATAAGAGAAGTTGGGGGAAGGCGACAGTTAAACCTAGATTCTAGGGGCCCCGAATGATAACAGTGCAATATGTTTTTAAAGGGCTCTGAAAACCAAAGACCCTTTGACCTAAAGATGTTCCCTCCCCCTAGACTTGTCAGAACAAATCATTTTAGGGAAAACAATTGGACAGGTTGGTTAGTTCTTAATATATTTACTGGTTGGTCTTAATGGGTGTTAAGAGGTATCAGTGCTATTCAAATCAAGTTTGATCATTTCATGTTTGAACCTGTTGAATGAGTAGACTTTTCATGTTAGAACCTATTGAATGAGTGACATTTCATGTTAGAACCTCTTGAATGAGTAGACTTTTTATGTTAGAACCTATTGAATGAGTGACATTTCATGTTTGAACCTCTTGAATGAGTCGACATTTCATGTTTGAACCTCTTGAATGAGTTGACATTTCATGTTAGAACCTCTTGAATGAGTCAACAGTTCATGTTAGAACCTCTTGAATGGGTCGCCATTTTATGTTAGAACCTCTTGAATGAGTCGACATTTCATGTTTGAACCTCTTGAATGAGTCGACATTTCATGTTTGAATCTCTTGAATGAGTTGACATTTCATGTTAGAACCTCTTGAATGAGTCGGCATTTCATGTCTGAACTTCTTGAATGAGATGACATTTCATGTTTGAACCTCTTGAATGAGTCGACATTTCATGTTTGAACCTATTGAATGAGTGACATTTCATGTTTGAACCTCTTGAATGAGTCGACATTTCATGTCTGAACCTCTTGAATGAGTTGACATTTCATGTTTGAACCTCTTGAATGAGTCGACATTTCATGTTTGAACCTCTTGAATGAGTTGACATTTCATGTTTGACCCTTTGAATGAGTCGACATTTCATGTTTGAACCTCTTGAATGAGTCGCCATTTCATGTTTGAACCTTTTGAATGAGTCGACATTTCATGTTTGAACCTCCTATATGAGTCGACATTTCATGTTAGAACCTCTTGAATGAGTCGGCATTTCATGTTTGAACCTCTTGAATGAGTCGACATTTCATGTTTGAAGCTCTTGAATGAGTCAACATTTCATGTTAGAACCTCTTGAATGAGTCAACATTTCATGTTTGAGCCTCTTGAATGAGTTGACATTTCATGTTAAAACCTCTTGAATGAGTAGACATTTCATGTTAGAACCTCTTAAATGAGTCAACATTTCATGTTTGAACCTGTTGAATGAGTCGACATTTCATGTTAAAACCTCTTAAATGAGTTGACATTTCATATTAGAACCTCTTGATTGAGTCGACACTTTATGTTTGAACCTCTTGAATGAGTCAACATTTCATGTTTGAACCTCTTGAATGAGTTGACATTTCATGTTTGAACGACTTGAATGAGTTGAAATTTCATGTTTGAACCTCTTGAATGAGTTGACTTTTCATGTTTGAACCTCTTGAATGAGCCGACATTTCATGTTTGAACCTCTTGAATGAGTCAACATTTCATGTTAGAACTTCTTGAATGAGTCGACATTTCATGTTTGAACCTCTTGAATGAGTTGACATTTCATGTTTTAACCTCTTGAATGAGTCGACATTTCATGTTAGAACATCTTGAATGAGTCGACATTTTATGTTAGAACCTCTTGAATGAGTCAAGAAATATACAAACTTCTAGGGTAGTTAAAGCCTTCAATCTCTTTAACAGATAGACAATTTCAAAAAGTTGGTTCCATCTCCGATGCCCTTCATTCAATCTCTATTTATAAGATAGATTACTTCAAAAATTTGCTTCCATCTCCGATGCCCTTCATTCAAACTGGGCACTTCAACTATTTTTGGTTCACAGGTACCAGTCTATCAAGAATAGCTGGTACCTGTAGAATCGAGGGTACAAAAACATTTGAAGTGTTGATAAAAAAATCCTGTGCAAAGTTAGTTCCGCTTAAGATGACTTTTCAACTGTAACAGTTCTCTCAGATACCCGTGAGTTTCATACAAAGGTACCACGGGATGGATCTGAAATAATACCTGTGGATACTCGTGGACTAGGAATACCCGCACAGCTCTACCTTTAGTTGAACTATCTCTACCCGCACAGCTCTACCTTTACTTGAACTATCTCTACCCACACAGCTCTACCTTTAGTTGAGCTATCTCTACCCGCACAGCTCTACCTTTAGTTGAACTATCTCTACCCGCACAGCTCTACCTTTAGTTGAGCTATCTCTACCCGCACAGCTCTACCTTTAGTTGAACTATCTCTACCCGCACAGCTCTACCTTTAGTTAAACTATCTCTACCCGCACAGCTTTACCTTTAGTTGAAGTATCTCTATCCGCACAGCTCTACCTTTAGTTGAACTATCTCTACCCACACAGCTCTACCTTTAGTTGAACTATTTCTACCTGCACAGCTCCACCTTTAGTTGAACGATCTCTACCCGCACAGCTCTTCCTTTAGTTGAACTATCTCTACCTGCACAGCTCTACCTTTAGTTGAATTATCATTACCCGCACAGCTCTACCTTTACTTGAACTATCTCTACCCGCACAGCTCTACATTTAGTTAACTTTTTCTACCCGCACAGCTCTACCTTAAGTTAAACTATCTCTACCCGCACAGCTCTACCTTTAGTTGAACAATCTCTACCCGCACAGCTCTACCTTTAGTTGAACGATCTCTACCCGTACAGCTCTACCTTTAGTTGAACTATCTCCAGCAATAACGCATCCTTTTTGCAATATCAGCTTTGCAATATTCTATAATAGGCCATATCAGGAATTTACAAAGCATGTCAAGGTAATATTAGTGATAATCATGTGTGGCAGTGATAATCATGTGTGGCAGTGATAATCATGTGTGGCAGTGATAATCATGTGTGGCAGTGAGAATGCCAATATTTGAAGAGGCAGTAGATGATGATCAAAGTTAAAACTGCCAATGACAGCAGAGCATACCTGCAATTGGTTACTCTTTAGAAATCTTCTCTTCCTTATTCTGTCGGTCAAACCTCTCATTGCAACTGTAATACACTGAAAATAAAAACAAACAACTGTATCACAATAACTTATAATGAAGAAAACATCAAAACAATGATACAATATACTTCAATTTATTTCTATGGCAATATCTATATTGCTTAAAATAGTTTATAAAATTTCTATGAAGTATTTGCATTGACATAACCCGTGCATTAAATTCCCGTAATGCATAAGTTGAGTATTTGGTTTAGTCCATTTTTACAACAGGTGAATTTCTTAACAGCGAAAAAATGTACGTAAACTTTTCTCGTTTTTCATTACTATTATTTTTTTTTTTATGAATTTTAAACAATATAGCCTGGAAACTTTATAAAAAAGATAAATGTGTTGGCATCGTGTATTTATATTTAAAACACGGTTCAAAGGACTTTGCACTCGCAAATGGCCCTCCTAAAGTCGGGCCATTTTGCTCATGTCAAAGTCCTTTGCCCATGCACTATATATGGATATAAACACTCCGCCTCAACATTAATCTTGAACTTAAAATCTGAGGAGAATTTTGCTGTTGTTGAAAAATAACACCTTTAGTTTTTGAGTTATGGTTGATCAAAGTTTGCTGAGTTTTTAGTTCAAGCATTTGTGGTGTATGACTGGGTGGACAGCTCAAAATCTTAATGTAATTCTGAAAAGTTCATTCCTAAGAGATTAAAAAGCAATCCCGACCAGAAGTTTTAAGTCTTTACCATGCTTCCTATCAAATTCTACCAAGAATAGACCGTCCCATCTTTTTAGTGACAGAGGTATTAAATCTACCAAGAATAGACCATCCCATCTTTTTCAGTGACAGAGGTATTAATTCTACCAAGAATAGACCGTCCCATCTTTTTCAGTGACAAAAGTATTAAATCTACCAAGAATAGACCGTCCCATCTTTTTCAGTGACAGAGGTATTAAATCTACCAAGAATAGACCGTCCCATCTTTTTCAGTGACAGAGGTATTAATTCTACCAAGAATAGACCGTCCCATCTTTTTCAGTGACAGAGGTATTAATTCTACCAAGAATAGACCATCCCATCTTTTTCAGTGACAGAGGTATTAAATCTACCAAGAATAGACCGTCCCATCTTTTTCAGTGACAGAGGTATCAATTCTACCAAGAATAGACCGTCCCATCTTTTTCAGTGACAGAGGTATTAATTCTACCAAGAATAGACCGTCCCATCTTTTTCAGTGACAGAAGTATTAAATCTACCAAGAATAGACCGTCCCATCTTTTTCAGTGACAGAGGTATTAATTCTACCAAGAATAGACCATCCCATCTTTTTCAGTGACAGGGGTATTAATTCTACCAAGAATAGACCGTCCCATCTTCTTCAGTGACAGAGGTATTAATTCTACCAAGAATAGACCGTCCCATCTTCTTCAGTGACAGAGGTATTAATTCTACCAAGAATAGACCGTCCCATCTTTTTCAGTGACAGAGGTATTAATTCTACCAAGAATAGACCGTCCCATCTTTTTCAGTAACAGAGGTAATAATTCTACCAAGAATAGACGGTCCCATCTTTTTCAGTGACAGAGGTATTAATTCTACCAAGAATAGACCGTCCCATCTTTTTCAGTGACAGAGGTATCAATTCTACCAAGAATAGACCGTCCCATCTTTTTCAGTGACAGAGGTATTAATTCTACCAAGAATAGACCGTCCCATCTTTTTCAGTGACAGAGGTATTAATTCTACCAAGAATAGACCGTCCCATCTTTTTCAGTGACAGGTATTAATTCTACCAAGAATAGACCGTCCCATCTTCTTCAGTGACAGAGGTATTAATTCTACCAAGAATAGACCGTCCCATCTTCTTCAGTGACAGAGGTATTAATTCTACCAAGAATAGACCGTCCCATCTTTTTCAGTGACAGAGGTATTAATTCTACCAAGAATAGACCGTCCCATCTTTTTCAGTAACAGAGGTAATAATTCTACCAAGAATAGACGGTCCCATCTTTTCAGTGACAGAGGTATTAATTCTACCAAGAATAGACCGTCCCATCTTTTCAGTGACAGAGGTATCAATTCTACCAAGAATAGACCGTCCCATCTTTTTCAGTGACAGAGGTATTAATTCTACCAAGAATAGACCGTCCCATCTTTTTCAGTGACAGAGGTATTAATTCTACCAAGAATAGACCGTCCCATCTTTTTCAGTGACAGGTATTAATTCTACCAAGAATAGACCGTCCCATCTTTTTTAGTGACAGAGGTATTAATTCTACCAAGAATAGACCGTCCCATCTTTTTCAGTGACAGAGGTATTAATTCTACCAAGAATAGACCGTCCCATCTTTTTCAGTGACAGAGGTATTAAATCTACCAAGAATAGACTGTCCCATCTTTTTTCAGTAACAGAGGTATAGGAAAGAAATGTACAGAATTACATTTATACAAATTTAGCATGACTGAAAAACTCTTCTAGCGATAACTGAAAAATTTAAAGTACTTTTTCCTACATTAAGAATTTTTGGCCCTTCCACCCCTCCAACCCAACACCCTCGATTTTCTCAAAATCAGGGGTAATCCACACCATTCAAGCCGAGAGACTCTTCACAATTCATTGACTAGCAACCAGCTATTGTTACACCATACACAACACAGGGGTAATCTATACCTTAACTGACAGCATCTTCAGTCTATTCACAGTTCACTTGTTAGCAACCAGCTACTGTTACACTGTACACGATAAGTCATTAATCTAGAGTTCAAGCCACATAACTGCTGTTTAGTGAAGCGAATCAGATTAGTCCTTGGCTGAACATAAATATAAATAGACATTATATGCTTGGGAGGACTTTGTGCATAACCCATGAATAATTGATGGACCATTCCTCCTAAAGATGGTTATTTCATCATAAAATCTAAAATTAATCTGCACAGAGTTTAAAACTCATTTTACCAATGCAGAAATTATTGTATGATTATAGACCTATAAAACCTTTGAAAACAAAGCATTGCTGAAGAAATAATTACTTTAAAACAAATAATTAATTAATGATCAATGTTAATTATAAGTAAAATTTAATTAAATAATATAATTAGTATAATTATTTATATTCTGCAGCGTTATCAAATATTTTAACTTGTTATTCTGCAAATTCAAAATCATAAGCAAAAACATCTTGCACTAAAAATAGCTACTAACTTGGTGTGGTACTTCATTCCCTAAGTTGATGGTTCTAATTATAATTTGGTGACATGCTTCACATCATGTTATGACATTCATTGGCAAGTGGGTCATAAATAACATTCTTATCATTCGCAACAATGATCTAGCTTGATATCTAAAACAATGTCATCCAAACCATCATCTGAAATTATAAATGTGTAGTAGAGTTTAACCAACCGCAAATCCAACCAACCGCAAATCTTTATTTCTGGGAGACAACAAATTAAAGGAATATTCCTGTGAGGATTTATTTTCACCTATATGATACAGGATTATTAAAGAAACAAATTGGTGTAAAAACCATGTGCACTGATATGCAAATATTTTGTATTTCTTTGCAAACTAATTACCTCTTTCTAAATTAAAAGTAAAATAATTTCATCTTGTTATGAATACACGAAAAATTGAAAAATTTGCCTTTATGACATCACACTGTAGAGTGTATGGTCACTTTTCGACAGACTCACGCAATCTTTAAAATGCATTAACTCCTAAATGAAAAATGATATCAAAATCATTGTTACACCAAATAGTTTCTTTCATATCACATATATGGAAATGAAAATTCATGTGGATATTCCGTTAAAGGATTAGTTCAGTGTTCAAGAATGTCCAGAGGACTTCAAAAGAAACAAAATGGTGAAGAAAGCATTGCAAAAGCTTATTCCATTAAGGAGATATTTAACTTTAAAGTTTGGTATCATTTCTGTTGAAACGACTGAAATCAGACTAGTTGTGATGTCACAGCCCCAGATTCTTTCATATCTTCATGAATTTTAAAGAAAGTTTATTTAATTTTTTCACTATTTAAATTATTTTTCCTTAAAATTTCTTCAGGTGGTATATTATAAACACCCTTCCTAGATTCACTTTTACTACTTATTTGACATATCCTATGGAGTTTAGGCCACAAAATCGCAGGACAAAATATGATAGAATACATAAAGACTTTGAGGAATCTGAGGCTATGACATCACAACTAGTCTGATTTCAGTAATTTCTACACAAATGATACTAAACTTAAATATCTCCTTAACGGAATAAGATTGTTGAATGCTTTCCTCACCATTTTGTTTCTTTCGAAGTCCTTGTTCATATAAGATAGACATGCTTGACCTCTGACTTAATCCTCTAATATCTCAAAGTTTCTATCGGAACTGACCTCAGGGGTATCCTCCAAAGGCTCATCTGGTAGAATAATGACCTGAGGTAGAGAAAAAGATCATAATAAGACAAATAAAACAACAATTGTTTCTTTGCCCTTTCTAGTAGAAAACTGTAAAGGAGGGACGGACGGAATATCATATTTTTTGGCTTCCTCAGGATTAAGTATCAAGAACATTTATAAAACAGAATTAAAACACTTCAACATTTTTTTTCAGATTGTTGGTTTCTTTTATTATGCTCAGTTTGTATATCTCACTCGGCGTGCTTTTTGTGTGTTTTGGGGATTTTCTTTCCTTGAATGGCACACTCGTTACAAACAGGCAGACAACTTTGTATTCTCAAGCTCTTCTCAGACTTAATTTTCTCCGCGGTAACAGCAACATTCAACAGGTAAAAGTTGTTAATTGTCATGCTATTTTGTAGAGATTTTTACACAGCCTACAGATTTTTGAAAGAAGAAGAAAAATTAGACACTGCCCCTGTTTTTCAGCGAGTTAGGGGCGACAGAGAAAGAAAAACAAACAACTTTTCACTAAGCCTAACCAAACCATCCCCAATCCCACAGTCCCTTTGTTCACCTAGCTCCTCCCAGATCCAACCAAACCATCCCCAATCCCACGGTCCCTTTGTTCACCTAACTTCTCCACATCCAAGCAAACCATCCCCAATCCCACGGTCCCTTTGTTCACCTAACTTCTCCCACATCCAACCAAACCATCCCCAATCCCACGGTCCCTTTGTTCACTTAACTTCTCAACATCTAACCAAACCATCCCCAATCCCAGGGCCCCTTTGTTCACCTAACTTCTACACATCCAACCAAACCATCCCCAATCCCACGGTCCCTTTGTTCACCTAACTTCTACACATCCAACCAAACCATCCCCAATCCCAGGGCCCCTTTGTTCACCTAACTTCTCCACATCCAACCAAACCATCCCCAATCCCACAGTCCCTTTGTTCACCTAACTTCTCCACATCCAACCAAACCATCCCCAATCCCACAGTCCCTTTGTTCACCTAACTTCTCCACATCCAACCAAACCATCCCCAATCCCAGTCCCTTTGTTCACCTAACTTCTCCACATCCAACCAAACCATCCCCAATCCCACAGTCCCTTTGTTCACCTAACTTCTCCACATCCAACCAAACCATCCCCAATCCCACAGTCCCTTTGTTCACCTAACTTCTCCACATCCAACCAAACCATCCCCAATCCCACAGTCCCTTTGTTCACTTAACTTCTCCACATCCAACCAAACCATCCCCAATCCCACGGTCCCTTTGTTCACCCAACTTCTCCACATCCAACCAAACCATCCCCAATCCCATGGTCCCTTTGTTCACCTAACTTCTCCACATCCAACCAAACCATCCCCAGTCCCACAGTCCCTTAGTTCACCCAACTTCTCCACATCCAACCAAACCATCCCCAATCCCATGGTCCCTTTGTTCACCTAACTTTTCCACATCCAACTAAACCATCCCCAATCCCATGGTCCCTTTGTTCACCTAACTTCTCCACATCCAACCAAACCATCCCCAGTCCCACAGTCCCTTAGTTCACCCAACTTCTCCACATCCAACCAAACCATCCCCAATCCCATGGTCCCTTTGTTCACCTAACTTCTCCACATCCAACTAAACCATCCCCAATCCCATGGTCCCTTTGTTCACCCAACTTCTCCACATCCAACCAAACCATCCCCAATCCCAGTCCCTTTGTTCACCTAACTTCTCCCACATCCAACCAAACCATCCCCAATCCCACGGTCCCTTTGTTCACCTAACTTCTCCCACATCCAACCAAACCATCTCCAATCCCACAGTCTCTTTGTTCACCTAACTTCTCCAGATCTAATCAAACCATCCCCAATCCTACGGTCCCTTTGTTCACCTAACTTCTCCACATCCAACCAAACCATCCCCAATCCCACGGTCCCTTTGTTCACCCAACTTCTCCACATCCAACCAAACCATCCCCAATCCCACGGTCCCTTTGTTCACCTAACTTCTCCACATCCAACCAACCCATTCCCAATCCCACAGTCCCTTTGTTCACCTAACTTCTCCACATCTAACCAAATTATCCCCAATCCCAGTCCCTTTGTTCACCTAACTTCTCTACATCCGACCAAACCATCCCCAATCCCAGTCCCTTTGTTCACCTAACTTCTCCACATCCAACCAAACCATCCCCAATCCCACAGTCCCTTTGTTCACCTAACTTCTCCAGATCTAATCAAACCATCCCCAATCCTACAGTCCCTTTGTTCACCTAACTTCTCCACATCCAACCAAACCATCCCCAATCCCACGGTCCCTTTGTTCACCTAACTTCTCCACATCCAACCAAACCATCCCCAATTCCACGGTCCCTTTGTTTACCTAACTTCTCCACATCCAACCAAACCATCCCCAATCCCACAGTCCCTTTGTTCACCCAACTTCTCCACATCCAACCAAACCATCCCCAATCCCAGTCCCTTTGTTCACCCAACTTCTCCACATCCAACCAAACCATCCCCAATCCCACAGTCCCTTTGTTCACCTAACTTCTCCAGATCCAACCAAACCATCCCCAATCCCACGGTCCCTTTGTTCACCCAACTTCTCCACATCCAACCAAACCATCCCCAATCCCACGGTCCCTTTGTTCACCTAACTTCTCCAGATCCAACCAAACCATCCCCAATCCCACGGTCCCTTTGTTCACCTAACTTCTCCACATCCAACCAAACCATCCCCAATCCCACGGTCCCTTTGTTCACCTAACTTCTCCACATCCAACCAAACCATCCCCAATCCCACAGTCCCTTTGTTCACCTAACTTCTCCAGATCCAACCAAACCATCCCCAATCCCACAGTCCCTTTGTTCACCCAACTTCTCCACATCCAACCAAACCATCCCCAATCCTAGTCCCTTTGTTCACCCAACTTCTCCACATCCAACCAAACCATCCCCAATCCCACGGTCCCTTTGTTCACCTAACTTCTCCACATCCAACCAACCCATTCCCAATCCCACAGCCCCTTTGTTCACCTAACTTCTCCACATCCAACCAAACCATCCCCAATCCCACAGTCCCTTTGTTCACCTAACTTCTCCACATCCAACCAAACCATCCCCAATCCCACAGTCCCTTTGTTCACCTAACTTCTCCCAGATCCAACCAAACCATCCCCAATCCCACAGTCCCTTTGTTCACCTAACTTCTCCCACATGCAACCAAACCATCCCCAATCCCACGGTCCCTTTGTTCACCTAACTTCTCCACATCCAACCAAACCACCCGGGAAGTTCCAATCATAGCAGTCCTCTCGAAATTGCCATCTTTGTAAAGCATGCAGAATTTCAGCTCTGTTAAAACCTTTTTCCATTAAGTCTAAACCTCACAATACATTCTCTGTCTTAAGCCCCGACAAAACCTCAGATCTGTCGGAAGGGGAGGGGGGGGGGGGGGGTGTTCAATTATTGCTCACAATAGAAACAACAATCCAGCACAAGCAATTAGCAATTACACCAGGGATTTCCACACACTTCACCTCACTTTCCATGATCATAATCTGACATTGATAGTAAACAAATTTCACTGCAGCTCATTGTCTTTCACACTACCAGGGATTTCCGCACACTTCACCTCACTTTCCATGGTCATAATCAGACATTGATAGTAAACAAATTTCATTGCAGCTCATTGTCTTTCACGCTCAACGCAAGGACAAAACTTTTCCCCTGTGGTCAAAGTCTCTGGCTAAAAGTAATAATTTACAAATAAGGTGGTATTTAACAGTGAAGGTTTTGTTTG
Organism: Chiridota heheva; assembly: GCA_020152595.1. Classification (NCBI taxonomy): domain Eukaryota; kingdom Metazoa; phylum Echinodermata; class Holothuroidea; order Apodida; family Chiridotidae; genus Chiridota; species Chiridota heheva. Next base: position 367,515 of record JAIGNY010002405.1, on the reverse strand, counting down.
TTTATTAATGAGTGATTTTAAGTGACAGTTTTTCTCCAACCTTGTAGGCTTTAAGGATTTTTAGACTAAAAATCTATTGCAACAGAATTTCATCATGTCTGTTTGTTTATTTTGCAGTATTTTCTCCACTTGCAAAATTAATTTTACTCGTTGGGTAATATTTACATGTAAATATACTGATTGTGACAATTCAATTATTTTGACCTTAAGATTTTTGGTCAATTTAACAGCTTGTAAAACGGGCCTTGATTGAGTGTGATTTAAAGCCTTGCGTTATGGCCCATTGTTAATTTCACTATTTATTGCTGCACATTCGCGGTGCATTTCACACGTTACTCAGATTTCGGCGAAATCAAAGTGCAAATATCCCCATTCATAGGTGCTTACTGCGCATTTGTGATTCTCGCATTCAAAAAGGATTTCTTCATATTTTCTTAATTTGAAAACTGAAAACTCAGTTAGGAAATTTATTGTATCACAATTTTGCAGAGCAAGGTAAGAAAATGAATCACTAAATGACATTATACAGAATTTTTGCGTTGCAAATTGCAATGCGAACCCGAACAAATTGCTCCCTGATCCAATCATCTCACTATTCATTCAAGCGGCCACCAGTCCATCAAAATCATTTCTTTCAAGTAATCTAACCATGCTCTATCCACATGTCCCCCTTACTTTACAGTAGAATTGTTCAAATTCAGTACATTTCATAGAACATTTGTCTCTTGTCCCTCCCACTTTTTGGATAAGAAGTCATTCCACCTCTCCCCCCCTCCCAATTCCCTCTAACTCTCTGGATGATAATTGACCTCTCTTGAGTTACTTGATTGACAGCTTTTCCAACCAATCACCCCACAAATTTGCCTAGCAACAAAATCTGCAGAATTAAGCTTGGGTACTGGTACAGTACAGCTAGGGGCCCGCGCTCATGCAGTCAATGCACTATACTGCACAAACCAAATTTCTGCACACACAGACTGAGTGAAAGACAAGATGGTGAACAAAACTTGACCCTATGGGCTTTGTTAATCCAATTTCTGTTACCCAGAATGGCTAGCAAACAGAATTTTGTTCATTTGTTTTACTGAAAAGTCAAAAGATCCGGGAAAGTGCCATAGATGGATCAAAGCTTGTGGCAGGCCACATGTACATCTAAAGGTCAATGCATCTGTCATGCATGATTGCAGATTTGGGGTTTGTTTTCTCCACCTAGCTACCATGTTGGTGGGTGTGGCCTATTTCCTTACTCAAAGAGGTCAATTATGTATGGCCCTCCTACCCAAAATCTTAAAAACTTTTTAAATTTGTTTAAAAACCAGCCCTTCGTCAATCCAACCAGCCCTTCGTCAATCCAACCAGCCCTTCGTCAATCCAACCAGCCTTTCTTCAATCCAACCAGCCCTTCGTCATTCCAACCAACCCTTCAATCCAACCAGCTCTTCAACCATCCAACAAGTCATTTTCAACCATTCCTTCAATCATACAGTAACAAGGTTGAATACCCTCTTCTGCTTTTTCCTAATCTCCTCTGGCTTCACTGCCGGCTCTCTGACATTTTCTGGCAATTTTCTGGCTAAAGCGGCATCTTGACTGGTACCACCAGTTCTCCTTCTTAGACCGGTTGATCCATTTGATGATGAAGTAGACGCACCTGCCTCCTCCTTAAGGAAACAGAAGAAATTAAAAGTTTACAGTCTTTCTTTTGAGGTAGCACTAGGCTGTACTATACTGGGGTCTTTTTAATAACTGAGGAAGGGGGGGTTACTGCATATAGGGCATTTGGAGGGGGTCGCTATTTTACTTGTAAACAGCATAAAATTACTTTTTGCATTTTTCCAACTTTCCTTGCTCCAAAAAAATTGAGAGTAGTATCACTGAAAAGACAAAGACACATATAAAACACCGGTAATTCAGATTCGGAATGTATACAACATAATACAAATATCAACAAAACATATTTTTTGTAATAATGACCTTATAATCTGACGGCGAAAAATATAAAAAATAATCATTCCGAAAAATCACTACCAATTTTGCAACTACCAGAATATCAAGACAACGCAATATAAACCGTAAACAATGGAAAATTACTTTAAAAAATATATACTGCAAATTCACCTCATCCATCAAATTTTTTTCAATAATTCTATAACTATTATGAATATTGATTTTCCAACATGCTCATTACGGAGTTCAACAGGTAAAAGTTCAAGAGTAGACACTCCATACATCTGAAGCACCTATTGTCAGGAGTTTTGTTGACATTGTACACAAATCAAATACTCCTAAATTGCTTCCACTTACAACTATTCGTTTAACCTGGAAAATATTCCATCGTACAAGAAAATTCCATCATGCACAAACAAGGTGAGAGAGATGCCTCTGTGTGGATGATGTAAATGCTACAAAAACTTTTATACAGAATTTTTGACAGTATTTGAAATTTGCAAATGGTATAAAGCCCCAAACTATTTTAAATGTTCATTTCACTGTGTTGGAATGTTCTTTAATACAGGTAGCACAGAACTAATAAGGAATAGCTGGCTAGCCAAAATTGGGAACCCCCAGAAAAAAATGCTTAAAAAAATATTTTTGAGAGGTCCCATTTCATGGGAACGGAAGCTGAGAAAATGAAAATTGCAGGAATTGTAGAGAATGGATAGGTCTTGACTATGCATATCTAAACTCGACGAGATCTGCTTCAGAAAAAGTTTCATGTGGAACTATTTTACCATGGACAAATACCAAAATTTGATATATTTCGTTAGGGTGTAAAACACCTCTTTATTTCAGCCTAAAAAAATGGGCCAAACCCTCTGGTGACTCCTATTCAAAGTACCCTCATCCGAAAGATATTATATTGTACTTTTTAGAAAACATCACAAAATATCCCTGATCCTTCAATTAGAAATAAAATCTCTTCCATTCAAAAATTATGATGGTTTATATGTGTATTTGATGGTTTAAATGTGTATTTGATATGATTTAAGAACTTTCCTGACAAACCATGAAAAATGTAGAGGCCGCAGGCCCTTAAGTGGGCCCCTGGACCCCACACCATTGTGGAGCACACATAGCCAGCACAGTACCACCATAAGCTGTACTTCTGCAATAAATTTCATTTGTGCCCCCCACTAAATTTACTCTGGTGGCACCACTGGCAACCTATACCTACAACCTTCATCAATTTGAAGTGAAGACAAAAATGAATTTACATCCCCACTGATGAGAAATATGTGGAATCTCAAAAGTGCAGTTCTGGTAGCTAAGCACTATTTCCCCTAGCAACTATCATTTAAAAGATTATTAGGTGCACTGCAGAGGAATATATATATATTTATTATGTAACGATTCAGAACTCCAAATAATGGTGGATTCATTGTGTACATACACAAAGTAGATGCCTTTCTCTCTCCCCGAGGTCCCAGTACACAAGAAGTACACACATTGTCTATCAGCCCCCCCCCCCCCATCCACACAACTCTATGTGCATTCTTAATAGACAGACCTTATGATTACCAGCTTATTCTTATGTTAGTCTATAGAAAATTTTCACAACCTCAACATCCTCCAACTATCTGGTAGTTATCTTTCTTTGTTTATGTCCCCAGATTTTCACAAAAGTGTCAGACCAACTGATAACAGTAAGTTACTAATGGAACTTAACAATAAGCATGCAACATTTTACAGTTAAATGCATCAGAGCCATTAGGCCCATGGTGGTTTCCATGGTGCAAGCAGATGAGAACATATGACTCTTCCTGGACGGGACGCCAGCCGATCGCATACTCCCCAACAACGCTGGTACAAATTTGACAGAGCTCTGAGTGGGCTGAAGCAAGTAGAGACAAAAGGACACTATGCAGTGCTTGCAACAGAAGTCGAACCAGGGACTTTTCGCATAAGAGCATAACTCCATAACCACTGCTACTCACGCAGATGCATAATGCAAACTACAATTATAGTGCAGCCATCCAAAACGTCAAGTTCAATGACAATTACAAACATTTTGCAGCATGTGTTTGCTCCACTTTTAACAGACTAGCATGCCCTCAAATCAAGACCACAATTCTCCAGTGTATAGTACACACACTCAGCCCACTAAAAACAGCACACAAAATCATTTATCTCAGATCACTCCAAGTAAATGATCTTGCCCAACAATAGGCCCTATTATTTGCACTTTCCAACACGACTTTAGCGCAATGTTTGCTCAGTCAGGGGATGTGTTTCAAAACTGTCTATTGAAAACTGGAAATGTACAATTTTCCATTTGATTACTTACTGTGCATGATAGACCAATGACATCTGATCACAACAGCCTTTAAGTTTTAGAAAACCCTTTCTGTCTTTGAGTCACAGGCCTAATCAAAATCTTAGATTTCCTTTATTATGCAAAATTTTGACAGTAAACTACCAAAAAACTATTTGTTTGCAATTTCACACATTTTGACATCATCTTGAACATCGGATTGCTCAAAAGTTTTGTCGAGTTACATTTGGAAATTATTTCTACAGTTTAAATAAATTTCCATTCTAAAATCTAGTTTAAATCTAACTATTTCTTTTACGTATTCATCAGACATAATTATGATTAATGTGAACATTCATATCAAAGCTTTCAACGTGAACATTCATATCAAAGCTTTCAACGTGAACATTCATATCAAAGCTTTCAACGTGAACATTCATATCAAAGCTTTCAACGTGAACATTCATATCAAAGCTTTCAACGTGAACATTCATATCAAAGCTTTCAACGTGAACATTCATATCAAAGCTTTCAACGTGAACATTCATATCAAAGCTTTCAACGTGAACATTCATATCAAAGCTTTTAACGTGAACATTCATATCAAAGCTTTCAACGTAAACATTCATATCAAAGCTTTCAACGTGAACATTCATATCAAAGCTTTCAACGTGAACATTCATATCAAAGCTTTCAACGTGAACATTCATATCAAAGCTTTCAACGTGAACATTCATATCAAAGCTTTCAACGTGAACATTCATATCAAAGCTTTCAACGTGAACATTCATATCAAAGCTTATCAGTACCATCACATGCACAATGTTTTTTGTTTTTTTCTTCTTCTTGAGTTTCAAGAAATATGCACTTATTTTCCAGCCGTCAGCTCCGTTAAAGGATTAGTTCAGGGGTCAAGCAAGTCCATCATATATGAAACAGGACTTCAAAAGAAACAAAATGGTGAAGAAAGTATTCAAAAATCTTATTCCATTAAAGGAATAGTTCAGTGGTCAAGCATGTGGTTTCATATATGATGGACATGCTTGACCACTGAACTAATCCTTTAACCAATGACTACATGCCCACATACCTTTGAAGCAAATACAAATTTGCATGAAACTGAATGGTGTACAAATGGCTATATGCAACTTATTGAAAACTAATTCAATTTATTTACTCAGTAAAAATATTTTTTTCAAATAGTATTCCAGCTCTTGGTAAATCACTGTTACTTCGTAAGATCCTGGTGGGTCTCCAACCAGTGAGTTCACAACTGCTTATCAAAGGCCGTGGCCGTCTTGATATAATGTCCAGCACTGGATGCTTTCGGGACGTTAAACCTTGTTATGCTATGCTATGCTAAGTTGCTGTTTTAGTACGCTCCTGACAGTGACATCCACTGACCAGTTGTAAATCATTAATCTTAGAAGAACTTAAACAAATTGCACAAATAATTTTCAGGATTGTTCAGATACTAGATCTGGCATCAGTCACCTTTACAAAAATATGATACAACTTTAACTTGATATTTCCCTCATGGAATAATATCTTTAAACATATTTGCTTTTTCATATAGGATTAATATGCTTAACAACTTAAATCTGCCTTAAACTTTAGAAACTTGCAACCATAATTTGGTGCAGTAATTCTATATTCAGATTTGAATTATCTTTGTAACCTCAAGAGGGCTTCATGGAAGATCAACCATGCATGCAAAGTGCTACACTGCCAAAAGAAGCACTAACAAGGAACAAACCAGCACATATATACTGTATACATGTAAGGTGCACAATTTTTTGACATAGCGTGATCTCCTTTGGGTTGTGCATCTACAGCATGTGCAGTGTGAGGACTGCAAATGTTGGTGGATTCTTACGCAGTTCATGAAATATACAAATGGGAGATGAAAGAACATCACAGGAATATTTCAAGTTCAACTACAGTGCAAAGTCTATTTCTACCCCACATACCGTACTGTACAATATTTACAAGTGTTTTGAAAAGATACTATTATGTATTTGACAAGCTACATGGTGATAATCCAACTATACTCTATGGCCTCCTGAAAGTGTCTCCTCAAAATCTAAAATTACTTCTGACCAGAACATGTGGCCTATCCCATAATATTACAATTGGCTATCCCATAATACTCTAAAACAAAGGAAACCCTTTTTCTGTCTAGACTTTGATTGACAAATGAAAACAGAAAGGAGAAATAACCAGAGCCACCAAATAAACAAAAGAGGATGAGAGAAAATGACCACCTTAGATGTAACTGGATACACAGAGGGAAGTCTAAACTAAGAAAAGTATCAAAATAAATGTTTACATTAAAGTAAGTTAAAAGGACCAGGTAATATCATTGAGTCAGAGTTTTAGTCTTAACAAACAAAAATTAGCAATCAACATAAGAAAAAGGAAAATAACATTATTATAGTGTAGAAATGGCACAGAGCTTAAAAAAATACACTTGCAGCACATTTTTTGCAAACTTGAGAAAACACAAATGGCAAACCATAGGCAAAAAGAAATACTAATTTCAAAGCCCACATAAAGAAACAACATGCAAGTAAAAAAACTAAATATGCTAAAATCACACATTTTGGGTATGATACGATCAAAACAAGAAAAACAACATTTTCCAACTTCTTACATATACATGTATGTATAAAATTCATAGGTATTCTTGTTGTGGGGTTTCAAAATCAAATTTAAATTTGTATAATGTACCGTAACAAGGTCTTAAATGCTGTAACAAGCTTAACTGGTGTGAGATTTCAAGTATGATATATAAGCAACCATTCTACAACGGCATTATTTTCCCACTGTACAGTCCTGATTACTCATATTTATATTCTACAATTGTGCCCTCTTTTAGTTTGTTTGTTTGTTTGATGAGGGCTTAACGGTGCCAAGACAACGAGGGTCAAATTGTGCCTGAGAGGTTAGGTCATTCTAGAGGTAGGAAGGAAAGAAAATAGGGAGAGTTTGAGAGAAACATGAGAGCTGAAGTTAGAAAGCTGGGATCGAGAGAGGTGTATGGGTGAAGGAAAAAAAAAAGTAGAGAGAGGGGGGTGGTAGAAGAGGTCTACATATGGTTGTAGAGGGAAGCATGATGAAGGAAGGAGATAATTTTATCTGGAGGGTTTTTCCGGAAGAACTCGGCTATAGAGTCTGAGTTGGCTTGTTTTTGTTTTTTGATCTGTCCCGGTTTCTTTGAGAGCGCTTGTTTTTGAAAGTTGGGCGAGAAGTATGTTTGGTAATCGAACAATTTATGTTCTCTTCAGTGTCATATGTGTGGGTTTGAATGATGGGCTGTTTGTTGATTGGTTGTTTGTTGGTTTGATGTTTGTTGGCCAGATTGGCCTGAGTTTGATGTTTGATGGCATTGGAGGTGTTGGGGTAGGGGACGGCAGGAGTATTAGAGGAAAAAGAAAGGTTGGGGAGAGAAGTGGTGGTGGAGCTGGTTTGGGTAATGGGTGTGGTTGGGTAGTTGGCATAGTGATGGGCTTTGCACTGGGTAAGAAGAGCCAGGTGAGGTTGGTTTGAGCATGTGAGTCAGTTTTAGTTGTGTTAGGGGGTGGTATTGGTGTCAGAGGAAACTGCGCTCGAGTAAGAAGCTTTGGTGTAAAGGGAAGCGAGGAATTGCTTCCTGGCCTCCAGGTAAGTGATGTTGGGATTAAAGGTTTTCAGTTTGGTTACCTGCTGTTCCTGGAGTCAGGTGGGGCAGTCTTTTGAGAAGGAGGGATGGTTGGCTGGGTGAGTACCGTCGCAATTGGTGCAGAGTGGGTGTTGGTGTAGGAGGTGCTGTCATGGTCTGGGGCTCCAGTAAGGTGGTAAAGTGCAAGGTAAAGTGAATCGGAATGAAAAGTTTGAGAGAATAGAATAGAAATCACATTGCTCTCAACACGTCGTACGAACAAGACCATTGACCCTTTATTAAACAGGATTCAGCTATATTCTATATGGGTGTGCAGAGCCCAACAACACCTAAATTGTTTTCATATTTATCATATATCATCCTAGTAGCAAAAACTAGAACACCAATGATGTAGTAGTTCAACATATTTTGGGGGTATTTTTTTGTTGGTGGGTTGTTTATTCAAGTAGGCTGGGGTTAGGAAAGAAATATGTTGATGTTTATTTTGGGGGAAATGCAAGCAGGAACTTTAATATTATTGTGATTCTATACCATAAATGATGTAGTAGCTCAATATATGTTTTGGAGCTGGGAAGTTACATTGGGTAGGCATGGGATGTTAGGAAAGGAATACAAGTATGATCAGCAGTGGCACAACAAAAAGTTTTGGAATGCCTGGAAGGGTGGGTAAACCTTACAAGCCCTGGGCAAAATCGATTTTGGACTAGCCTCTAACAATGACACTGCTTTTGTTATAAGACCCAAAGCGCCATGGGTGTCAGAAGGAACTCGGGAAGCGGAGAGAGTAGAAAATCAAAATCAAAATCGTGTGCCTTTTTTGACAATAAGTGAGGGGCACTTTTCATTTAAAAAAGGGGCACTCTTGTCGGTTGACAGCTTTTGCCTGTCACTTTTGACTTTCCCACACTTTGGTGGGTAAATTTCACCTATGGGTTCAAAGATTGGGAACCAGGACCATTGTTGACAATTACCCACCGGGCAAACAAGTAAAAGTCTTCTTTTCAAAATTGCTGCTTAGATTTAGGTTTATAATATCCCAACAGAACTCCACTGGAGTATTTACATCAAGACGCCCAATGTGACTGCTGTTTTAATAACCAGTCGTGGAGCACAGGTTGGAGACCCACTGGGGATCGAACCTGGGATGCTAGATTGGAAAGCTGAAGCTTTACCGCACTATCACAGAGGTCAGCTTAGAAAATTATTGGGGCTCACCTCCTCCCACCATGGCCCTCGGTGTCGGTGTCTCTGGTAAAATGTTATGCTTTAATAATGTCAAATGAATACTGAATGTATTGTGACAACCTCAATGTATTTGGTAGTATTTGTGAGTTTAAGTGGATATCTATTTGTTAAATGACCGAGAATAACTTCAAATAAGTTTCAAAAGGGTGCCTCCAATTTCCAGACCAGTCCACCCACAGGATCCAGACCGGTCCGCCCACAGGATCCAGACCGGTCCGCCCACAGGATCCAGACCAGTCTACCCACAGGATCCAGTCCAGTCCGCCCACAGGATCCAGACCGGTCCGCCCATTGGATCCCGACCAGTCTACCCACAGGATCTCGACCAGTCTACCCACAGGATCCAGTCCAGTCCACCCACAGGATCCAGACCGGTCCACCCACAGGATCCAGACCGGTCCACCCACAGGATCCAGACCGGTCCACCCACAGGATCCAGACCGGTCCACCCACAGGATCCAGACCGGTCTGCCCACAGGATCCAGACCGGTCCAATAAAAGGATCCAGAATGGCTCCGCCCACAACTTTCAAAAGGGCACATTCTGCCCCTTACTCTAGGGCCAGGGAAGTGCTTCCCCCTCCCTCCGTGGTTCCGACATCGCTGCGGAGGCCAAAATCCCTGCAGGACTCTAGTTGCCCCACTGTGTATGGAAGCTTTGATATCGTTTGAATATGTGAAAACTATTTTTCAAGTAAGCCTAAAAAAGCTAAGCCTCAACATCAATATGATGCAAATTTGATCAACAATGTTTGCTTTTAAGTGAAATAGAAATCATAAACAGACATACCAACAGCAAAATACTTTTGTATAAAATCAAATTGGATTTTACATCCTTGCAACAAGACATGATTTTAAGTATTGATAATGTAATAGCCATTCTGAGCAAATAATTAATTATTTCAATTAATAAATCACAATTAATCAATAATAGCATCCCACAAATACACTTCCAAGTTCCTGAAAATAAGCAACACTTTCCAAAAATGAACAAAATGTCCCGAATTTTTTTAACAAAATTGTCCGGGTATGAAGCAAAATTTAAAAAAAAGAAGAGCAAAACCTACCCGGGGGGAGGGGGAGGGGGGGGGAAATATTACAAGTCAAAAAATTATCGAAAAGGACTGTTTTGTGTATTGCTCCCCCCTACCCCCTTTTATTCCCACCCCACCACTGAGAATTTCTTTAAAAAGGCTACTGGATTTATACATAAGTTGAGTAATACAGTCTGTTTCCTTGCAAACAAACAAGTTACTGTGTATAAAAAGATTACTGCAAGCCAAATCATGCGTCTAATGCGATCTACAGGGGCCTCATGCAAGGCTTTTTTATTTATTTTTATTTATCTTTTTTTTAATCAGTGAGTTATTAACACTTTGGTGATTTTACAACCAGAGATTTACCACATTATATGGTTGAAATAACCTAACTATTTAGCCATAGAATTTGAAACCCAATTAATTGCCCAAATTAGTTATCAACTACAAAAATTATAAGCCAATTGGAGTACTCATTGGGAGAAATCCCAAACAGGATATCACGTTCGATTAGCATAAGTGCAAGGTGGTATTTTAACGCTCCAGCCAATGAAAACATAATTTTCTTTTAATCAGGGATGATTGGTGATATTTCCCGAGCCAATGTTATTATACATGCTAAATTCCTTCAGAGATTGCGCGAAGTGAAATCTGAGTATTAAAACATTTGAAGTGAATTTTGGAATGCAGAATTCGTTAAAACTACTCAACAATAAGAATTGTTATTGCATCAACATATCGATCTATATAAGCCAAACATAGCAAAACATCCAAAGACGCATAGGATATGATAAACGCTGCAAAAATCTGAACATATTCGGACGAGAACCTGGCTCTTAAGTTAGTCATCGCATAAGCTCAAATTCCTTAAAAGGATGTTGAGCTAAAAATTAAAGTGCTTTATAAAAAGGGGCAGGGTAGAGCACCCATCTGAAAAAGTGAAACAAGGGGCCTTATGGAGATTCAAAACCTCTTGGTTATATTCAGCTGCTTCCATTCAAATAATATTGAAGGATTGAAAAACAATAAGATAACATTTGGAAATTCATTCTTGTTGTGGGGTTTCAAAATGAAACTTAAATTTGTATTGATGTACCATAATGCAGTCCGATAGCATACCCATTAATAGGAACATTTATAACACACAAGAATATTGAAGTCATGCAGCCATATTGTTCAGTTGTTGCGATAAAATGTCATAGTTTATAATTTATGTACTTGAAATATTAAAAATCATTGTGTTGAAAAACATTTGAATTTTCAAAATGGCCATTTCGCGCTTTAAAGCCAAGCTCTATTGTCTATTTTATCCAATATTCCAAAAACAGCGTGGTGAACATATCAAATAGGAGTGGAAAAGTTGTAGCCACGACAGTAATGAAGGTATTTTCATAAGTTTAAAGTTTCCCCTAGCAAAGATATTTTTCCCAGACGCATTTTAAAATTGAAAAATGTAACACTGCATAAGGCTTTAACGTTAGGATAGCAAAGAATCATGGGAAATACAACAAAATGGCGGCTCCATGTAGCAAAATGTTTCCATTAATAGGAACATTTATGTTCCCATTAATAGGCATGCTACCAGACTGTAATAAGGTCTTAAATGCTGGTACATTTTTTAAACGATTTTGATGAATCTTTGAACTGCTATTTTTATGGTTTATAGCCGAATACTTTCTACCAATTAAGCTCAAGTAATTGCTACATCTACCTGTACAAAGATCTTTAAGATATAATTATTCTATTCCTTAAAATTATCAAACTTGAAAAATGGCCATTTTCAACAATTTGACTGTGATATTGGAAACACTCTAAAATAAAATTAAAACAAAAAAGAAACCATTGCCATTTTGGCCCGAGATAAAACTAATATACTTTTAATATGCAGTTTCAGCCATTTATACTTTTGCCCTTTTTGGCACGGACCCTTTAAAAATGAAGATTTTCACAAAACATTTTAACAATTTTTTCCTTCAAAATTCAGAATGAAGAATTGCCCTGGGAGTTAGAGCACTTTCTGAATTCCCCACCTTCAAAACAGCCTAGTGCCAATTTTTAGAATGATGTGGGGTAAAGAAAAGAAATTATAAGGGAACTTGTGTTGGTCGGAAATTTAAATTGGCCGCCAGTGGCATTAGGCAAATATAGCCGAGATTTATAAGTCCATATTTCACAAACAACTTGAGCAATAGGAGCTAAAATTTTAGGGGTGTTCTACATATATTATTCCCAGCAAATATGCCTAATTTCAAGCAAATCTGAGGTAGTGGATTACATGCAAAGCTTGCATTTTACGCCAAAATGGGCAGTTTTTTACACATTACTGGTATATAATCTATGTCCAAGTAATTGCTTCCAATGTGCAAAATAAATATCACTACTTTAACAGAAAGCCACTGGATGATCTATCGGAGGAAATGTCACATGACATACTATGTCCAAAGCTGCTGTGTAAAATTGACTCAAAAACTTTACCCGAGGCTGCTCCGACCACGCGCTAGATCCCAATCGCTGCAAAGAGTACGGGATTTATTTCGCAGCATAATCTGCACGCGGCGTAACCGCGTGAGATGGATGTCACGGGCGTAATTTAAAGCGTTTGCACGCTCACGCATCACGAGACATCCTGGGTGTGTAAAAACCGACACTCGGGACCTGTCCTTCATGTCCATGATACTGGTGAAAATAAATACGGAACTTGCAACGTTCAACGTAGACAGTCTTAATTGCGTTCACCGAGCGTGGAACTGCGTAGCTAATGGCTACAGGACCAAGAAGAAAAAATAACTGTCAATGCTATACTTCTTGTCAAGAATGTCACCTGTCACCTGACCACGTAGCTAGTGGGCGTATAACGGATTAAACCGTGCGATGTCGTGAACCCGTTAAATACGGACCCGTGTAAACATCGGCCGCGGAACCGTCGAATGGAACCCGTCCGCCCGTAACAACGGGCAGCGGAACCGTATGGAACCGTCGAATGATCAAAAAAGAAGACTTCGAGGCCTAAAACAGAACACCAAAACTCTCTTAAACAGAAAAAATTTTACTGAAAAATAAATTTCTTAAGAGAAGAAACGTTAAGCGTACAAACCTAAACACGAAAGTAACTATGATCTTACGGACACGCTAAAGAGAGACATAGCATTCTAAACAGAACAACAACACTTGCTTTAACAGAAAAAATTTAAACCAAAAATTTTCTATCTGAAAAACTTTAGAAACCCGAGAAAACGATCCAACGTAATGACTTTACTAAATACTGTAAATAAAAAGGAAAGATTATTTTTCCTGTAACTAGGTAGATCTCTCCGACACCCAAGTTCAATCCTGAAAATTAAATATTTTATCTCCAAACTGTGTGAAAAATAAAAATATTCATATGCTGTTAACGTCATAAGCTAGTAACAACTAAGTTTTATTACCAAGCGGTACTAAGACCCAATGCGCATGAACTTAGGTCCAAAATTCTGTATAAAATTTACAAAATACTAAATGTACAGTAATTGGTTGGTTATCAAATCATTATAAAATAATAGGCTGATCAAATCATTATCAAATAAGAGTTTTATATTACAATTTTAAGCAAAATATGATAAAATATGTAAATGTTTTACCGTTTATTTCATTTTGTTGTTGTTCCCTAAGCATTGTATGTCATCACGTTTATAGATAGCTACTGTAGCTGTTAGTATACAGTGCGGCCCTGTACTCGGACACAACGTTGTTATGCAATGCTTCTTGTTTATACTGTACTGTGTACATGCACTGCACTGCACGCACTGTTATGTCATGTGTGTATGGTGTATTAGTGGCGACACGACAGTTGTTGATTAGAAAATGGAATAATTGGATATCATTTTTAATTTACTTATTATGTTTACTGACATTGGTATTTTTAAAACATGTTATGTGATAAGGATAGTTTTCTGGGACATTTCATACTACAAGATTGCATTTTGTATGTGACTGTATACAGAAGTTTTTCAATTCTTGTCTCAATTTGTGAATATTTTCATCTGGATTTTGGATTTTATTCAGGCTTAGTTTTACCATATTGTTGCTTTTTACATTTTTTGTGCATATTTTTTATTTTGTTATTTTCCTCAATTGTATTGTTGTGTTTTTTTTTTTTTTTTTTTTTTGCTGGTTTGTGTGGTATACTAACTCTATTCGATTACACACTTGGTTGCTGTTGTTGTAAGCTAGGCTAGGAATTACAGTTGTCGTAAGCTAGGCTAGGAATTACAGTTGTCGTAAGCTAGGCTTTGGTATTGTTGTACTTCTTTTTTCTTTTAGGTGTATAGGCTTTCGTGTTCAGTTTGGCTATTATATTGTGTGTTGAAGCTAAGGTATTTCTGTATGTATTATTGGGCCTGTTGTTCCTCTTTTAGGTCGTTGCTTTTGGTTTTCTGCTTCTGTTAATTATATGGTCATAGCGGCTATGATAGCTGTAATATGTGGATTGATTTCCAAGAGTCCGGTGTGACATGTAGTTTTGAGGAAGCTTCGGTTGATAGTTATGTATTTGTCTGTTCAAAGTGTACAGGGTTGAAGGCTTTGGAGTTTAGACTATAGTTGTAGTTGTATCATTGAAAAGGTTGATGCTAGTGTGCAGACTGAGTTTTGTGGATTAGATGTGGGTAGTCAGACATGTGATGTTGATAGTTCTTTGGGTGAGGAATTTGATAGGAGTTCTATTCAGGTAGATAGTCTTGGATCAGTTTCTGTGGACAGGCCTGATGTAGGGTTGTCTGTAGTTGATGATTGTACAGGTACCATTGGTTGTGAGATTGTTGATTCGTCTGGTACATTGCCTGTGGATTCTGTTAGAGATAAGGTGTTATGGATTTGCAAATTTGCTGACGACGCTAAGCTGTACAGGATTGTTGATGATGCTAGGGAGTCTTCACTTTTGCAAACTGTTCTTGATAAGTTATTTTTTTGGTCCCAAACATGGCAGGTGTCATTCAATAAATGCAAAGTTATTCATTTTGGTCAGAACAATTTGGCTTTGATTATTGCATGAATGGTTCAAATCTTGGTTGTGTTGATCACAAAAGGGATCTAGGTGTTGTCATTACTAGCAATCTGAAGCCTTCTAAACAGTGTGCTTTAGCAGCTGCAAGGGCAAATAGGATGCTTGGTTTGATTAGAAGAATTGTTTCTTTTCTTGGTAGAGAGGTTGTTCTTAATTTGTATAAGCAGGTAATGAGGCCTCACCTTGAATATGCTATTCAGGCTTGGAGTCCCTTTTATGAGAAGGATGAGTTCATTTTGGAGCACGTTTAGTGAAGAGCCACTAGACTTATTCCCGAAGTAAGGAATCTCTCTTATGAATCTAAATTGCAGTTGAGAAGAGTATGTGGCGATATGATTTAGGGTTTTTAAGTTCCTATGATGCTTTGACTTCCTGTTATTTCTTGCATGTTTCAGCTAATCCTCATGTGACACATGGTAACAGTTTGAAGATGACCAAAGAGTTCTTACGGATAGATATTCAACATTTTAGCTTTTCGCAATGAGTGGAACGGTTTGCCTGAATGGGTGGGTAATTAGCTCCAATTCTGTTCACAATTTCGAAGTCAACATTGATAAGTTCTTTACTATAACTCTGGGCATCTTTGATTTGATTTTTTTTTTTGTACTGGTGGTGTTGTTAGTTTGGGCTTTTAGGGGTGACTAACCTTTCTTAGCCAGTAATCTTGTTATGTTATGTAAGCAAATCTTGATTCTGCTATGCCAAGAGTAATGTTACTCGCTAATTTCCTGCGATCATTAGTTAGTAGGAATACCTGTACTACTAACGTAAGGCCTAGTACAATAATACTAGAGCTCTAATTAAGCCTAACATTTTGAAACTTACGACCAAAAATTGAAGTCTGGAGTAAAAATAAAAAATACCGTAACAAAAATTACGATAATTTGTATTATTATTATTATTAAAAAAAGAAATAATAATTGGGAGGAAAGAAAGAAGGGGAGGGAAGAGGAGGGGGAGGTACACAAGCTTTGGTTACATGGTGTGTTGAATTGCCATAGAATGACCCATGCTTGTATGTATATTACAAGCATACACTGGTGTAGCAAACAAATATCAGGCATGATACACAACTAAACATTTAACATAGAACTATTTTTCCATGAAATACAATCCTAATTCCCTATTTTTATATTCCACAATTTGGTCAAAACCACAGGTGACCCCCTATTGATATAACTCTCTTTCAAAAGATATTAGATAGTACTTTTCAGAAAACATCACACAACATATCCCATATCTATCACGTTCTGGTACGAAAACAACCCAACCCTGGAATCTTTTATCATAGGTTTCAATGGGGCAAATAATTAGTTGCACACTACCTAAAGGCTTAGTTCGGACACGTTCATCTTGTACTGTATGATAAAGGCAAGTAAAGTATAAAATGGCTTCATTACAGAATACCCCACAACTCCTTCAATTGTCTGTAGAGCTGACTCCGCGCTCAAAATTACAAGACAAAGAAAACACTACCAAAATATTTGCCAAATTGAACTGTAGGTTGTTTTTAAATAACAATTCCTGGGACAAGTGTGGAACCTGTGGAGCCACTCCAGGGTGTATGTATGAGAGTATGAAAAATTCCCATCGCAAGCATAATTTTGGCCCAAAAGTCTGTAGAACCACGGAGCCAAACTGTAGAGGAGGGAGGGTGGGGAATGAATTTCACAACATAAATTCATTCAAAAAGTCTGTGAAGCCACGTAGCCGGCTACGAGGAGTACTTAGCAGTTGCGGGGTATTCTGCAATTACTCCCTATAAAATAAAGAAAATGCAGATCAGAACAAAAACAAGCTCATTTGAAGAGCGATATATATATATACATATATATATATATATATATACATATAAGTATATATATATATATATCTATATATATATATATATATAAATATATATATATATATATATATATATATATATATATATATATATATAAGTATATATCTATCTATCTATCTATCTATCTATCTATCTATCTATCTATCTATCTATCTATCTATCTATATATATATATATATATATATATATATATATATATATATATATATATTTATATATATATATATATATATATATATATATATATATATATATATATATTTACCCCGCTAAGCGTAGCGGGGATATTTCTGAGTTATACTTACCTTCCATGCTATAATATGCAATCTGGTCACACGACCTGATTCTAACGCACTTCTAACCGAACCTAAAAACGCAGTAACCAGCCAAGCCCTGACCTCCATAATACCTCTGTACCACCTCACTCAACATTCCACCGAGGCCTGAACGAGAGGGGAGGCGGGCGGGATGCATGGAAGGTAAGTATAACTCTCGTAAATATCCCCGCTCACGCTTAGCGGGGTAAATTTACTTCAAGTTATACCTTACCTTCCATGCTATAATATGCAATCAGATTGCAACCGAGGATAGGAAGGAAGGGAGTTCAGATCGCCGCACATTTTTTTTTTTTTTTTTTTTTTTAATGGCTGGTACGAAAACTCACACGAACCGAATCCCGTTTAAAGGATCGAAATTCCTTCACCTCGGAAGGATGAAAGACCTCAAGAGTGGGAGGAACTAAAACATAGGAAACCACGGCGAGGTACAGTCAAACCGAACAAGGCACCATTCGTTGACAGTAACGGAGGCAAACCTCGAAAGAACCTGGCGTAAAGCCCAGAAAAACAAGCCAACCGGAAGAGCGTTTGGACACAATTACAGCAAAGTGTCCACAAAAACGCATACAAGCCACACGGATTCGTCCACGAGACAGAACCGGCGAGAAACTACGATTGGGAACGGCGTGTACCAACGAAAACGAATTGAAGAAATCCCGGACAAGGGAAAAATTCGTTAGCGCATAACCGCGTAAGAGCTAAAGTTAGCGGGGAACACGAACGTCGAAAAGTGAGTCAGACCAAAAACAAGAGAAAAACCACAAAAAGCGGTTTCTCGACGCCGGCATGAGAGATCCGTGAAAAGAGGTTATGCCCCAACCCGAGTGCATACCGCGGCGTTCTATGAACAGTTCAGACTACTTTAACAGAAAGCCACTGGATGATCTATCGGAGGAAAATGTCACATGACACACTACGAAGAGATCTCCCAGAACTCATCAGTGGTCGCGAGTCAAAGACCGTGACCCCACCGGAAAAAACCCTGGTGGATAGCTGCAAGGTATCCCAGAGCTCATGACGGAACTAAGCTGGAGAGAGGGCCCACCTCCACAACGGGAGGGGCGAACAACCCCTCAGAAAAGCCCTGCTACGTCGAGGAAAGGCGGACCGAGGCCACACCATCAAACAAAGCGCTCCGGGACTGAGATGCAGTCCGCGGAGCCCGGAAAGAGACAAAAATCGTCCCTGACCCGAGGCTCGTGCGTGAAGCCTGCAAGGTCTCGAGCAGCCAAAGTTAGCCCTGCGCCGAGCGAAAAAGGGTCAAGTACCGTCCAAGTTTCCGACAGAAGGGGTCACAAGAAAAGTGCCCGACCTTGATCAAGAAGCCCCGTCGGCACCGACGGTGATATCTGACGGTGAAAACCGTAGCAGTTGCGGGACGCGTAGCTCCAGGCCACGCCTATCAACAGCGAAACTTGTCTAAGAAGTTGACTGGAGAAAGTGTTAACGTACTCATATAGTAACAACCTTGAAACCGCGGAGCCTACGACTCTGGGCGCGGAGAAAACGAATACCGTATGTCTGTGCGGGCAGTTAAATAACAGGCCGTAAAACCGCAAGGAAGCAGCTGTAAGGTGTTAAAGTATGGAAGGAACCATACGTGCCGTTGTTGGTAATAGCTACCCCAAGCGTAAGGTTGTCTACCAAAAGGCCACCTATGGTCAAGAAAAATATCCTTCATGGAGGTAATATTGACAAGTAGGGGTAACGTCACGTCAACCGTATGAGTCATAAACCCCAACACTGGGGTAGAAATCACGAAAGAGGTGGCGTCCTGTGTATACTACGGACCGTTAAACACCCTGCACCACGGAGCGGAAAAGCGCGTGGCTACTGGGGACTTACGCCGTACAAAGTCGCAACCCGTTAAGTATAATAGATCCGTTATGGGTCTACAAAGGCGTCAGCATGACAAGTAAAACCACGAGTCCACCGCCAACGATGTCGCTGTGCACCACGGAGCAAAAAGCTGCGTGGCTACGCGAGGGGGACAACTGGTACTGGTGCGTGTCCCGAGCGAAGTAGCTATCAGTACCAAAGGACCGTCTAGGTCCACGATAAGCGTGAACGCATTACTACACCTGTAACGTGAGTCGTTATCTCATTATACCTCTATTCACCACGGGCCACCGGTAAGTGGCGACGCGTAGGGAAGAAGTACACAGCACGCGTTCCGTTGAGAATAGGTGAAATATATATAAACTGAGGCCGTAAGAAATACGGAGGAGTTCACGTGCCACGCAAGCTATCACGAGTCGTAAACTGAGTTTGTTCCATCACGAGCTCGAAACCGGTAGCTGCGTGGGGAAGAGGGGACGACCGTCGTACTCAGTCGTGTCCCGGTAAGAGAAACGGCCGCGAACGCAGTAGTTCATGGCTACTGGTCCTCTACCACACAGCCGCGCCGCTGGTATAGGCCGTTAACTCCGTTTGTATAAAATCACTCACGAGCCGCTGGCCGGGCGGCTACGCGTGGGGACTGCCGTCGAACGCTAAAAACGCCCCAGCAAGAAAAAGCGACCGCGGAACACTGCAACACGCGCTAACGGTCGCAATATCCCGAAGTTCCGATACCGGGTTTATCGTGCGTTGTGCGTAAACCGCGTTAATATCTGTAGAATGTGAGCCGAGGTCTCGTTCGACGCAAGAATCACATTCAGAGTAGTTTGAACGGTCGTGGAACTACGTAACACGGAGGGAATAGCTCGTGATGGTATGCCTCCCGTAAAGAAGGACATCTTATCACCCGAGCGCTGGGCCTCAAACCCGAGCAAGTGCTAACACGCGACGCATCCTGGGAGCGTGACGTCGACAAACGGGGACTCGCCCTCGTGTCCATGAACTGTGAAAAACTATGCGAACCGTGGCGTTCAACGCGAAAATCTCACCAAGTCAGCTCACACGGACGTGGGGATCTCGAAACTAATGGGTGTGACGACGTTGTCGTTACCTTGCTGTAGAACTAAGCAGCACTACAGACCCAAACGTCATCCCATGCCCCGGACGGAGCCGCCAAGTTGTGTTA
The DNA here is from genome assembly GCA_020152595.1 of Chiridota heheva. NCBI lineage: Eukaryota > Metazoa > Echinodermata > Holothuroidea > Apodida > Chiridotidae > Chiridota > Chiridota heheva. The sequence continues at coordinate 347,071 of JAIGNY010002405.1, read as the reverse complement.
CGGACCCGTGCACGGGCCGTAAAACAAGCCGTGGGGCCGTATGGAACCGATTACGGAGCCGTCACGGACCCTAATGGACCCGATGCAAGGAATCCAATGGCTCTACAACTAGCCGTAAAAAGGGGACTAACTCACGTAAGACCCGTGGGGCGCCCTCTTGTTGGCCGACCGTCCCATCGCGAACCGAGGACCACAGCGGTGTACACGGTTTGAACAAGTCGATAACACCAAAGCGCAACCTAAGAAGCGTTTACATGCGGCGCACCGCAGGATAGTCAAGGCGCCAGAACGCACCGACACTAGGACCTGCCCGTCGTGTCGATGATATAGGCGCAAAACATCGCGGAACTGTGACGTTCAACGCGAAAATCCTACAGAGGCAGTTCACACGGCCGTGGGACAGCGTAGCTATGACCAAGCAGCTTCCTAGCTAGCGAACTCAACCGGGGTTCATCGTTGCAGTGTCGTTATCCCGTTAAAACTCCCGTTCTAGAGAAGCGTTTGCACGCTATGCAAAGCGGGACCTCTGAGGTGCGTAACGTGCCGGCGCACGGAGGCCTGTCCTCCGTGCCTCACGATACTGGTGAAAGTAATTGCGGAAATGTAACGTTCAACGCGGATAATCGTATAAATGGTGTTCACATGATCGTGGAACTGCGTAGCTAATGGCCACGGAACCATGAATAGAATAGCTCTCACGGCGCTATACTGCTTGTGAAGATTATCACTTGTCACCTGGCCACATAGCTCGTAGCTAGCGGGTGCATATCCGGGTAAATCGTGACGCGATGTACGATATCCCGTTACAAAACTACGGAGCCGTGCGCATCCGAACACGGAGCCGCGCTCTCGGTCGCACCTTGAAAAATACCGGTCGCGGTGGAGTCTGTGCTCCGACCACGCCGCTGGAACCCAATCGCTGCAAAGAGTACCACGAATGGACTCGCAGCATAATCTGCACGCGCAACGCGTGAGATGGATGTGACCGGGCGTAAAGCAAAGAAGCGTTATCACGCTATGCCGGGTCATCAAGGGTGTGTAGAGCATCGGCGCCGAGGACCTGTCCTCCATGTCCATGATACTGGTGAAAATAATTACGGAACGGTAATGTTCAACGCAGACAATCTTAATTGCGTTTACACGAGTCGTGGAACTGCGTAGCTAATGGCTACGGGACCAAGAAGAAAATAGCTGTCCTGATGCTATACTTCTTGTAAAGAAAGTCATCTGTCACCTGACCACGTGGCGTAGTAGCTAGTGGGCGTATAACCGGTGAACCGTATATGTATGCGTTATCCCATTAGAGATAAGTTCCGCTCACTGGAGCCGTCCAATGGAAGCGAAAGGACCCGTGAACGCGACCGTGGACTCAGTATGGAACCATACGGACCCGTAAACACGGGCCGCGGAACCGCCCAATGGAATCGTGCACGGACCCGTAAAACACGGACCGTGGAACCGTGCGGACCCGTAAACATGGGCCGTGGAACCGTATAACTGTCGTAGCCGTTGGCTACGGACCAAGAAAAAAAATAGCTGTCTCAATGCTATACTTCCGGATGAACCGTGCACGGTGTCGTCTTTCAAGAGGCGCTCCGCTAGGAGTGGGCGGCGGCCCCGCCTCCCTGGCTTTGGACCTGGGTGGCGGTGGGGAGACGGCGAAGAGGGCCTCTCAGACCGTCGCTTCTCCACTTTCTCCGCCGCTCTTTGAAAGTACCGGTCGCGGTGGAGTCTGTGCTCCGACCACGCCGCTAGATCCCAATCGCTGCAAAGAGTACAGGGATTTGACTCGCAGCATAATCTGCACGCGTAACACGTGAGATGGATGTCACCGGGCGTAATTTAAAGAAGCGTTTGCACGCCACGCATCACGAGACATCCTGGGTGTGTAAAAACATCGACACTCGGGACCTGTCCTTCATGTCCATGATACTGGTGAAAATAAATACGGAACTTGTAACGTTCAACGTAGACAGTCTTAATTGCGTTCACACGAGCCGTGGAACTGCGTAGCTAATGGCTACAGGACCAAGAAGAAAAATAACTGTCAATGCTATACTTCTTGTCAAGAATGTCACCTGTCACCTGACCACGTAGCTAGTGGGCGTATAACGATTAAAACCGTGCGATGTCGTGAACCCGTTAAATACGGACCCGTGTAAACACGGGCCGCGGAACCGCCCAATGGAACCGTCCGCCCGTAACAACGGGCCGGAACCGTATGGAACCGTCCAATGGAACCGTCCGCCCGTAACAACGGGCGCGGAACCGTCCGCCCGTAACAACAGGCCGGAACCGTATGGATCACGGAACCGTCCAATGGAACCGTCCGCCCGTAACAACGGGCCGCGGAACCGTATGGACCACGGAACCGTCCGCCCGTAACAACGGGCCGCGGAACCGTATGGATCCCGGAACCGTATGGATCCGTCCCGAACCGCACAATGCCCGCACATAGGGCTGCGGAACCGTCAGGGATGGTCCAACGGAACCGTATGGAACTGGCCGCCCGTAACAACGGGCCGCGGAACCGTCGGGACCGTCCAATGGAACCGCCCCCCATAACAACGGGCGCGGAACCGTATGGAACCGTCAATGGAACCGTTAAGCCCGTAACAACGGGCCGCGGAACCGTATGGAACCGTCCAATGGAACCGTTAAGCCCGTAACAACGGGCCGCGGAACCGTATGGAACCGTCCAATGGAACCGTTAAGCCCGTAACAACGGGCCGCGGAACCGTATGGAACCGTCCAATGGAACCGTTATGGAACGGCCCAATGGAACCGTCCAATGGAACCGTTAATGCCCGTAACAACGGGCCGCGGAACCGTATGGAACCGTCCAATGGAACCGTTAGCCCGTAACGGGCCGCGGAACCGTATGGAACCGTCAATGGAACCGTCCAATGGAACCGTTAAGCCCGTAACAACGGGCCGCGAACCTTATGGACTCACGGAACCGCCCAATGGAACCGTTAGCCCGTAACAACGGGCCGCGGAACCGTATGGACTCCGGAACCTTATGGAACCGTCCCGAACTCACAACAACCGGCATTCAACGCGTTACAAGGGTTGTGGAGTCGACAGGGACTGTCCAATGGAACCGTTTGGAACCGTGTTTACAACTTAGGCGACGTTAGTAACGCCCCTAAGAGGTTCTCTCTCTCTCTCTCTCTCACTTACGTTACGGAACCGTCCAATGGAACCGTTAAGCCCAACTTTTTACGGGCCGCGGAACCGTATGGACTCCGGAACCTTATGGAACCATCCCGAACTCACAACAACCGGCGTTCAACGCGTTACAAGGGTTGTGGAGTCGACAGGGACTGTCCAATGGAACCGCTTTGGAACCGTGTTTACAACTTAGGCGGCGTTATAACGCCCTAAGAGGTTATCTCTCTCTCTCTCTCTCTTCCGTTATCGCTCTAGGCGCAACGCCTCTAAGAGCGTAACCTTCTCAGTGAATCTCTTTTATATATCTGAAAAGAGAAGAACATATATCCATGCGTACATACACAAATACGGCAAAGTAAGTATGATCTTACGGACACGCTAAAGAGAGACGAGGCCTAGCAGTCTAAACAGAACATCAAAACTCTCTTAAACAGAAAAAATTTTACTGGAAAAATAAATTTCTTAAGAGAAGAACGTAAGTCCAAGCGCACAAACCTAAACACGGCAAAGTAACTATGATCTTACGGACACGCTAAAGAGAGACGAGGCATAGCATTCTAAACAGAACAACAACACTTGCTTTAACAGAAAAAATTTAAAACCAAAAATTTTCTATCTGAAAAACTTTAGAAACCCGAAAAACGATCCAACGTAATGACTTTACTAGCGCCGGGGTAGCGTGGGAAACACCAACCACTGTGTACTTGAGGTCTGTAAAGATAAAAGGAAAGATTATTTTTTCCCTGTAACTAGGTCGTCGGAGAGACCCACCCACGGCTCTCCGACACCCCAATTTCAATCCTGAAAATTAAATATTTTATCTCCAAACTGTGTGAGAAAAATAAAAATATTCATATGCTGTTAACGTGAAAACGAAAATAAGCTCGCTAGTAACAACTGTAGCTCCCTAGAGTTGTCACAGGGCGACCCACATTTACCCAGCGGTGACTATGACCCAATGCGCATGCGCCAAAATCGAAAAAGGAAATTGGCTTAATGCATACGAGAAGGTGTACTGAAATATCCTAACGTGCTAAACACTATACATAGTATAACGCTAGGGTCACCTCGAGGCGGGTGGGGCTAAGGGAGAAAAGACTAATTCCCGGGCGAGAGGTCCCTAGACAGGCACAACCTGTGCTCTAGGACCTAAAACACCCACCACGAGTAGGACGCTCTCGAACTAGCCACTCGCTATGTACGAATGGAGACAAAACCCGCTATCCTAAGTGTAGGCTACACGGTAAAGTCGTGGTAGGTCGGCCAAGAAATCTCGGGCTATTATGGAGGACTTGAAAAGGCAGGGCTTGGCTGGTTAAAACCCTTCAGGTTTTTAGGTTCGAGTTAGAAAGTGTTAATTAAAAATCAGTTTTCAGCGATGTTAGTGAAACAAACGATTGCAGAGGTATTATAGCATGGAAGGTTAGGTATAACTTGAAGTAAATATATATATAGCATGGAAGGTATATAACTATAAATATATATATATATATATATATATATATATATATATATATATATATATATATATATATATATATATATATATATTTTATATAAAAGAAGCTCACTACAATCAGGTATAACAATAACCTCTTACACGGTACCAATGAGCTTACAGTGGGCTCAAAAGTTTTGTAACCTGGGAAATTATCCAGCATTCTCAGTCATATGTTAAACTGTCTCAGTCTGCTCATAATAATACAAAAAAACCATTTTTTTCCTATTCTTCTACCCAATCAACTTACCCCTAATTGTTGTCCCCGACCTTCAAAAGGCAACGGCCCAAAAAACCTGTAAAATTCTTTCTCCTGTTGAGCTTTCTTGGCTTCTTGTCTTGGTTTCAGATATTTTTCATCGTATTCTGCAGCCTTCAAATAGAAACGGATGATGTTAAAAGTTAAAGGAATATTCCCAGGAATGTACATCGTCATATATAGGATAGAGAAAGGGCAGGATCGCCAATAACCAACTGTCACTATTGATCGGAGACAAATGGCTTCCTTCATCAGCCACTATCCTAAAGCAGCAAACTATTGGCATGGACACTGTCAGAAATGGCCATGCCACCTGATGTGTGGGCTCCCCTCAGGAGCCAGGAGATCTACCTGTCAACCCTGTCCCTGTGTAAGATGGATTGACAGTTTAACAAAATAAAGAGGGTTAACTGTGTCAGATATGGTTGCTGCATCATGAAAGATGTGTTGGACTCAACCCACAACCCAAGACAACTAACCATCATCGTATAGTCCACTCTGCTCATGTATGTATGTATGTATGTGTGTATGTATGGATGGATGGGTGGATGGGTGGGTGCATGGGTGGGTGGGTGCATGGGTGGGTGGGTGAGTGGGTGGGTGGGTGAGTGGGATTTTTATCTGTCCTGATTTTTTGAAATAAAATGAATCACTTTCACTCAGGTCAGTGTTATGTCACAGCTCTTTAACAACCTTCATCATAGCCCCATTTTTAACAAGACATGAGTTATTTTTTGGCCTTTCTGAATGGCTATGGAATGTCACTCATCTCATTATGATTTATTTTCATGCCTATTACTGATTGAATGATTGTAGAACCAATTTTGACTTTATATTTATATTCATAGAAACTATTTTGGAGAAAAAGGAGGCTCATACATGGACAATAGCTGACAATTTTAACATGCAAGATTGATGGCATGATGAATAACTCTGGCTATAAATTCTCAGTCCAATGAATCCAAACTCACCAGAGTGTTTATAACTCACTGATGAAAACATCCTTTTAAAAGTCAAAATGAATCCTCAGACTCACATTACACACATGACTTGGTCCTGCAGTAACCAAATCCACAATACCTGAACCTTCACAATAAGTTCCATTGTGTGCATATAGATGATTGGGAGTGTAATTACTGATGCGTAAAATCACTGAACTATTTGCGGTGGATTTCTTACTTGCTCCTAGCAGAGTCTAAATGTTATACCCGCTGAAACGGAGGTTCTTGTGGGTGAAAAGACTGAAAATTTGTAGCGAGGATTGGGCGTAATAGGAACAGACATACGGTTGCAATAAATTTATAACTTTTCAATGTTTCCTTTCATATTAACCCCCCAATGATATGCATGACATCACCACCAACAGAGCACACAAATGGACCATGGGCTATCTGTGTACCACATATGACCTGTATCTAATGTATTGTCCTTGAGTTACTGTGTTTACAAGCTTTTTCAGCAAAATCATATTAAGCCTCGCTCACTATGCATGTTAATGAAATTCAACATTGTTCATACCAGCTAACAACATATTTATACTACATATCAAACAAAATAGAGGTAATTGTTAAAATATGCATGATATCACGACCAAAAACAATAGGGCACATTCATAGACCATGGGTTATCTGTATACCAAACATGACATCCAATCCAGTTTACCGTTCTTAAGATACCGTGCTTACAAGCTCTTTTCAATAAAATCATGTTAAGCCCCGCCCACTATGCATATTAATGAAATTCAATGTATTTGTACCATGAACATGTATACACTAGCTAACAGCATAATTTCACTCAATATGAAACAAAGTAGACATACGGTTGTAAAAATATAAGCATTTCAAGATATTTACATTAAGCCCCGCCTACTCATTAATATGCACGGCATCACCACCAAAAACAATAGGGCACATCTACGGACCATGGGCTATCTGTGTACCACATATGACATGAATTTAGTGTATCCTTCTTGAGATATCGCGCTTACGAGCCTGCTGTCACAGATGCACATACATACATACATACATACACACACATACATACATACATACATACATACATACATACATACATACAAACACACATACATACATGCATACATACATACATACACACGCCAGCATGACTGCATAGGTTCCTTATACTATTAGCATCAAAACAAAAATTAGCCCAGAAATCAATAATATCATGTCTTAGGATTTGAGTGTTTGATTCTAAAGCAAAAATGTGATCTTGAAGTTATTGAAATTTTTAAAAGAAGGAAAAACATTTCTTATCTTTTTTTTTAAAGCAAATTTTGAGCTTTACATATTTTCAAGCTACTTTTTCTCAAAATTCTGTAAGTTACATTTTGTGAAAGAAAAATAGAGTACTTTAAAATGATACCAAGATTACTCCTATAGGACTTTGGTAAAGTCCCGATTTTATTTTGAGAGAAAGTTGGTTTGAAAATGGTAATAATATTGCTTATATATAATCAAAAAGTTATGAAAATTAGGCTCACATTTTTCAAAGCCCTGGTAGAGAGTAAGGGTTAAAAAAAAAGCTCTATCAGACTTAAACCATTTTAAAACTTTCATGAAAAGAAGACTAAGTTGCACATATTTCTTTAAAAAAACCCAAGGAATAGATTTGTTTCAGGCACGTTTATCTGGCTCATCCCCGTGATGCGATCATGTAAGCATTCCCAACAGAACCTTTTCTAGTAAGCCAAGTATTTTCTGACATCCTATCTATACACCACCATGTTATTGTAATTATTCCATATAGCGCCCTTTCTATACAAGTATCTTCAAGAGCGTTTTTACAAACATTGGAGCTTTAGAATAGGGAAGAGCTGCCCAAACAGCGCATCATCCATCCATTAGCTCAGGGAAGTGAATAAACACCGTGTTTTCACGCTTCTCTTCTCGAATAGCTTTCAGAGAACCAGGTAGGGTGTGACTGTCCTACCAGCGGTACTGACGGCTTAACGTCCCCTCCAAGACGACAAGCGCCATTCAACCATTGCCACTTCTCTCAAAAGCTGAACTATGTACTTCCGCTTTGATGATCAGTGTATCTGTCTGCATAGCCGTGGAAAAATGGTTTAGACCTGACCGTGGCTTGCGCTCTACCAACTGAGCTATCGGACTCCCAATGTACCCAATCTTTAACACCTACCTAATACTAGAAACTAATAGTAAAGTTGCATAAGATACCACTCAGAAAATCATAATTTAAGTATAAAACAGTCTTCGCAGGTGTGACCTGTAAGTCTTTGCAGGTGTGACCTGTAAGTCTTTGCAGGTGTGACCTAAAAGTCTTTGCAGGTGTGACCTGTAAGTTTTTGCAGGTGTGACCTGTAAGTCTTTGCAGGTGTGACCTGTAAGTCTTTGCAGGTGTGACCTAAAAGGCTTTGCAGGTGTGACTTGTAAGTCTTTGCAGGTGTGACTTGTAAGTCTTTGCAGGTGTGACTTGTAAGTCTTTGCAGGTGTGACCTGTAAGTCTTTGCAGGTGTGACCAGAAAGTCTTTGAAGGTGTGACCTGAAAGTCTTTGCAGGTGTGATCTGTAAGTCTTTGCAGGTGTGACCTGAAAGTCTTTGAAGGTGTGACCTGTAAGTCTTTGCAGGTGTGACCTGTAAGTCTTTGCAGGTGTGACCTGTAAGTCTTTGCAGGTGTGACCTAAAAGGCTTTGCAGGTGTGACTTGTAAGTCTTTGCAGGTGTGACTTGTAAGTCTTTGCAGGTGTGACTTGTAAGTCTTTGCAGGTGTGACCTGTAAGTCTTTGCAGGTGTGACCAGAAAGTCTTTGAAGGTGTGACCTGAAAGTCTTTGCAGGTGTGATCTGTAAGTCTTTGCAGGTGTGACCTGAAAGTCTTTGAAGGTGTGACCTGTAAGTCTTTGCAGGTGTGACCTGTAAGTCTTTGCAGGTGTGACCTGTAAGTCTTTGCAGTCGTGACCTGTAAGTCTTTGCAGGTGTGACCTGAAAGTCTTTGAAGGTGTGACCTGAAAGTCTTTGCAGGTGTGACCTGAAAGTCTTTGCAGGTGTGACCTGAAAGTCTTTGCAGGTGTGCCCTTTAAGTCTTTGCAGGTGTGACCTGTAAGTCTTTGCAGGTGTGACCTGAAATGAAAGTCTTTGCAGGCATGACCTGTAAGACTTTGCAGGTGTGACCTGTAAGTCTTTGCAGGTGTGACCTGTAAGTATTTCTAATATTGGAAAAGACAAAAACACACTGTACCTTTTTAAAATGTTCCTGCTGGAATTGTGTTCTTGACAGTCTTTGCTTTTCAGTGTGTGTGTCAGTTGATATATCTGTTAAGAGGTAAAAATTCACAAAGATTAGATTCAATGCGCCAATCATGAGCTAAGGGGCTCAACAGATTGTAGCTCATACTAATCCAGTGGTGCTTTATAAACCCAGTGTTGAGCTAGAGGGGGAGGGGGGAGAGAAATTGCCCCCTGGCCGTAAATTTCTGAAAAGTCTGAAAATGTGCATTGTTTTGGTAATTCTGATGAAAGCCAAAGACGGAAAAAGAATCATAATATTTCTGAAAATTTAAGTTAGGCTTATTTAACAGTTTGGAGTTATCAAATTTCCGAGTTTTTCCTAAACAGATTTTCGAAGTATTTTCCTCTGACAGCAGAAGTAGAGAAACCCCAAAGGGGGTTGTGTGTGTTGAAATCACCTGTCAGGATGAAGTGATGAAGTTGGGAGATGAGGTCATTAAGGTAAGAGGGGAGTAAGGGGGAGTTGGGGGGATGTAAAGGTTGCAAAAGGTGATGCTTTTGTGTATGGTCGCGAGACGGCAAGTAGCCTTAAGGTCGGACTGGATAGGAGTGGGGCTCGAGGGAATATCATTTCTGACGTAAATAGAGGGGCCACCAGAAGATTTCCTGGTGTTTTGGGTGATAAAATGGGATCCTTAGAACCCTAGAATGGGGATGGAGTCGGGAGTAGAGAGAAAGGTTTCTTGTAGGCAGATAATGAAAGTAGAGATTAGATATTCGAGTTCTTCAAAGTTGGCAGAGAGACCGTGACAATTCCATTGTATGATGTCTGACATTAGAGGTTATGAGGGGACACCTAAGGGGGGCCCCCGAGTCCGGAGAGGGCTGTCCGATCTCCATGTTTTAAAAGGGATTGTGATCAATGAAGGGGAGGGTCAAAAAGGAAGAAAGTTTGACTGAAGAGTCTCCCTGTCAATGCAAGGTGATTTGGAAGAGTTGGTGTTGTAAAGATGGTATTTTGAGTTGGGAAGGTTTGGTTTGGTTTAAATCGATGAGGGTTTTCTGTTGGTGTTGAGATTTTGGTTTCAGTGGTGGGGGTAGAGGGTAAGGATGCAAATGTTTGGGGTGGTCAGTGTCGATTGGCGGGGGATCTGTGGATATTTTGTGAGTTGTCTTTGGTTATTCGTCGAGTTGAAGTCGTCTTGTGAGAGTTGAGATCTTTTGAGGGAGGGGTGTTAGTGAAAAGGTTTTCTCTGTGGTGGGGGAGGGATGCAGCGTGGTGGTGAGGGGGGCCTGAGGTGTTGGTGGATGAAGAAGAGGTAGAGGGGGCTGGCATGGATGAAGGGAGGGGGAGGGGTAGGAGCGGTTTTTCCCTGAATGGAAAATTGGATGATCCAGATTATGTCAGTCTGGACGCCCCTGGAGATAGTGCGAGTAGGTGAAGGGGTGGGGTTGTGTTTATGGTAGTGGTAGGGTTGGAGTGGGTGATGACTTGGGAATAAGTGCGGGTATTTTGGCTGAGTTGGTTTAGGCATTTAGAGTCCAAGATCTTTCTAGTCTCAGGATAGGAAATATTTTGAATGGTTTTAATCCTGAAGACCTCATTCTCTCTGAGCCACTTTGGGCAGGAGTTTGAGGAGGCAGGGTGATCTCCAGAGCAATTTACAGTATGCAGCTGGGTTTGTTGTTGCAGGTATTGGTATCATGGGAAAAGGAGCCACAAGAGGCACAGCAGGGTTGAGAGTGGCAGTTGTTTTTTGCTGTGGCCATATCTTTGGCATTTGTGGCATCTGAGGGGAGTTGGAATGTAGGGGGAGATGCAAAAATTACGGTTGTTGACGTGGATGGAGGAAGGGAAGGAAAAAGTGAGGAAATAGGTGTTGGTTTGGATTGTGGTGTTGTTGCGGGTGAGGGAAAGCCGCCGGACATCTGTAACGCCCTGCGACTCAAGTTCGGTTTTGATATCCTCAGGGGGGTGCCCTGAAGATCAGGAAATTTGATGACTCCACTGGAGGAGTTGAGGTAATGGTGAGGGGAGGGGAAGATCTTGGTCTGGTGTTGATGAGGGTGGTGGAAGCTAGGAGTTTTGGTTGGGTGGAGGTGGAACATTTGATAAGGAGGTCTGATGAACTTTGATGATGAACTTTGGCCATGGTGGGGAGGGGTGGTGGGTGGTGGGAAGTTGCAAGGAGAGGAGGGGAGGAAAGTTGGAAAGGGAGAAGAAGGGGCGGAGGGGGAGAGGAAGGTCGCTTGAGGCGTTTCAAAGATCGTTGTGAAATTGGAGGGGAGAAACTGAAATTTAATGTCTCCATAAGTGTGATGAAAACAAAAGGGTGAAGGTGGAAAAGAAAAATGACTGAAGTCAAAAAAAAGGAAATAGAAGAGGGGAGGTGAAAAAATGTAGCAGATTACTCCGGGGCAGGAAGGAACAGTGGAACAAAAAAGAAAATGGAAAACCCGGTTGTGAAAGGAGGTGGAGGAAAGTAGGGAGCTGCCCGCATTAGGTGGCAAGCCCTAGTGCGATGTGTGTGTTAGGCTAGGTGGAGGATGGGAGTAGGTTGAGGAACGAAGAAAAAATGGAAAGATATTACCCAAAATTCAATAGAAAATGAATAAAAGAAGTATATCTTGAAGAGATAATGATCAGAAGTGTTGCTTGTTGAAGAAAGTTTGGAATTGATAGTGGTAAAAAGTGATTTTGAACAAAAATTGAGTTGAGTTGTGCACAGTGAAATACATCTGTAGTCAGCGAGTCAACGATGCACTCTGAAGTGTTTGTACAGTATGATGAATTCGTGTTTGATGATGTCATTATCACAGGGCATTAACTTTAGCTGCAAACATCTCCATAAAACAATAGCTTAAATCTGTTCACCTCTACGTTGTTGATGTGGCTTTAATTTTATAAAATGGTATTGTTCATCCTTCTCACAGGTTTTTTTCTAAGAAAGTAAATACCTTTAAGCCTAAAAATCCCCTTTGTTGTACTTATAACTGTCTTTAATTTTAATGCTTAACATTAACCTCCGTGGTGTAGTGGTTAGTGCTTTGTCCTCTCACCCACATGTCCCGAGTTCGAATCCCGGTGGGTTTGCAACCAGTGAGTTCACAACTGGTTATCAAAGGCCGTGGCCATCTTGATATAATGTCCAGCACTAGATGCTTTTGGGACGTTAAACCTTGCTATGCTATGCTATAATTATCTATGGCTCCCTGATAAATCAAAACTTAGACATAGGAAAGGTTCAAGCTCTCTATCTTTTTTTATTAAATGTTAGCACGTATTAGTTTTACCTGAAGTGTTCGTTATAAACATCCTGCCCTGACGGTGACCTTTTTTGTTCCCATCCTCTCAATTTAGGATTATTTAAAAAACCTTGATTTTGTGTATAATTTCCATAGGATCATCTATTGTGTTCTTTTATTGAACAGTGGTTTTACTGTGGGACTTGGTGCCATCTCTGAATTAACAAAGTGGTTTCATTAATTATCCTTAGGATGTCATCTTACTTCAGTTACTTTGTTTTAGGACTTGTTGCCAACCCAAATAGAGGGTATTCATTCGTTAAAAAGTAAATGTGGTTTAGCCTTGTGATTGGCCAAAAGTAGTTGTTTGGTGATGGGTGATAGGGTTAGTTTTTAATGATTTATATTTTATTGTGGGTGGGGTCAGGATTTAGTCTACAAATATCCATCTCCAGAAAAAGAATCTTAACTAAGAGTTCAGTGGGAGTTAAGACATCGTCTTAGTCAGTTCGAAATTAGATATCATTGTAACCAGTTAAGACAATAAGACATCATTTTCAGAAGTTGGTTTTTAGACATCATCATCAGTTGCTTTTTGTTTTACATCATCATCAATACATCATCGTCATCATTATATCGTCATCAATTAGACCCCTAGCTTTGCTGTTTTACAGGGGTGGCTCGCCCTGCCCCCCTGGGAGTCTATCCTGCCCCTCATGAGAAGAAAAAAAATACTGATTTTTTTTTTCTTCTTCAACTTAATAATCTTAATTAACCTCATAAATGAAATACCTTACAGAACACAGAATGATAGCATAGTAAGTAATCGTCCTGTTTGGCTAATAACTGGTCCTTATAAATGAGAGTACATGTGGCTAAAATCCCAGAGCTTCTTCATTGAGCCTTGAGGGGGCCCCTGGACTCCATGCAGAAAAGACGCAGTTTGATCAAAATTCCCCCTTAAAATATAACAGAGGGTTTTTCTAATTGCTTTAGCACATGACATGAAAATACATGAAAATCAGCACAGATTAGTTGATAAAACCAATAATTCCGCCTCAAATTTTAATTCCTAGTGTGAACACTGCTCCTGCTAAATTGCTATTTTAAGATTGATGGAGATTCAAAACCTCTTCGCCACATTCACCTGCTCCCATTTTCAACACATTGGTGAAGGATTAAAAGACGGTAAATTAACATGCAGAGATGTGTATGGCTTTTCTACTCACTATGACATATTTAGCAGACATGGAAAATTCTTTGATGAGCCACAATTTACTAAATGAGCTCTTCCTATTAACCCTTAAAGACCCAGGGGTTCAAAACGTACGTACAAATTATCAGAATTTTCTTCTCAAAATTAAATTTCACAACTTTCCTTTCGTTTTCTACCACTACAAGTTTAGTTTATATGAATGATTAGACACGATCAACTTTTCAATAGAAAAAGTCAAATTAAAGAAATTATCGACAAAAATGTGCAAATTTGCACATTTTAGGCCAAATTAGGCCAATTGTTTTAATCTTTTATTTTTTCTTGTGAATAATGAAAAATGATGATTTTTTTTTTAATATTTAGATTGTTTGTGAGACTTTCTTTCCAATAATATCAGTCGTTTTTTTCTCAAACAAAAACATAAAAAAACAATGAACATAAACAAAAAAATTACCGCTGTAATTACTAGCAGAAAAACTAAAGCCGCGTGACCAGTGCGGGGATCGAACGCAGGCCATCCGCGTGTTGTGCAGAGATTTGCCAATAGACCAAAGTGACTAACTGTGAAAGAAAGAGCTTTATAATTACTTTAATTAAATGTGATTAGAGAGGGGGTACTTACTCTTTTTGATATCAATTGAAAGTACATGTCTTGGCCTTTCTTACGATACAATTCATGTACGTTAGGTGTATTGCGATCAGAACTTACCTTTTTTTTCAAAATTTTGGTTTTAAGAAGGCTAAAAATCATCAAATTTGGCACAAATTTTGCCAAAAAAAGTTTAAGTATGGCAAGGAAGCTTTTGAAAAAAAAAGTTTTTTTGTTAAATTTTGTGCATTTTTTTTTAAATCTCTCTTTTTCGATTCATTTTTTCACAAAATTCTTCAACAATAACCCCTATCAAAAAGTTATATTTTCTGAAAAAAACTATTAAGAGCTCTTCTAAATGATACCAAGATCACTGCTGTGGTCCTATTTGACAAAGAACAAAATTTTTTGAAAAAGTATGTCCCCAATCAAGCGTGATACAATTGGTCTGAGTATTTAAGGGTTAATTAATTCCAACACTCATCATCCATCATTTCTTACCTTTTTTGATTGTTTTTGGAGGTTTCTGCCTCAGCTTTCCCAGCAACTTTTTCACCCTTGACCTAAGACAGGTCCACAGTACCATGATCAGCATTATGTAGAAAAATCCCTTGAGTACTGCATGAACAACTACTGCTGGTTCTAAGGAGGAGAATATCAAACGGTTTATGTCATCAAATTTTGCATCTTACCAAATCACTCATCTTTAAAGTTATGAGGTAGATATCAAAACAAAGTGAGCTTAAGGGGAAGATATCACATTACAGAGGGGGTTGGGGAACCAATAAGGAGGTGGGAGTGAGTGAGGTGGGTGTGACCAATTCTAAGACGGGTAATATGAACGTTGTCTTAAAGCGGTCACGGATGTCAGAGAGGGTTTTGGGAAAAGGAAGGAGGAGGTTAAGGGCAAGCTTAAGCGGCTGTATTGGCTGCATCAGAAGAAAAGAACACTTTTCCTGCAGGAAAAGAGTTTCCGGAGGAGGTGGCAGGTGAGGTTATCCCATCAAGAAAATGGCAAAGTGACTAAAAGGAGAGTCTCAAAAGTTGAGCGGGAGAATGGCCTTAGCAATATGAAAGAGGGTGGACAGAAGGGTGGCCTGCAAGGCGGAAAAGGGCCAGAATAGGTGCCGAGAGTGGCGGTTGATGCTTAAAAACAGGGTTCTGGGTGTTAGAGAGACAAAGTTTAGCACGAGTGAATGAAAGCATTTAAAAATCTTATTCTGTTTAGTGAGATAATTAAGTTTTGTTGCTCCAAAGCTGATTGTTTGGTATCATTTGAAGATGTAGAACACGTAGATGTACAAATCACAATTTCCAAGTAGTGTGAAGAGGTCAAAAATATGGCAATGAGGTGTTAAAGGATTCCCGATAAAGCGGTGTGAGAATTAACTGGTCTAGGTATTGCGGTGAAGCCGCTGGGAGGAGAGAGGATTCTGTTGGTCTCGAGGAACCAGTTTAGTCTCTGAAATGATCTTTTCCATTCAGAGACAGCAAGTGCATCTTACAAGACTAAGATCCTCAGTCTTTATGTATTCTATCATATTTTGTCCTGTGATTTTTTAGCTCTACAAGCATTGGATGTTAGGAAAGTAGTGAAACAGAATCTAGTAAGGGTAATTAATATTTGCCACCTGCAGAAAGTTCAAGGAAAAGTAATTCAAATAGTAAAAAAGTTCTGTGTAAAATACGTTAACAATCGTTAAGAATGTGAGGATGTGAGCGCCAACCTTCCATAGTAGACTTACTAAACCAGTTATTTCTACATACATGAAACAGAACTTTAAACTTTAATATCTCCTTAATGGAATAAAATATTGAAGTAGTTTCTTCATCATTTTGTTTCTCTTAAAATTCTTATTTTATATAAGATAAACTTGCTTGACCAGTGAACTAATAAACCTGCTTGACCACTGAACTAATACACCTGCTTGACCACTGAACTAATAAACCTACTTGACCACTGAACTGAAACACCTGCTTGACCACTGAACTAATACACCTGCTTGACCACTGAACTAATAAATCTGCTTGACCACTGAACTAATAAAGCTACTTGACCACTGAACTGAAACACCTGCTTGACCACTGAACTAATACACCTGCTTGACCACTGAACTAATAAACCTGCTTGACCACTGAACTATTAAACCTGCTTGATCACTGAACTAATAAACCTGCTTGACCACTGAACTAATAACCTGCTTGACCACTGAAGTAATAAAGCTGCTTGACCACTGAACTAATAAACTTGCTTGACCACTGAACTAATCCTTTTAATTGCTTTACCTTTAATGGCTTTGAAATGTACTTACCAGAACCAAAGGTGTTGTGGTTCCGATGCATTTTTTTGTATATGCTGACAGTTGGGAACATAACCTTGCTATATGACCGTTGCTGCGATATTATTAATTTCTAAGGACTTGACCCGGAAGTTCAAATTGAGCATTTCGTGGTTTGTAAAACAATCACTCCCGAATGAATTCGGATAATTCAAATTGCTTTAACTTACGCAGTATCAATGTTCATCACTACTGAAGAAGATCAGATGACGTACACGGCATTATATTTCGAGTTAAATCGGGATCTTAGCATTTTCAGTCTCGATAAAGTTCCCAAAATAAACCTGTGAAGGTCACTTTTCTTCATAGCAGACAACTTTTTATTAGGCTTAATATGCTTTTATAAAGTGAACTAATAGTGACGTCAAATTTAAGTCAACTTCAAGTACTTTTAGTTGATGAAAATGCTCAGGAAAAATGCTGGTCCAAATTCTCACTTCTTTGACCTAATTTCCTTCGTAACGTGATAAGGTGTGGCTTTTCCGTAACACTAGATTGTTATTATTGCAACGCATTGAGACATAGGATGGAATTATGCAAAATAAAATTAATTTGGTTGTACGATTATTGACAGAGCTTACGGTTATAAACAAATGATATTCTTGTTACCGTTATCCACAATTTTGGATTTGCTTGTACTAGGTTTAAGCCTGCCAAAGAACGATATGCACCAAATTTTTAGGCCATAGGCCTAATGCAGTGGCACTTGCCGTAGGCATAGGCCTACTACTACTAGGTGTTACTAATAAGGCCTACAAGGGCCTATTACTGTAGGATGACCCGAATTTGTTACCCACCTTAGCAAAGTCGAACAAAATTGTTATGTAAAAAAGTCCATTTTTATGATTGATGAGTACCCGTACAGAGTAGGCATATGAAGGTGCATGAGAGAGACATTAACCTCTAATACGATGTAGGCTAGGCCTATAAGCCTATTCCATTGATTGCCTTACTCAGTCAGACCAATAATTGAATCGTCTCTGCTTAGAAGTTAGACTAGACCAGTATTATTATGAGTCTCCACACAAAATAATTTGCGACATAGGGCCTACCGGCAGTTGACCAGATCAATTATTACATAACAGAACTTTAGAAGACAAAAACTGATCCAAGTAAATGCCGGAAATTGCAGTTCCATAAATATAATATATAAAGCATACATTCACAGCCCACATCATCCCTGTGTTAGATTGTCCTTAGTATTGATATTCTTACTAAAATCTTACCTTATGATTGATATTCTTAGTGTTTTAAAATGTAAGCATACAACATTGATAACAATTTGCTAAGTTCTAATATTACTCATTCCTTTGTGTAACATTCTTAAGAGCAACTGCAGATTCTAACACAATTTCGGAAGTATAGTAGTATCCCCCTTTAGTGTACGTGTCCCGAACTATTGAAAATGTGTTAATATTTATTTACCGTCTTCTCTGGTATGTTCAACTAAAGTAACAGTTTAATATACTGTAGTCCTACTAAGTTTGTTGGAGTAGTCATGGTCATACTCAGATAATTTCAGACTACTATAAAATATTTAAAAATTATCATGTCATCTTTGTCATCAAAACTCCTGTGTCAACTTCTGAAACTGTCATGCAGACGCAATGCAGGCTGCACAGTTACAAAATAGTATCAGGCTTAACATTGCATTGTGGTACTGTTAATGAATGTTAATTATTTGCTACTTTTTCGCATTTTATTTTTTGTTGTCAAAATTGTGCCAATTTACTTTTGGATCACAGAAATAACACAAAAAGCATAACATAAAAGTGATATTGGTTTTGAACATGTTTGCAGTGACAGATCATACATTGTATAATTACCTTACATAACACCTTGATATAGAAAGTTTCTGAAATGTTAACTAGTCTAGTATAAATTACAACAAAATGTTTTTTGTTTGTTCCAAAAACAATTTCATCAAAATTCTGTCATCATTATCTGGCTAATCAGTAAAGAGCATTAATGCAGAAATAACTGTTTTTCTGAGTAAGAAACAAGTTAGAGTACTATACACTATATTGATGTTCTTATTCTCAGTCTTGTTCTCACTTCAGAACTGATATCATTTGAAACATTTTATGCTTGTTGTTCTACATTGCAGATTTGTGATTATTTCATGCTTTCACAGGCCCCATAAACCAATCTTATGGTATAAGTAGATCTGATTTTGTTTTTCTACAGCAATACTGATATAGACAACAAATTTGGTTAACTCTGTTGATTCTCAGTTTGATCCCTAACATACAGTATATATAAAGCAGTGTACTGTTGCCAGGACTATACAGTAACATTATGTACCGGCTTCAAAAATCTTGTCGTTACAGTTCGTTTATTCTGTCATACTGTTTTTGTAGATTGAAAAGATTATAAATTGAATGAAGTTCTGTTCCATAGGGAGTGCTACTCTCTTTTATATTCTGCTATTATATTGCAGCCATTTTCCTCACCTTCATACATTCATTCTTAAGAAAGTTAACAATTGATTTACACAAATTGCCTTCATGCATGTTGCTTCAAGGCCCCTATACAGTATATATATAAATAACAAATCGTATTCATTTCAGAACAGTGTATATTAATTAGATGAAAAAGATTTAGGATATTGAATATAAATCACTGATTTTTGTAGCCTAGAATGTAAGAAGGGTCAATGTTTTTATTGTTAAAATGCTGTCTTATGTACTTGAAATTACTCTTTGTGGTACTTGCAAAAATATTTTAATTCTGCTTCTGCTCAAACACTGAAAGAGCTCAAAACTTCAACTAAAAACACATTTGGTCAAAACACTTTGTATAGCAAAACCGTCACAAGTTTTGTTCTACCTTATGTCATATTTGTATTCATAACCTACAGTATCATTTGATGTTAAAAAAAAATTCAAGCTTCCCTAAGTTGCTTGAGAAGAAAGTACTGCAGCACCAACTTGTCTTGATATCAACTTATCACTACCTTTTACTTTCCCTCAAAGATTGTGGCAGAGCAAGAGAGAAATCAAATAAGTACTATATTTCTAAAAGAAAAAATGTGCTCAAATAAGTGCAATATCAGGACTAGATCCGTATTTACCCATCAGCCATTTAGCTTGCATGGAAGCTACAGCAACACCAACTGAAGAAGAATGCTGTGACTGACAGTTATATAGCATCGAATGATGTCTCCATCCATCCTGTTTTTTTACAGCATACTTCATACATGATTAAATGAAACACGCATTGCTATATGTGAAATATTGTTGCATGAGATGATTCTTTCATATTATATCTTTCTTTGTTTTACCTGCAGTAATAAATTTGATCAGTACATTTTGATATTGGAGCAGTGTAAGACATGAATATGGGTACCACAATATCTTTGCATCAACAGAAAAGGTAAACAATATGCAGATAATTTAATGTCTTATGCAAACTATCATTATCGGTCCTTTAGAAAACTCAACTTAAAAAATTTAAAGTGTCATGTAACTGTTTAATGGTCAATAATTACCATCTTTACCAATAATGTTATTATTATAAAACAATAAGTGCAAAATCAAGTTAAGCATTCCTATGTGTTGTACAGAAAGAAAATGATGGTGAGGCGCAGGAAAATAAGTAAAACTTTTTGAGGATTCTTTCAGAATATATTGATGATTTTTTTTCTCCATTTCCTGACACCAGGGTGAGGCACTGATAGATTTGTTGATATCGAATAGTCTTTTATTTGTAGCACTCTGGCCTTTCCCATGATTGTTTACGATAGGTTGCCCCAGCCCTCATAATAGTGCTTTAATATTATAGGTTATCCGAGCTCCCGTGGTGGAGACTGCTCCTAGGCAATGTTATGTATACCCCTTACATGTGGCTATTCACGATCTTCTATTGGTCAAGAGTTTTATTCTCCAATGGATTGCTTAGTGCAGTGCCCTTCATATCCCACCCTATTCACTCCCAACTGACAGTTTGCCCCACATTGCACAGAAGAACCACTTGAATTCATGACAAACGGACAGACTTATTTAAAGCTGGAATATTAATTCAACCAAGTCTGGAGTTCCATGTTACACGGGTGAGTTATAAATGTTTCAGAGGTAAACATTCATACCAGGTGTGTAACAACATGGTTGGTAAGGTGCAGAGACATCACCATAAGGGGTTGGTGCGGGGTTGGGGTGCCTCCTCTAAAATGGGATGCCAGTTGAAAAATTAACATGGCAGTTGGAAATCCAACCGTTCCTCTTCAGGAAAACCCTCATAAATCCACCCAGTTGGAACTCTGATGCCTCAACCCCCAGAGCCCCCGTGGAGCCCCATGGGGCCCCAGAGCCCCCGTGGGACCCCAGAGCCCCCGTGGGACCCCAGAGCCCCCTCTCACTAAATTTAAAAAAATTGTGTTCGATCGTTGGCTGATAAGAATAAAAAACAAAATGACCAAATTTGTAATAAATGTTACCTTATATCATTAAATTAGGTAAATTGGGTCCATAAAATACTTATGGGGCCTACTTATTTATCTTAACTTGACAGTTATAAGAATTTGGAGGTATCTAGCTTTCCAAATGCTAAAGCTGATATGACGGGTACAGATCTCAAAATTAGGCATGAAATTACTCTTATAAATCAGAAAATAAACTCTTTTCTCTTGATATACAGTACAATCGATTCTAAGAGTATTTTCCAAACCTCAAGCTTTTATTTCCCCTCCAATAGCATCACTTATTCTTGAGAGGCAGGAGCGCTGTAGATCGTCTTTTGGTGTAGTACATCCGTTTTACAGACATACACTCAATGCGCATGCGTTATAATCATGGCGTCCAATTTAAGCCAACAGCGGGTCTAATCGAACTTTTCTTAGGCTTTTGGTTTGTCATTTGTTCAAGATGAATTTGAAATTATTTTTTTCATAGTTTAAACATTTGGTTTTATTTCACGAATTGGTATTAAAGTTGTTTTTTCGTGATTTCCATCTATTTTTGTATCGGTCTGTTGTCAATTTTATCATGGTTTTTAATCTTTCATAGGCTGTTGTCTCACATTGTGACATAAAACGATGTCGTTAATTCTTAAAAGTCGTTTCTTTTATCGTGCATTCATATAATAAATATGTGTTCTTCGGTTTTAGAGCAAATTGCTCTGATCTAGAACAGAGATTAAATGAAAATTCATCACTTGAATTCATTGTCACGTGATTTTGATTAAAGTTTGTGGGTCAATGGAGGTCATGTTTCCGACTGTGATTGATTTAAAAGTTTTGTATTAACTGTCATGTATTCATTTATAAGCCACACCCACCATGCAGATCAATAAAATATCATCTGTTCATTTTAATCTGTTCACACTAAGGTTCAAAATTTGGGGTGGATTTCCCCTCCATGTATAATTTTTTGGGGGGGATTTCTTCTTGGAAAAATACTGAAAGGTCTGCAATACCAAAGAAGGTTACCAATACCAAAATAGGCCAAAAGGACCAAAAATCCCCAAATTTGGCATTTTTTTTTAATAGAAATTTCTCCCCCTACCCTTTGATTATTTTTCAGCAGCAATTTGATATGTGCAGGAATCCCACAATCATGCACCTTAATGTGAACACTGATCCATTGACAACACTAGCATATGCACAATAATTAACAAGTGTCATAGCAAGTATGATGCAAAACAGACATGTTTCTCATTTATGACATTCAAAGAATTTTACATTAAGCTCCACCTACTCATTAATATGAATGACATCACCACCAAAAACAATATGGCACATTACCAGACCATGGGCTATCTGCGTACCAAATATAATATGAAAACAGAGTCGTTTTTGAAATATCGTGTTTACAAACTAAGCGTCACAGACACACACACACATACATACACATGCCAACATGACTGCATAGGTTCCTTAATAATAATAATAATAATAACAAATGTTATTTAAATACGCCATTCACCAAAGTACCATGGCGCTTACAAAGTAAAATAAAACAAAATGAAAAATATCAAAATAAGTGGGTCTTTAAGAGTTTTTTTAATACTGTGGTGGATGGAGAGTTCTCATGTGGGTGGGTAAAGTGTTCCAGGATCTGGATGCAAGTATTTCAAATCTTTTGTCACCTATGGCAGAATTGGATATGGGTATGTGAAGTCGGGTGGAGTCATTACTCGATCTGAGTTCACGTGCGGTTTTCTTATCTTGATTATATCCTTTAAATACCAAGGCGCTCACCATTCAGGATTTTGTAGATGAAGAGAAGTGTTTTGTAGGTGACCCGTTTTGATATTGGTAGCCAGTGTAGCTTGCTGATCAATGGACCTGGATCAGTTTGTCTACCAGCACCGAATATCAGACGCGCTGCTCTATTCTGGAGACGCAGCAATCTTGTCAAGTCTCTCGAGACATAACAGTAAAGAGAGTTGCAGTAGTCCAACCTGTATGTGATTAAAGCACGAACTAGGTGGTGACATGTGTTTGTGTCGATAAATCTTGAATACACCAGAGGTTTCTGATGTGGTAAATTATTGACCGGCGTGAGAGCGTCAACATGGCTGGATAAGGAAAGCGAAGAACTGAAAGTGACACCAAGGTTACGGATTGATTTGGATGGTTTGATACTGCTTGACCCAACAGTGATCTCCAGCTCAGGTAGTATTTTAAGATGATGAGGTGAACCAGTTATGAAAAATTCAGTTTTAGTATCATTTAATTTCAAATAATTGACTTTCATCCATATCCTCATTTCATCAATACAGGAGGATAACTTTGTCATGGCATTATCTACGTCGCTGGTGTTGCGAGGGTAGCAGGAGACATATAATTGTGAATCGTCAGCATACATATGATAACTCACTCCATGTTGTTTTGCAATGTCACCCAGTGGTGCAGTGTAAACCGGGAACAGCAAGGGTCCCAATATGGAACCTTGAGGGAGTCCATAGTTATGTGTTTTTGGTTTTGATAACTCAAATGCTATTAGCATCGTAACCATCACTGTTCCAGAGAAACGGAGTTCTTTTCACACGCATGTGGAATCAATGATCAATAACTTGATTTCATATGTAAAAAAAAATGCATGTTGTCAAAAAAGATTATCATCAAAAGAATTTCTTCCAAAAAGATAAAAAAGCTTTTCCCACCTTGCCTGTGATTGCCAGCACAATTAATCGTGAATACACATAAGCAAGGCTGCTTGCATGTGTATGACTGTATGCAACTGGATGACACATCATGTACTGTGCATGTAATACTAATAAGTGACAAACATATTTGCACATATTGACCAATAAAGTAGTTGTAAATTCAGCCCATTTTGAAGAAAGGAATTGGTCTTGTTATCGGCAAAAAGTTGGAACAGTGAAATCTGATCCGTAACACTTTTATTTGGGGAAGCACTCTTCTGTGGAACAGTGGCAAAAAATTTAAATTTTGACCCTTGTCATCAAGTAAAATGTACCAGTGGCACTGCAGTAAACATATGCACATTCTATCGCCGACAGTAGTGCATTTCAATAGGACTATTAATAACTAATTTAATCTCACTAGAGGGGCCAATTCTACTCAAAAAGATCTATGGTACATTTTGAACATTGTTGCCTATGTGTGTTGTTAACATGGCAGAACATAGCATAGTGGTCTACATAAAACATCACCACAAAACAGCAAAATGCAAAAAATAAAAGCTATTCTAATGAAATTGTCCCTATGTTCTTAATAATTTTAAGCTGTGTTTAGCCATGCTTACATTTCACTCTTCAAATGCATCTCTTAAATCTTCACAAAAATTTTAAATCCCCAAAGCACATTTTCTGGAACAAACAAATTTGAATATCTATCAATCTCTTACAAATATACTATTACTTCTGTTGGTGACTGACAAAATCAAGTCTCTAATTCTGGCCAGCGTCTTGATCGATAAATTTGAAGAATTCATATTTCAAAAGCCATTTCCAACGCTAAGAGTTTACCAGCTGAAGAGAAATCCGGTCAGGATTTGAAAAGCTTCCTTTAGCTCTGAAGATAGAACATATAATAAGTCCTCTTAGCATTTGAAACTAGAGCTGTGATCGTTAAGGGATTTTGGTAAACGTGTACACGCCAAAAAAAGCGAGCGTGTATCGTGTACACGAGTTTAGTACCATAATTTTCGGAAATACACCAAAATTGCTTCAAAACTACGAGGCGAAGTAAAAAAATCGCGCAACTAGTATGGCAAAAGTACTGACTGCATTGCCCAAATAGGCACTGAGTTTTGCTTTCCAAATCATAAAAAGTCTACTTCTACAGTATAAATCATCATTTTTATAGAAAATATGCATGGAAATTCAGTTTAGAAAGAACAGATAACTTCCTTTCAATGTCATTTAAACTCAACATCGCGTAACTTTTTTGTCCTATTTGCTACGGCTTTCAAAGTTCTGTGAAAATCTTGCATACTGAGGCCTATGATATACCTCGCGGTAAAACATTTCAAAACTACGCCACCACCACCACGAAGTTCTGAAATAGCAGTCCTCTCGAAAAAATGGCCGCCATCTTTGCGAAGCATGCAGAATTTCAGCTTTGTTAAAACCTTTTTCTGTTTATTTATTATGCAACATTTTTTCTTTCTTGCATAATTTATTTGACTCATCAGGTAATATTTACATGTAAATGTACTGATTGTCACGATTCAAGTGTTTTTTGGTCGATAAAACGGGCCTTGATTGCGTGGAATTTAAAGCCTTATGGCCTAACGCTAGGCCTATTCTTAGTTTTACTGTTTACTGCTGCACATTCGCGGTGCATTTTACAAGTTAGATTACTCAGATTTCGGCGAAATCAAAGTGCATAATATCCCCATTCATTGGTGATTACTGCGCATTTGTGATTCGCACATTTAAAAAGGATTATGCAAATCGGGTTTACAGTTTGTAAAAAATCATTGATTGGAATTTTTTCAGCTGAATGTGTGTGTGATTTGAATCATGAATATTGATTTTCAACGGCAAGACACTAGGCCTATAATGTATAAAAAACGATTACTCGCAATGAAGTATTTAGTTTGTTTGTTTGTTTGATGAGGTCTTAACGGCACCACGACAACGAAGGTCAAATTGTGCCTGAGAGGTCAGATCATTTTAGAGGTAGTAAGGAAAGAGACCAGGGGAAGAATGAGAGAAATTCAAGAACAAAAGCCAGAAAGCTGTGATCGAGAGAGGAGGTGCATGGGTAAAACTAAAAACAAAGTAGAGAGGGGGTGGAAGAGGAGAATTAAATATGGTTGTAGAGGGATGCATGCTGAAGGAAGGAGACTATTTTATCTGGAGGATTTTTTGGAAGAACTCAGCAATTGAGTTGTGGGGCGAGAGAAGCTCTGGGAAGGTTGTACAGGGGCAAGCAAGGAGAACGTGTTGGATTGTGAGGATGCAGTGGCAATTGTTACAGAGGGGTTGGAGGAACCAATAAGGAGGTGGGAGTGAGTGAGGTGGGTGTGACCAATTCTAAGGCGGGTAATATGAGCGTTGTCGATCACGAAAGGTTGTTGATGGTGGATTTGATCGGGATTGTGGGCTGGATAACATGGAGTTTGTTATCAATTTGGAAGTTCCATAAGGTTTGCCAGCGGTCACGAACAAGAGAAGCGATAAGCGGTTTGATGTCAGAGAGGGTTTTGGGAAAAGGGGAAGGGAGGAGGTTAAGGGCAAGTATTTAGTAAACGTTTACAAGATTTGCGAGCGTGTAGCGTGTACACGCTAAACGGTCACAGCTCTATTTGAAACGGCTTTTGAAATATGAATCCTTCCAAATTTTTGATACGAAATTCCCGTTGACAGCTGAGATAGGTTCAAAACATTGATGCAGTTTGTTACAAATATAAGGAAAATGATCCAAACTTATTAATTAACCAGATGTTAGTTTTTACATGTCGCACCCTATATTCTACTACTATAAAGAATGTTTCAAAGGCATCCAGTGTCATTGTAGAAGACAGGAATTACAAAGTGGGTAGTTAAGTTTCTAGACTATGCACAAGCGCTAGCTCAACACTAGTACTCCTCTGACATTTTGTGGCCTCGCAGTCTATTAGTTTTGGGAAAATAGACGAAAATGGCCCAGGCTAGTGGAGAAAATTGTTTTTTGTTTTTTCAGTACTAGGGCCAGAAGAGTCCCTTTCGGGGCAAAGGCCCTACCAGGGCAAAGGCCCCACTAGTTTGAATGCACAAAAAAGTGACTTGCCTCAAGTTCAACCCAAAACTCGGTGTTGGTTGAGCTAAAAATTATTGACTGGAATTTTGTGGGCAGTATTTGTGTGTTGTTTATATGTTATTGATTTTCAATGGTAAGGCTGAACAACAAAAACGATTAGGCCCTATTCACTTGTAGCTTTTTTGTAAATGTTTGTTTCACAATCACATGCGTTCATTTAGCAATTAATCGCTAAATGTTCACAGCCCTTATACAATACAAAATGGAAAGGAAAATAGTTACATCTAAAAAATTAAACCAGAACCAACAGGTTTTGTGGTTCCGATGCTTCTTTTTCATACGCTGATTGCAAAATGTGTACTTACTGTCATGTCATTGCATATCATGAAATATTTGCTCCAGGATATTTATTAATAAACCACACCGGCCATGCAATGCTGATCAATAAAAATGTTGACAACATTAGCAATTTTGCACAATAATTAACAACATTATCATAGCAAGTATGATTCAAATATGGTTGCTCATTAATCCTATTGCAAGAATTTGTCAGTAAGCCCCATCTACTCATTTATATTCACTACCACAAGATTAGAACATATGTACAGACCATGACCCATCTGTGTACCTGATATAGCATAAATCTGATGTATCATTCATGGGGTACAGTATGGTGTTTACATCATTTAGCACTTCCACATTAAGCCATGCCCCCATGCATATCAATGACATCTGCTGATAACATAATCATGTACACAATAACTATCAAATTCACCATGCCCAATATGATGCAAAACGAACAAACAGTTCCTTATTTATCACTTTTTATTATTAATATGCACATCACCACCAAAAACAATAAGGCACATCTACAGACCATGAGCTATCTGTGTACCACATATGACATGAAACCATTGTACCATTCTTGAAACCCGTATTTACAAGCTCTTTTCAGCAAAATCATATTAAGCCCTGCCCACTATGCATAGTAATGTTATTCAAAGTTTAACATAACAAACATGTACACATCAGCTAACATCATAATTATCCCAAATATGAAACAAAAGAGACATCATGTAGTTGTTAAAATATGAACATTTCAAGATTTTTACTTCAAGCCCCGCCAACTCATTAGCATGATATCAATACCAAAAACAATAGGGCATATCTACAGACCATGGGCTATATGTGTACCACATATTAACTGAATCCCATGTATGATTCTTGAGATACTGTGTTTACAAGCTCTTTTCAACAAAATCATGTTAAGCCCTGCCCACTATGCATAATAGAATCTCTCTTATGATGAATCTAGGTTGCGAATTCTTGGTTTGACCACGCTTGAGTTGAGAAGAGTACGTGGATATGATTCAGGTTTTTAAGTTCCTATCTGGTTCTACTGTACTGGTAGCAATGATTTGACATCCTGTTATTTCTTGCATGTTTTAGCTAATCGGTAATCCTCATGTGACATGTGGTAACAGTTTGAAGTTGACCAAAGAGCTCTTACAGATAAATATTCGGTATTAGCTTTTTGCAGAGTTGTTAATGAGTGGAATGGTTTGCCTGGGTGGGTAGTTGGCTCCAATTCCTGATTCTGTTCACAATTTCAAGGTCAACATTGATAAGTTCTTTACTACTTTGGGTGTCTTTCTTCTTTTTTTGTCCTGGTGGTATTGTTATTTTGGGGCTTTTTATGGGGTGACTAACCCTTCTTAGCCCGTAATCTTGTTATGACATGTTGTTATGAATATGATTAACGTTAGGTCTAACCTTAGGCCTATGCATTGTCTCACTCAGTACGCAAGTAAGCCTAAGCCTAACGTTAGCTGTCAGTATTGAGTGAGGTGTTTATCTCATGCCACTGCTACTAAAAACTTTTAAATTAATGTCTCACATTTTTCACTTACCGATGGAAAAATCCATGGTTCTATGGTGCAAATCACTGCTACTGGCTAGGCTCTAGTGCTAATTAATTCTGAGTATTTTGAAAACAATTCCAGCTTCCTTGCGTGACGTCATCTGTTGCATATGTATAAGTAAGACAGGATTACAAAGGTCAAATAGTTGACTAAAAAAGCATGTATATTATGTTGTGGACCACGTAAAAAGGGAATTTTTCAAACTTTTGAGAAAACAGCTCTGCCTATTATCACATGTATGAATATTGTTCCCACAACTCCGAACATGCCGAAAGAAATATGATTTTTTTTTTTCTGACGTTTTAAGCCAAGAGTCTATATATCCTCTATGGGCAAGCATGCTGACAGTTGCCAAAATGAAGGATTTTGGTCATGTATAGTTGTAGAATTTTGCTGCAAAAATGAAGAAGTTTGGTCCAAAATTGAAGACTTTGTGTACAAACTAAAAAAATTTCTGTCCAAAGTAAACAATCATGAATTCTATATGAATGAAAAATGCCGACATATATGTTTGTTGAATAATTTTCCTTCCATTTTACCTGCTGACCTGGAACATGCAATAGAATGCGTTCGAGTCAACCGGGAAGATAAACTCCTACCAGGGCCCATATTTCTTCATTTACATACGTTTATGGAAAAGAGATGTTATTTATTTCCAATAACTTGAACCAATATTGAATGCATGGTGACTTTTTATGTTTTTATCCAGTCCATTTTCGTAAAAACAATACTCTGGCAGTCTGGCATCAGCAAACAAATGCAAACAACTTAAAAGATCCCCATATTATCAGTTTATTGTCGTTTCAAGTTGCAATAAGTTTCATAAAAAGTTTACTACATGTTCATAGTAGGGATGTTTGGAGGGAGTCGAGCCCATCACTTCAATAATCCTAATTTTGAGGGAAAGCTCATCCAGGGCCCGAAAATTTAGAAGGACTTTTGGCTGCTTAATTGGACTGTTGGAAGGAGAAGAAGTGACAAAACTTTACACGTGATCCCGAGCCCACGCTATTTTTAATGACGAACCTCGCCCCATATCGATATTTGTGCAATATATAGCCTATCACTGGTCACAAGCTCGCCCTTTTGTAAACCAGTAATGCATAAGCTGACCCCACGATGATAACAAACTTTGACGTCACTCCCAGACTGAGTAGATTTCTATATATGAATATCCAATGCCGATTCTTGCGTATGCGCACGGTGTGTGCACGGT
This sequence comes from Chiridota heheva, assembly GCA_020152595.1. Taxonomy (NCBI): domain Eukaryota; kingdom Metazoa; phylum Echinodermata; class Holothuroidea; order Apodida; family Chiridotidae; genus Chiridota; species Chiridota heheva. The sequence continues at coordinate 317,251 of JAIGNY010002405.1, read as the reverse complement.
CTAATGATCGAGAACCCACCTTGCCTCACTCTGACGTCAAAGTTTGGTATATCTGTGAGAGAATCTAAAATATTCAGTACAGTTTTTGACATACGCGGAAAGTTACAAATTTTCTCTTACATCAATTGTTATCTAACATTCATTAACAAAAACCTTTTATTACTTGATGGATAGGCAGCTATAGGAGGCAAAACAAATTCACCAAAAACACGCCCTTACTCAATGGGTTTACTTCTCCGATCATCGAGTTTCCTCTGTATTTTAGAATGCAATGCTTCTTCCGATCCCCACTTCCCGTTCTTGCTGTAGCTGGGAGACTTCAGAATGTGATCAGCCCAAGAGCCACCCCACCATTGGTATGCCACTTACTAAATATAGATAGAGAACGAATTTCATGGCAACGGAAGACAAGCAAACTTGATTGGATAGAACAGAGGATTTTTGAAGGGGAAAAGAAGAAATGCCTTGTGCCCCCCCCCCTCCCTCCCTCCCCCAAGAATTTTGAAAGAAACAAAATGGTAAAGAAACCATTTAAAAATCTTATGCCGTTAAAGAGATAACGAAGTTTAAAGTTTGATATCGTTTGTGTAGAAATGACTGAAATCAGACTAGCTGTGATGTCATAGCCTCAGATTCCTCAAAGTCGTTAGGTATTCTATGATATTTTGTCCTGCGATTTTGAGGCTTAAAAACCATGGGATATGTCAGAAAAGTAGTAAATTTGAATCTAGTAAGGGTATTTATAATGTACCACCTGAAGAAAGTTTGAGGAAAATAATTTAAATAGTATAATTTTGTAATAAAATTTCTTTAAAATACATTAACAATTGTTACAAATGTGAGGATGAGAACGCCAACTTTCCATAGTAGACCTTACTACACAGTCATTTCTACAAAGATAAGACAGAGCTTTAATCTTGATTATCTCCTTAACAGAATAAGATATTTGAATGCTTTCTTCACCATTTTGTTTCTTTTAAAGTCCTCTTTCATATAAGATAGACATGCTTGACCACTGAACTAATCCTTTAACTGTGCAAAACGTTCTGAAAAATCGCCCATATTTTGCACTTCAAACGTTATAACTAAAGAGTCTCTGAATATTTTGTTCCATTACAAACGTAGAACTTGAATTTGTTATCTATCGTTTGAGACCGTTTTCATTTATTTATTCCAAAGAAAAGAAAAAAAGTACCGTACTTTGTAAACTATAAAATGTGTTTTTTCTTTTTTTTCAATGAGAGCGCAAGCAAAATCAGGTTATCGCCGCTTTACCTTTGTAACTTATGAATGAAAGTATTTGGAAGTCCATTTCACGCGGCCTGACAATTAACATATATCTATTTACCATATATATATATATATAAAATACATCGTGAATGGTGCAAAGATTAGAAAGCGATGAGAGAAAATGTCGAACATTTTCCTCAATATGTTTTGTCGTTTTTCCGCAAAATATCCGACTTTAGTTTTTCTTAAAATATCTCAAGTTTTTCTTCAAAACTTCCGACTTCTGATTGGGTTTATGGTTTTTCCCTGCACAAAAAATATAACCTCGCCACTGTGGGAGTGGGGGGCGGGCGATCCTAAAGTCAAGATTAGCACACCATTGAGAGCAGCCGGCGCTCTCTGCATGCGACTATACATTTCAGGGTAATATTTTGATTGACTCAAGGAAATTTATTTTTTCATGTTCACGACGAATAAGGAACATCATGATATTAACGCCTTAGATGCATCTGCCAAAGTAATTCATATTCTGAGGGTTCGGGTTGGAAGCAACCATAAAACTACGGCGCCCCTAATACTATAATTTCTTAACAAAGCGAAAACATGTATGTAAACTTTTCTCGTTTTTAGCTCAACATCCCTTTAAGCAGTTAAGGGATTTGAGTAAAGAGCCAGGTTCTCGCCTGGATACGTTCGGATTTTTGCAGTGTTTATCATATCCTATGCGTTTTTTTTTGTGGATATTTTGCTGTGTTGCTATGTTTGCCTTAAATAGATCGACATGTTGATGCAATAAGAGTAAATATTGTTGCGTAGTTTTAACGAATTTGCATTCCAAAATTCACTTCAAATGCTTCAAATACTCAGGTTTTAACTCGGCGCAATCCAAAGAAATTTAGCATAAACATTGGCTCGGGAAATACCATTGAATACCTCCAATTGAAAGAAAACTATGTTTTTATTGAGTTTAAATACCGTCTGGCACATATGCTAATCAAGCTTGATATCCCGTTTGGGATTTCTCCCAATATGTGTATAGTCAAATCGGGGTATGACTTTTGTAGTTGGATAGCTCGTTTGGGCTATAAATTAGTTTAAAAAACTATTAAAAGCTCAAGAATGGCTAAATAGCTTAAATAGGGTTTTAAACCATATAACGCGATTGAATCTCTGGTTGTAAAATCACCAGTATTAAAAACTCATGCACTGATAAAATAAAAATAGAATAAAATAAAAAACACTATTAAAAATCAACATTTAGGGTTACTGTAATTTCTTTCATTTCCGGACAATTTTCTTCGAATAAAAAACACTTTCTTCCATTTACGGGAGAATCACCGTTATCTCTGATGGGTGTACCTGAATTTAGTGGTCAAGTAAATCCGGACAATTTTTTTTTGATTCTCAGAACATTTTCAGAACATTATCGTGAACATTTCTTCACTTTCGGGTATTTTCCTTAAATTTTTGGGAAATTTTTCTCATTTTTGAAAAATGTTATTTTTTTTCGGGAATTTTTGGCCAGTATTGGAGTAATATTGTTCAGTTTCGGACAATTTTTTCCAGTTTCTGAACATTTTCGTGAAATATTCTTTAATTTTCGGACCCTAAGTATGTTTGAATTTAGGGTAATTTTTTTAATTATCGTAAAATTTTGCTCATTTTTAAATATATTGCTTATTTTCGGAAATTTTGCTCACCGTTTCGGGAATTTTTTTGGGTAATTTCTTTCATTTCCGGACAATTTTTTGATTATACGACCATTTTCTTCCATTTTCAGGAAAATCACCATTATCTGTAATGGGTATATCTGAAAGGATTAGCTCAGGGGTGAAGTAAATCCATCTTATATTAAAGAGGATTTAAAAAGAAAGTTTAAAAATCGTTTTAGTTCTTTTTTGTTATAATGATTATCACTTGGAAGTGTATTTGTGGGATGCTATTAGGTCTAGATACTATAATTGATTAATTGTGATTCATTAATTGCGATAATTAATTATTTGTTTAGAATGGCTAATGTATTAACAGTATAAGGAAAATATGTCGTACTTTAAAATTATGTCTTGTTGCAAGGATGTAAACTCCACTTTTGATTTTATTCAAAAGTATTTTGCTGTTGATATGTTTGTTTATGATTTCTATTTCACTTAATAACAGACATTGTTAATAAATTTGAATCATATTGATGTTGAGGCTTAAGTTTTTTAGGCTTATACTTGGAAGACAGTTTTCACATATTCAAACGATATTCCCATACGCAGTGGGGCAACTAGAGTCCTGTGGACCCGTAGGGATTTTGGCCTCTGTAGCGAGAGTAAAGAGGCAGAAGGTGCCATTTTGAAATTGTGTGGCGGACGGAGCCACCATTTTGAAACTTATGTGGGTTATTCTAGGTCATTATTGAAGCTTGAAAATAATAGATATCCACTCACTCACAAATACCATACCGAGGGCCGTGGTGGGAGGAGGCATGCCCCTAATAATTTTCTAAGCAGCAATTTTCAAAAGAAGCGTTTTGCTTCTTCTCCCGATGGGTAACTGTCAACATTGATACTGGCTCCCCAATCTTTGAACCCAAAGGCGAAATTTGCCTACCGAAAGTGTGGGAAAGTCAAAAGTGACAAGCAAAAACTGTCAACTGACAAGAGTGCCCCTTTTTGGAATGAAAAATGCCCCTAAATTACTGTAAAAAAACGCACATGAACTTGATTTTCTGCTCTCTCCGCTTGCCCCGACTTCCTTCCGACACCTCTAATGTTTTGGGTCCAATAACAAAGATATTGTAGTGTCATTGTTCAGGGGCTAGAGCCAAATCGATTTTGCCCAGGGCCTGTAGATTTACCCACCCTTCCGTGCATTCTCAACTTTTTGTTGCGCCACTGCTAATCAAACTTGTATTCCTTTCCTAACAACCCAAGCCTACCCAATGTAACTCCCCACCAGCAATTTATATTCTTTCCTAACAACCCCAGCCTACTCGAATTAACAACCCACTAACAAAAAACAGGCTTGTAGCCATCCCCCAATATATGTTGAGCTACTACAGTCATTGATGTTTTACTTCATTTTTTTTTCTTTCAATTTTTTTTTTTTTTTGTGCGTTTTAAACAATACGCGGACATTTTTATAAAATTATAAATATTTTAGCATCGTGTTTATATACGTATTTAACGCACGGTTCAAAGGACCTTACACTCGCGAATGACCCTCCTAAAGTCGGGTCATTTCACTCGGGCTAAAGTCCTATACCCCGTGCATTAAACACGCATATAAGCTCTCTTCCTCTTTAAAAATGACGTAAAGCTATATTTTATTAAATGATCAATGTCAAAATCAAAACTAAAAATGACTATTGAAATCAGGGTCATTCATTGTATTTTTTAATGCAGGTTTTTTTCTTTTTCTTTTACCCTTAGCGCGCAGCAAATAATTGGGGGGACGTGTCCCTATTATGCTCGGGAACGGAACGGAAGAAATTACTCGTCAAGTACCATTCTACCATACACGTAGAGATTCTGGTGTATAGGCTATGATACGATGTAGCAAATTGACAGATTCAAACGGTAAAGCTCTGCCAGGAACGTGAAACATTACTCACTCCAGAGAGCCTGCTCCGCACCAAATGCAGTTCCATGCAGAGACGTCTGCAGACGAAACTCGCAAAATAACAAGGGAGAAGAAAGTCAAGGTGTCATTTCATGACGTCAAATGTATATGCTTGTTGATAAAAAAACAAATATAAAAAACGGCTGGTAATAATGCCTGTACCTGAAAATGAAGAGGCGAAAATGGAGAGAAATGAATTTTTTTCATGACGAAAACAGCCATTATTCACAGCATAAAAATATTTTGCATGCATCATAACCGTATATGTTTATAACCAGGGCGAAAAAAACGCTTCAGATAAAATATAAAAAAGGACATTTTTGCCCCCCTCCCCCCTTTCCCCCCATAAAATGGAAGAAGTTCATTCCCTATTTCCCGAGTGAAGGGCAGCCATCTAGGGTAGCCCTCCACATATAAAGGAAGGGTCAAAGTGGGGATTTTATATTTCCCCATATATTTCTGCCCCCACCATGCCTTATACTGGTGTAATTGGACAACGTGTATAGGTGACTTTATTTAGATAATCAATTTTCATAATCATAGTCCAAAATATTCTGATGTTTATAGATCTTGGATCTAAAATAGTCCACAAAGTTTGTTCCGACAGTCCGACATCCCGATTTTGCTGCATCTTGTTTTTTTTGCCACTAAACCCGATATTGCGTCATAACATCTCAATATAAAATGTTTCAAATTTCGTTAATTTTAAGAACAGAAAAGAAAAAAAACAGAAAAAAGACAACCAATCGTTATCTAAATAGCCGCCTTCCCATCTAAACCATTCAGCTATAAGCTTTAAAAATAAGTCGAAGGTGTCCCTAAGAGCTCCCTGTTTCCAACAGATTTCTCTGACCCTTCTGATATCTTCTTATCTCTCCAAGACATAAAGAAGCGTTAGACCAAAAAGTGAGGGCGCTCGTCTTTCTGAATTTCACAGATATATTATCCACAACAGATCAATAAACTTCATGCCTCCATAGCCCACAGGCGACGTGAGGGCAAAGGTCACTTGAGTATTCCTATTAACCAGAATATTGCTATACCGTTAATTACGTACTTGTTAAGCTATAGATAAGCTAGATAAGAGTTTGATTTTTTTGGAAGATAAGAAGGAAGGGGGTGGGGGGGGGGGGGATAAAATACGCCCTCACTTTTAGATACAGATTGATTAAAATAGGATATGTCTTGCAATGGGCCCAGCCTGATTTATGCTCTTGCCTGGCCCATTCCCCAAAGATCTACTGGTGTAGCTTGAGACACGTGGTTTAGGACCGGACTAAGTAGGTTTGAGTCCGCTGTTTAATTCTCAAAATTGTAATAGGGCCGGTAGTCAATGGCACATGTTTTATGCCCAAAGCTGTCAACATATTAGAAATGCCCTTAGATCAAGATTTAACTCTACACTTTACAGTTCAGCCTCCTATACTTTTCAGTCGCCTAAACACCTACATATATATCCCAAAATATGACACGCAAGTTTTGTTTGGTGAGGCAGGAGGAAGGGAAACCCCTGTCAGCGATAATCGCACCCCCATCAGCGATAATCCTACACCCTCCCCGTCAGTTGGCACTGAGAGTACAACATCAACGGCCAACAGTTAGCATACTTGCCTAAAAGACTTGGTAAAATTGTTCGTGTGATTTTATGGATGCCTATAAAGAAAACCTGAACTACTGCCAAATTGTGATCTGCTATATTCATGGCTGACAAAGTTTGACGACATGTTACCGGCAGAGGCAAAAAGGAAATTGATCAACATGTTGGTAGCAAATTAGATATTACTGCGCCAGCTCAAAATGAGAACCCCGAGAAAAACTAATAAAAATAGTTTCGAGAGGTCCTATTCCATGGGACAGGAAGCTGAGAAGTTGAACATTTCAGAAATGGTAGAAAATAGATAGACTATGCATATACAAATTTGACAAGATTTGTTTCAGTAAAAGTTTCATGGGAAACTATTTTACCATGGACGCATACTAAAATTTGAGTGATTTTGTGAGGGTGTATAACACCTCTTCACTTCAGTCAACAAAAACAAAAAAAAAGGGCCAAAACCTCTGGTGACCCCCTATTAAAGGTACCCTCATCCGAGAGATATAGATACTTTTTGGAAACATCACAAAAGATCCCAAAATCTATAACATTCTGGTACAAAAAAGACCCCAAACTTGACTCTTTCATCATAGGCTTCAATGGAGCAAATAATTAGTTCCGTGCTACCTGTAGCGAGACTGGGTATATGTATATAACATGTACTTTTAAGAAGGAAAGTGTGACATTTTCAAAATATTTAATAGAAATTTCATTAAATAAACACAAAAAGTTACATTTCTGGCGCAGATGACCCAGATTGAGGAGAAAATTGGTCATTTCATTGGTCCACTGCACTTGATAAATTCTGCAAGTGTTGGAGGGTATTCATGGTCACGGTAAGCTTCAAAAGCATGCTAGGCAATTATGGCCTAAATCGCATAGCCATTAGATGATCATTCACGCAAAGAACCAGTATATTTCTCCTATAAAGTAATGTGCTTGAGGAAATTGAGGAGGGAGGGGGGGCGGAAGCAGTAGTTTTTCTTCTCTATGGGCCTGATTTTAAAGCTATTAAAGAACTATCCTTCATGTAAATAGTCATTTGCTGAAGGAAATTGACCTTAGATTTCATTAAAAGTCTGATTAACTTTTTGCATACAAAATGGTATTTTCCTTGAAAATGAGTCCTTTGTGATGTAGTTTAAGCTTTTCGCAGTAGGTCTGGCCAATGGTAGCATTTGATTTTCATGAAAATGTATTTGGTTGGACGGATAAATGTTCATATCTTCTTTTGGGCTGAACTCTGTTACTCAGATTAACATAGGTCATCACAGGTCACTAAATTACATTGTTTTAATTGACACAGCTCCTGACTTTGCACTTAAAAGTTGTCATAAAAGTTAGATAACAGTCATTTTTCATGGTCCAGCAAAGAAACTTAATTTGCAGTAAATCATAGCATAGTTGTTGCTGAATTTAAGGGGGAGATGGGGCATGGTTTTTAGAAATTTCTGTTTGTTTAAAAGATATTGCCCTCAACTGAATGGCAAAAGGCTATTTTTTAATGGGAAACTGTGTTTCCATGCTATAGAATAGTGAAATTAATGGATCCAATCATATTTTCATTCAAATTTGCTAATTTCTTGGTTCTTAGCTATATTCCCAAGGGTACGCTTCAAAGTTAGCCCTCATATCATTCGTAACTAATTGTAGGAACCACCCTCTATCAAATTATTTCCCAAGGGAATGTTGTTTCTTACATTTTTTGTTGGTTTTAATGATTGTGAGCATATCATACTTGTGTGTTTTCATATGTTACACATTGAACAGTCAAATGATTGCTGTTTTTCTAGGACCCAAATGGTCCAGTGGAATTTTGGGTCATACAAGGTTGGTAGGAATTTAGTACCGGATGCAGTGGTATCAATCTTAAAGAGATAGGAAGAAGCTTGTGCTACTATAGGTAGCACGGAAGTAATGATATCACTCTGCCATCCCAAAATAAGAACCCTCAGAGAAAACGCTAATAATGTTTATTTTGAGAGGTCCCATGTCATGGGACAGGAAGCTGAGGAATTGAAAGTTTTAGGAATGGCAGAAAAAGGATAAGTCTTGACTATGCATATCCAAACTTGACGAAATTTGTTTCAGTAAAAGTTTCATGGGAAACTATTTTACCATGGACCCATACCCAAATGTGAGTGATTTGGTGAGGGTGTATAACACCTTTTCAATTCAGCCCCAAAAAAAGGTTTAAACCTCTGGTGACCCCCTTTTGAAAGTACCCTTATCCGAGAGATATTAGAAGGTACGCTTTTAAAAACATCACAAAAGATACCAAATCTATAACATTCTGGTACAAAAAGGACCCCGAACCTGACTCTTTCATCACATGCTTCAATGGGGCAAATTATTAGTTCCGTGCCACCAACAAGTGTTTGCTTTATATGCTGTCCACGTGATCACTGTTCATGTCATTTTTTAATACTTTTATTAAGGAAATTTTTGAATAAACATGTTTGTTGAATATGCATTATTAAGACTTGGTCATTAAAATCTTATGAACTCTGGTGTGTTGTATTCTGGTTAACAGTAATCAGGCAAATTCTTCTGTTTTGTAGTCAAATTTCTTTTATACTAAACTGAAATAAAATGTTAAATGTAAAACATTTATGGGTAATTTCATCAAAAGCCTGACAAAATAAAATGAAATTTCGTATTGAAGTATCATATGATACATTATAAATCGCATACCGAGATCGGGACCGATATTCCTTATACACGAAGTTAGTTAGGAAATCGGGCTTTTTTCTCGTTAGTTTTCTGAAAAGTTTAGATCGTTATATTGGCTAATATTTTGGTAACCATGTACAACTGTGTGCTACCTCGTCTAAATGGCACTTCCCTGTTTTAAACATCATTCACTTCAAAAACATTAAATTTGATCCCTATACTAAAATAGTAACGCCCAATCAAAAACCACCAATGACTGCATGGCGTCATAATCACATGACTAGATTTCGCGTAGCAAAATAAAATGCACTCTCGTCACTCGACCTCTTCTTTAGTCAGACTTCAAAGAGAGAGGATCTATCGAATATACGGTTTCTACATAATATATATTCAAAATGAATCAGAATTATACCAACGGTGTCGATCACGGGGACGGTGATACTTTCTTGTTCACCTCAGAATCAGTTGGTGAAGGCCATCCAGGTACATATTTCTTCATTAGTAATTTTTATTTTTATTACCCTTCGTAACAATATTAGTTAACGTTAGGCTACACACATGTATTTTGTAAACAAAGATTTTGTTGTCACATGACACTGTCAGCATGTCTGATGTTGTATGGAATACGATATTTCGTCATGATCGATAGGGTGTAAAAATGTCATCATTGTTGTGCGTTGTGTTTGCATGGTGAATCGATTGAAAGTAGTAGATGACTTTGTCATGTAGAATATCTGAAATTGCAGTCACAATTTGCGACTAAGACTAATAAAATATTTTGTTTTTTGGTAGCCTAACGTTAGGCCCCTTGGACAAACCTAAATTACCTAGTACTCCCCGTAGTAGTACCGTCTGACTGATGATACTACTTACTAGCCGTGTTAGAATGGCCGATGGTTGGCCGTCCGAGGGTTCTGCAAAATCCAATACCCCCCTGTACTGTTAAGTGAGGTGTTAAAAGTATAGGAAAATCTCAGTTTTAAGATCTTTATGAAAACAACCATTTTTACCTTTTATTCGCCCACAATGATTAGAATCGATGTTTGAAGCCCATCCATGTCTTCAAAAACTGTTTCTAAGGCAATTTTAGTTACTTTTATTGAATTTTTTGGGACTAGGCTATTTTTCTTTTCGAATAAAATTGTACGGGCAAAGTTCAAAACACTGCCATAGGGGCTATACATTTTAGTGGGGGTAATATGTTTAATATTATTTGTGGAAAAAATTAAGAAAATATAAAGTATAGGCCTAATTATATAATCTAAATATTCCTTGATGTTTTGTTTATTTGTTTTCGCACACTTTTTTACCAAAACTAATACAATTATTATTTTTTTGTTGTTGAAAAGTGTATTATTTAGAGTTAGACTAAATGATTTAAGAATATCCAAAAAGTAAGTTATTTTCCAAACATCAATTTTCTACAACGTGTGAACAATATTTTTTTTTAACTTCTTAAGCTTGATGTAGAGGCTTAGGCCCGATTAACAATGCAAAGCTACACTATTGTTAGACATAGCACCTCCTTTTATACTAGTGAGATAAACACCTCACTCAGTTGGGCACTTCTTGCAAGGCAATGCGTGCATACTCACTCACAGATCCTCATCTGACTTTACGATCTCCTGGATCCTCTTGGATCGTCTTCTGTCAGCTCAAAGCTTGTATTTATGCTAAATTTATCTTGTCTAGTTAAGTAAATCTGGATGCATTCTTTGTAGTCATAGTATAGGGGCTGGTTTTTCCAATGTCTGTTTAGTCTCGCCTCAAATGTGGGTGTTGATTTAGATGTTACTACTGAATTTGGTAAACTATTCCATATGTCAACTGAACAGTGCGCAAAAGAGTATTTCTTGATGTTAAGCTGTGGGCGGATTTTAAAGATCGTATATTCATGTCCCCTAGTCGATGAATCTCCTTTGAATTGTATGAAGTTTGACACTTCCAGGTCATATTTTCTTGTTAAAATCTTAAATAGTTTAATCATGTCACCATGAACACATCTGTAAGCTAAGATAAGAGCCTGAATTTTTTGTAGCCTTTGTGAATAGTTTTAGTTTGACATTCCTGGTAGCTGCTTAGTAGCTCTACGTTGTGCATTCTCAAGCTGATTGATATACTTCGCTAAATAAGGACACCAAACCTGGTTTGGGTATTCAAGATGCGGTCTAACCAAGGCAGTGTACAATAATTTAAAGGATGATACGTCCATATACTCTATTGTCCGCCGTATAAGCCCCATAATCAAGTTTACTTTGTTGACCTTTTCTGAAATAGAAATTGTCAAAAGAAAGTTTGTTATCAATAGGAACTCCAATATGTGTTTAACAATCTACATACTGTAGTACATTGTTATTCTCTTTTAATCTGTAGGGATGTTGACCGATATTAGATTTACCTATCCTCATAACTTTACATTTATCTGGGTGAAAGCAAAGCAACCACTCATCTGTCCACTTTTGCACACTGTACAGGTCTTTTGGCAACTTGTCACAATCATCTGGTTTAACAATAGCTCTGAATACTTTGGTATCATCTGCAAATAAGTACAGTAAATACCAGTATCTAAGTGTGTTACATCAGGGAGGTTGTTGATATACAATACAAATAGGATTGGACCTAGGACAGATCCTTGTGATTATTCCACTGGTCTTATTCTTCCAAACTTGAGTTTTGTCCGTTTACTGAAACTCTTTGCTTGTGACGTAGTAAAAAAGATATTATCCAAGTTGGGAATGGTTTCTCAATACCATACACACAGTACTGATGCGAGCAGTTTGACACTAGCGATTTTTTTCGGCGCTTCACAGGCAAGTTTGAAAATGACAAAATCAGGAGATATTTTGTTCAGTTTCACAAGCCATTGCCACTGCGAAACAATTTAAATTAAACAACAAGTAGCCAGTGTTGTTATAACATGAAAATATTGCCGTGCCCGTTCAGTTATGTAATCAATAAAAGGTCCTAATTGAGTGAAAACGGTCGACAATATTGAAACGCAATGGGAGTTTGAAATGATCATATCGAAGTATTATTAGGGCCTACAGATACATCAATAGTATGTGAACACATCGGAATATTATTAGAACATCACATCGAAATATTAAAATTCATTCATGAATTTAATAACGACAAGTCGTAATTGATTATGATTTCGAATTATCAAATGAGCTTCAAGCAAAATTCAATGTACTTACACTATGCTCTTTTATACACTCTGCCCATTATGTTAGAACGCTCTCTAGCACTGTTGACTTGATCTTTCGTGTTCTCGTGGAAATAAAATTAAAACTTTTGAAGATAATGGATTTATTCTTTATAGAAGATTTAGGGAAGAAAACAGTATTTTGGAAGTACAACTTTACTTCCTGAAGCTGCTTAGTGTTTTGATTTGTTTGGGCACCACAGTTTTGATTAACGTACTGGTACCAGTTTAAGTTTGCAGCAAACATCCGTTTTTACTGCTTGAGTACTTTCAAGTGTCATTATATCATGAACCAGGTACTCGAGCTAGGGGCATGGCTTAGAAGTGGATGTAGGCAGTATGACTTCTGGTCTGGTTGGGTCAGAGTTCAGAACCCTAACTTTATTTAAAAAGGGGCAGGGTGCTAGACTTGTTGATGGGCACATTATTGCTCACGCGAAGCGCTGCATATTTTGGGTGTGGAATCAGGCTCAATCCCCTGGTGAAGAAGCTCTGGGATTTTAGCTACAATCATGCATCTCAGAATGAAGCTATTCTGACTGATAAGGACCAGTCATTAGCTAAACAGGAAAATTGCTTACTATGATATCACTATGCTGTTCTGTATCCATGTAAGGTATTTCATTTATGAGACTAATGAAGATCATTAAGTAAATATATATATATATATATATATATATATATATATATATATATATATATATATATATATATATATATTTATATATATTTTTTTGGAGAGGCAGGGCGGACCCCAGGGGGCAGGGCGGGCCTCCCCTGTGAAACAGCAAAGCTAGGGGTCTGGAGTTAACTTTCGGAAAAAATTACAGGAAATGATGACTTGTGTCATTTCGATATAGTACATCTGAATTGTAAATAAAAACAGTAATCTAATTTTACAGAATTTTTTTAGCCGAAACGACCTGTTTTGCTGGTTGTACTGTACCAGAAATTTCACACTTTTCGCGGAATGTATTATATAGAAATGAAATTGGAAATTTAAGTGGGAAATGCGTGTTAAAGCAGTCACTGTGACGAGCTGGCCACATTAACTGTTTTTGTTGAGCATTGATAAAATTCTTCTACTAACATGTTACAAGCCTCCCCAAAACAACACTTTTTACTGTAAGAAACTTTGTAATTCAGAAGAGGTCATGGCATATCTGAAAGACAAAAACAAAAAGCTTTACAGGTTTTCTTGCTTTTGAAAATGATTCTCCAGTTCTTGATCAGTTGCAAATGTTAACAAACATTTGGAACAGGACCAAGCTTTAAGGCACCAGAGGTCACACTTATCTTAGAAACAAACATATTGATTTGTTCCCTATTCTTGTGAGACACTGACATTGATATACAACCTACTGTTGAAGGGGTCATGGCATCAGCCTGACATGCTCAACCCTTGATGGGTCTTCATTCACAACTGTGCTTCACACAACTTTGTTTATGATATGGACAATGGGTATAATAACCTTAGCTGCCAAGAAAGGGTTGGAAAATATCCAAACATGGCTTACCTTGAACAGGCTTTAAAGGGGATTGTTATGAGCTAACCACACATTTTAATTGCAAACTTTGGCAAAAGATCAAGCCAGTGCACCAAGAGGTCACACTAATCTTATCACACAGGAGGTTGGAAATTTCCAGTCCATGCTAGTTTTTGCTCATTTGCATATGTATACAAACACAGGGATGTCATCAGTTGGCTTGTTTACGAGTGAAACAGTTTGAAATTAATGTAGGAGCACTGCATTACAAATTAAGGGGCGGGGGAGGGGCTGCATTACAGTATAATGAAGGTCATGTTCAGGTCATACACTATTGGGTTAGTACTTGGCTTGGTTTGGAAGTTGAGACTAGTTTCAACTAGCCTACAGTATTTATGTATGTGTACTGTTTGGCATTATCCCAAACTGCTGTTTTAGATATAGATTATAAGGTTCAGCTTTATTTGTGAATTATAAAATTGTTAAGATGTAGTTTTTAGGACCTTTAATGTGTATATATGCAAATTGGTGCATCTGAAAAACTGATATTTGCAAATCTTTGCTGTCCACTTTATATATATATATATATATATATATATATATATATATATATATATATATATATATATATATATATATATATATATATATATATATATATATATATATATATATATATATATATATATATATATATATAACAAAATTGGAAAAAATGACAGTCTTTAGCCAACATAATTTTTATATAACAAATTCTGTCGGCTAGAGACATTGTCATTTTTTCCAATTTTGTTTTGTTTGTAAATACAGAATACAAAAGAGAACAAATGCATGATGGATTCATATAAACATAACCCCTACCCACCCCCAAGATTAAAATGGTTTGCTATAAGTGGAATTTTTCGACCTGATAAATTTCTTACTGTAATGGGTTATATTGTTGTAATTATTGGTGAAACTGGTACAACCCTGACAAGGCACAGCAGCTCAATTAACATGTGAATATTATTTTACGAAATTATCTTAAACCTTGCCACACACACATCTATACATAAGACGTAAACATATATCGCGCCCACACAAAACATACAATGTACACATACAGTATCATACAGGGCATACCATACACTGTATATACTGTACTGTTACATGGTGAACTTGACATGTATTTGCCACTTGTTTACGCAAAAGTTTATTGAACTTTGGTGTTTCTTTTTTTTTGATTTTATGGAGCTTGTTATTGCTTTATATTTGTAGAGGATATATGGATTACAATTTCCATTGTTTTTTGATAAGTGTAAGAGTCTTTTATTATTTATACAGCATTCTCAGTAAATATTGCTGTATATTGCTGTAAAAATATTTTATTATAACGTCCAATATTATCGTGATAATTGTCGGGCAAGTGGATTTTGTTTCCGGGCAAGCATATCTGTGCATGTGTGTGCCCGCAGGCAAGTGAGTTTTGGGGGGATTTGTCGAACGCTGCTTGAGGTTTGAGCTAGGACAAAAAGGGTGAAGGAACCTCTTGAAAATTACATGATACCTACATTTTTCTGAAGTTGGTTAAAAAGGATTATTGGCGTTCTTGTCACAATTGCTAGAAACAAAACATGGTAGAAATGTGAAGCAATTAAGCAAACTTAGAGTATTTCTATTTTGCTGAAAATGTGTTTCCGGTCTAATTATTTCCAGGGTTTAGCTATTCACCAGTAACAAGGACTAGGTGTGACCCTTGTACTCTACTTTATTTAATTCTTTGAGCTTGAAGGTCTTGTCATCAATGCTCAATGTTATCAATTCTCTACTCCCATGTGCAAAGTTATACACTTGATTGACCCTTGATCAATAATAGTTGCATTGATTTTGACAAATCCAGATTGGACTGGAAAGATCTAGTTGCCACAAAAGATGCAAGGCTGATCATCAACCTTGCAATGGTTCCATTGAAACCATTACTGTTAGTGGAGTTGTTTCAGTCCACTGAACAATGCCCTTTCTACTTAAAGCTGATTAGTGTTAGTGGGTTACTTTAGTTGTTAGCTCCATGCTTTTAGTTGGTCTGTGTATTTTTGACGTCTATATAACTAGAAACAGTTTTATTCAATAATATCAAAAGGTTATGGCAATTTGCATGAGGATTTTTAGTGGGATTAAAATTTAATTTAAAAATGGAAGAATATTTATAACATACCTTATCCTTATATACCTTTAATGATTTGTCTGTAAAAATAAAAATCTTAGTGTCTCTTGAAGGAGTTTCCCATGTTTTTAAAGAGATATTCCCATGTTTTTAATGGAATATTCCTTGTTTTGATTAGAATATTCAATGTTTTTAAAGGAATATCCCCATGTTTTTTCTCTTGTTTTTAAATGTTATTAAAGAATATTCCTATGTTTTTAAAGAAATATTGTCATGTTTTAAAAGGAGTATTCCTATGTTTATAAAGGAATATTCACATGTTTTAAAGGAATATTCTCATGTTTTTAAAAGAATATTCCCATGTTTTTAAAGGAATATTCCATGTTTTTAATGGAATATTCCCATGTTTTAATGGAATATTCCAATATTTTTAAAGGAATATTCCCTTGTTTTTACAGGAATATTTCCTTGTTTTTAAAGGAATATTCCCATGTTTTTAAAGGAATATTGTCATGTTTATGAAGGAGTATTCTCATGTATTTAAAAATATTCCCAAGTTTTTAAAGAAATATCCCCATGTTTTTAAAAGAATATTCTCATATTTTTAAAGGAATATTCTCATATTTTTAAAGAAAGTAATATTCCCATGTTTTTAAAGGAATATTCTCATGTTTTTAAAGGAGTATTCCCATGTTTTAAACGAATATTCCCACGTTTTTCATAACCTTTCATAAATAAGAAAGACACATTTTAGAAACAATTTAGTACAAAAATCATGTTGATATGTTATTCCCACCAGAAGATATTCCAATTTTAAGGTGTACAAAAAATGCCAATAAACAAATAGGAAAAGTTTTGGTATGACATCACAGCAAAACATTCTCCCACAAAGTTGATGTATTTTATTAAAATTTTATCATCCTTTTTTTTTATTAGTAAAATCTGCTAGAAAAATAAATTGATGCAAGTAAGGAATTTATATACATTGCCAAATATACCCTACTTCAATAGCTTTTGGAAAATTGTTTCTAATCATACAGAAACAACCAATTAACATTCAAAGAAATACATAAACATTTGCAATGAATTGCCTCTATGACATCAAACATGAATTCATCATACTGTAGAAAAACTTTAAAAATGCAATTAAGGAAATCTTTAAAAATCCATATCTCTTGAACGGAATGTAATATCAACCTGATTTTTGTACCATATTGGCTTTAAAAGTATGTTCTTTCAAATAAAATGTTACAAAAAAACATGGTAATATTCCTTTAAAAACCTATATCTCCTGAACGGAATTTTATATCAAGCTGATTTTTGTACCAAATTGGCTCTAAAAGTGGCGCTCTTTCAATAAGAATTTTACTACAAAACCATGGGAATATTCCTTTTAAGGTTAGCCTACAGCAAGTTAAGATATTACACATCCACCTTTCAAGGAGATTTACAGTGTGATTTAAATTTGTGATGTTTTTTAAAATTGTTATTTGTTTCTTTTACAGATAAAATATGTGATCAGGTCAGTGATGCTGTGCTTGATGCCTATCTGGCACAGGACCCCTATTCAAAGGTCGCTTGCGGTAAGTTTTGTTATAAAATTATTCATTATTTTGCTGAGTCATGTCCTTGAACAAATCTGTAGCTTGGTCAATAAAGGGCAGGGTGTCACTGACCAAAAGAGGCATTTATAAGGCATCAAGGGCATTTGAAGAGTAAATAAGGTAAATATGGAAGTAATTAACACACCAAGTGTATTCTTGCATCTTTTTATATTAGGAAACTAATCAGCATGAGCAGAAGACAAAATAGTTCTAAAAAGTATGTTTTTATGATCCTAAAAATTTGAGATTGCTTATGGGCAGGGTGGAGCATTCCTCGGAGAAAGCCAAACTAGGGCCTATTGAAGCTGGTAGGCCTTAACAGTGTGGCAAAACTAGGGCCTATTGAACCTGATGGGCCTCAACGGTGTGGCAAAAGTAGGTCATATTGAACCTGATGGGCCTTAACAGTGTGGCAAAACTAGGGCCTATTGAACCT
This sequence comes from Chiridota heheva, assembly GCA_020152595.1. Lineage (NCBI taxonomy): Eukaryota > Metazoa > Echinodermata > Holothuroidea > Apodida > Chiridotidae > Chiridota > Chiridota heheva. Next base: position 299,273 of record JAIGNY010002405.1, on the reverse strand, counting down.
GGTGGGCCTTAACAGTGTGGCAAAACTAGGGCCTATTGAACCTGGTGGGCCTTAACAGTGTGGCAAAACTAGGGCCTATTGAACCTGATGATGGGCCGTAACGGCTCGAGTATGGATTGAAATTCTTCAACTGAATGTGTGATGACCCTTAAAATCTAATTGCCCTTTCTGGCCTTGTTACACTGTCCCTTTCTGGATCAAGCAAGAGGTTTGATTTTCATTAATAATGTGGAAGCTCATTATATCATATATGGCAACATATATGATGCAATATACTGGATTATCCTGTGATGTACAGTGTTTCATCAGAAGTTCAAACATTGTTAGTTGCATGCTGATGATTATTTACTTTCTGAAGCTGTCATTGTTTAAGGACATGACTCGGCAAAAATTCAATGTAGTGTATGATTCTAGCCATGACTCTGAAGCATGACTGTCGGCTAAGTCAAACCCTAGTTTGAACCAGAAAGGGGCAGGGCGGTAAGGACAATGTAGTAAGGGCCATGCAGCTCGAGTTTGGGGGCACATCTACTATATATGAGAGAGGAATCAGTACATTTGTTTATTTATGTCTTATGTGTATTGGGCACCTGTAAACAGCATCAAAGGAAGGCAAGGCAATGATCAAAATTTAAAGAAAATGTTTTTGGTAAAAAAAATTGCAGCAGTAATGATAACTCAAGGTGACCTTTTGTTTGCTCTGGTACAAGTGCAAGGTTTTTTTTGAGTTGACATCATCACTTTTAGGACGTGCCAGCATCTGCAGTATGAAGACTGCAAATGCTGGTGGATCCTCACAGCTCACAAGATAATAAAGACGGAGATAAAAGAACAGCCACCTCAGGAACAGAAAATAAAAGAGATAATATTTCAGCGGGTGCAAATCAGGGTGTAAGGTTGCACAGAACTAATTAAGTATTACTACGCCATCCAAAAATGAGAACCCTCAGATTATAGGCTAATAAAAATAATTTTGAGAGGTCCCATAGCTGAGAAGTTAAACAATTTCAGAAATAGTAGAGAAGGAATAGCACTTGATTGTGTATATCCAAACTTGTCAAGATTTGTTTCAGTAAAAGTTTCATGGGGAACTTTTACCATGGACCCATACCAAATTTTGAGTGATTTTGGTGGGGGTGTATAACATCGTCACTTCAGCTGAAAAAAACAGAACTAAAAGGTTTTGTGGTTGGTTCCGATGCTCTTTTTTTTCATCAGCTGATTAATTTGTAAAATTTGTGTTATTGTTATGTCATGCATATCATGAAATATTTGTTCCATATTTATTCATAAGCCACATCCACCATGCAGATCAATAAAAATGTTGACAACATTAGCATTTGCAGAATAATTAACATTATCATGGCAAAAGGGTTGATTATTTATCCTATTGCAAGAATTTGTCTGTACCAAATCCGTACCAAACAATTTTTGAAAGAGGGAAGTTCGCTCCCAATTATTCAAAGCTAGTGCAAACCCTTAAACTCTTAAGTAAGAAAAGATACTTTTTATTATTCATAAACACTTAAAAATCAAAACAGTAGACATATCTGACTTTTTGTGTTGTAACATTACAAACAGCTGCAACATTGATAAACATATTTCAGTTGTATTTAATGTAATAACATACCAACTTTTCAATCTTTGTTACAGAGTCAGCATGCAAGACTGGTATGATTATGGTGTTCGGAGAAATCACATCGACGGCAAACATCGACTACCAGAAGGTTATCCGAGACACGATACGAGAAATTGGCTATGATAATTCCGCGAAAGGTATGATAAATTGTGATATTCTATAGGATAGGGAGCCTTACATTGTCTTGAATAAACCTTCAGTTAAGTAAATTGCAGACCATGGTGCTCATCTAACTGACAATGGTACTTGTTTCATTGACCATTGTTCTTCTGATATTCATCATATAGTTGGGTACTGTATGGTGATACTTGCCTTGCTACTGAAATATATCTATCATGATACATTTTTTAGAAATTCTAATTCTCCAATATTTTTTTAAAAGAAGGGTAGATCCTTGACTTCTATCTTGATTATTGTAATACAAATGCTTGTATAAAGTGACGCTTTAAAGATTCAAGTTGACCTTAGATTGTGCGGCATGGAATGACTCTAGATAGTGCATGAACATTTCAGGTTAAAGCAAGCCAGCAATTGTTACATTCCACAAGGACACTCATTCTAGTGCTGTACGTTTTCCTTGAATAATCTAAATAACCACCGTTTTGTTGAATAGTCACAATAACCACGGTGAAGGCCGGCCCAAAACTTAAGTAAGTAGGGGCCTTATAATAAGTCTTCAAATTACCCATAAACCTTAAAAAATGTTAATCCATGAATGGGAAGTGCTTTAAGCAGATGCAGAAATCAAATATCAGCAAGTAAATTTGCCGTGTCATGCAAGCATTTTGATGTTTTCAACACTTTTGACCGTTCTGTATAAGTTTCAAAAGTGTGCCACTGTGCACCAGCTATTCTGTAGAAAAATATTTCAACCCAGCCCTATTCCCCAAATGGTTCAAAAATGTGTTATTATCATTGTTATTTATTGGAAGAGATAGGGGGGGGGGTATACGTCCTTAGAATTGAACAAGATTCTGAGGAGTGCGAGACGTGATGCCACATCTAGCTTTGCCATTTCAACTTTCAAACATGTTGGAACCAAATCAACGTAATATCTCTAAAATATATTTCATATTTGAATATTTTCTTCACTGCCATTTTGATTTCTGTATTATCCTCTCCCCAATGAACGTGGGTAGCCGCTACACTCATCTGCTAATCATCCTGATCCACTACTCGCTCAACCAAGTAGCTTAATCCACTCTGTACATCCTAGTATTTGAAGCACATGCTGACCTTGATTGACCCCTAACGTTTCTTAATGTAAATGATTTGTTTTTGTCCAATAGGATTCGATGCAGACACTTGCAACGTCCTCATAGCTATTGAAAAGCAGGCTTCAGAAATCGCTGCTTCCGTTTTCAGAAATGAAGATGATATTGGTGCTGGAGATCAGGTAATTAACAGTTTTTGATTTTGATGGAGGCCTTGTAATGTGACTCGTGGAGGCCTTGTAATATGACACGTGGAGGCCTTGTAATGTGACTCGTGGAGGCCTTGTAATGTGACTCGTGGAGGCCTTGTAATGTGACACGTGGAGGCCTTGTAATGTGACTCGTAGAGGCCTTGTAATGTGACTCGTAGAGGCCTTGTAATGTGACTCGTGGAGGCCTTGTAATGTGACTCGTAATGATGATAATGGTAATAATGTAATTGAACCAATGTAGCATTGACTGATATCAGTTTGCCAATTAAAGTATGTAGTTTGCTCTTTATTGCTTACACTTTATAATATGTCCAATTTGTTGGTGATGATGTCAGCCTTTTTTTTGCTGAACAATTTTCATAAAAAAATTAAAATAAAGGCTATTCTACAGGATTGTTATTATCTTAATATAATATAAAACAATCTTGAAAAAGTGATAAATTGATAGCAACAATATTTCTGTTTGCATCATACTTGTATGTTATTGTTCAGCTATTGTGTACATGCGTATGTTGTCATCAGGTTATATCACTAATATGCAAGCCTCCATGTGAAAATGCTACAGAAAAAACTTGTAAACACATCGCACACATGTCATATGTGGTACACTATATGTGAGTTATGATCCGTATATTATGTCATGTAGGTGTAAAATTCTTAAAACAATGTTAAATGTGCAACCATATTCATGTTTTGCATCATACAAGTGTTATCAACAGGTTTTATTTTATTGATTATGCATGGTGGGCATGGCTTGTGAATATGTTTTTTTTATAGCATATTTCATGACATGCAATGCCAGTTGGTATAAAACTTGAAAATCAAGCAACAATGAAAGAGTACATCGAACCACTAACATTTTGGTTCTCTGGTTTCTTGACATTTGCTCCACATTTGTGATGAATGATTCCCCTACTGAGTGTCCCAGTGTCACGATGTAGATTTTGTGAATTCCTCGTTTCTGAAATGTGGATTAGTGTTCCAACGATGACACTGTAATGGGTTCTGCCGATTACCGATCATATTTGTCACAATTGGCGGCCTAATCTGATCGAATTACTTTTTATGATAGTATTAATCATGATAAACATGCAGTGGGCAGTGCACGTGATCATAGATAATTAATTAAATCAACATGGAGGGAGGTATAAGATAATAATGAGGAGAATACATTTGAAAAAGTAAAAGAAAAAATACATTTTTCGCGTTCAACATTATATTTTTGCTCTTTTATTTTTCGGCTATTCATGTTTTAACGTTTAAAAAATAAAATTAATATTTTTTTTGAATGATTTTTTTTTGCAATATTCGGATGTACAATCCACTGTCATTTTATTGATCCCAATTATACAACCGATCAGCCATAATCATCCCAATATGTTCGGCAAACCGATTATCATTGGAACATTAATGCGGAGGAGAACTCAACTGTTTCAAGACTGTTATGTGTAGTATGTTTAAATAGATTTATGTCCAAAATAAGATAAGTGTCAAAGTTTTCAATATCATTTGCCTCAAATCTTGGTTCGGTGGTAGATTGGAAGAAAATACATTTTGTAAAGTCGTATTCCACTTTTCAATTAAAAATTTACTTCCTTACAAACTGAATGAAAGATTAATTTATGAGAGCAAAGCAGTCTATATCACTTTAATTGCATCATTTAATGTTGAGCTTTTACTTTTGGGACAATGTGAAAGAATACTTGCTGTATATTCCACATGTGTACAATTTTTATATATTTTGTTTGATTAAGGACATCTTTTGAAGGTCTGCACTTGTGTTTAACAGTTGGTCTATATACTTGATTTTGGGCCAAATGCCATAGTTGCATGCACTGTGGGGGAGGGGGTTTAGAGAAAAATGCAACTATTTAATCAGTAGCTACTTTGTTGTGAGGAATCTTATTCTTCAGAGCTGTATACCAGCAATTTGATTTTCTTCTGCCCCCTTTGAATATGTAATAGCACGCACCCCTTATGATGTGATTTATGCTTGCTTTGCAGGGTCTTATGTTTGGTTATGCAACAGACGAGACAGAATCTTACATGCCCCTCACCTCTGTTCTTTCTCATGGGCTTATAAGAAGGTTGTCTGAACTCAGAAGGGGGGAGGAGCCAAGGTTGCGTCCAGATTGCAAATCACAGGTAAGAAGTAGCTCTAAGGAAATTTTACTGAAGAATATTTGAGTTTTGAGTCGTTGAGTGGTCAAGCAACTTCTGCTGAGAAGATTGGACATCAGTTGGCGGGATCACGTTACAAAGAGGTGTGTGGCAACAATTCTCAGCTACCAGAGGAAAGCGGATGGATACCCAAATTGTGGAAGAAGGAAATTTTTGTGTCACTTGACAAAGACGGAACATAATGTTGAAAGTATTCAAGTACCTTAATTAGATTTTCAAGGTATATGGACAGGCAAAATCTTAGAACAATCTTTGAATGGTCATAGTAGATAGCACTTATATGATTTGTAAGTTATGACAAATCAAAGGTGGTAATATTTTGCAGCATGCACACAAGTGATGATGTAATTTTGTATATTAAAGGTTCTCAAATCAAGTTCTACTGCTAAATCTGGGCTGAGGTTGAAATAATATCCAATTTCTTGTTCACCAAGCCAAATTCTTCCATTCAAAATATTTGGGTGAAGGACCGAAAACAAGTTCAATATAAGCAGTATTCTAGTTGTCCCATTCTGAGGTCACAAAATATTGTCCCATACTGAGGTCACAAAATATCGTGCAACTTATGGTAATTAATCTACTAAGTTTTAAAATGCTGTCAAATGATAAATTTCCGAATGATTTTGATGTGACTCGTTGCGGTTGTCATGGATTTTAAGTTCATATTAAAGCATTTAAGGTCGTGTTGCTAGTTGTGTGTGCCATGTTTTCATCACATTTACATTGATTCTCCTCTTGTTTTCAGGTAACAGTGGAATACAAATTAGATAATGGTGCCTGTGTCCCACTCAGAGTACACACAGTGGTCATTTCTACGCAGCATGGACCAGATATTTCCCAGGCCGAACTTCAAAAAGTCCTCCTTGAAAAATGTGTAAAACAGGTCATACCAAGCAAATACATTGATGAGCACACAATTTTTCACATGAATCCTTCCGGTAGTTTTGTAGAGGGCGGCCCCAAGGGGGATGCTGGACTGACGGGACGTAAAATTATTGTGGACACTTATGGTGGTTGGGGCGCTCATGGTGGTGGCGCTTTCTCAGGGAAGGATTTTTCCAAAGTGGATCGATCGGCTGCTTATGCTGCGAGATGGGTTGCAAAATCTTTGGTACATGCCAAACTTTGCAAACGAGTTCTTGTACAGGTAAAGACAAATTTTTCATTTGATAGACAATTTTTTTTAGGTGAGAAGATATTTTTAAGATGGTTTGGGCCTGATGACATCTGCTATCACTGTCAACGTTCCAAGAAGCATCATTAATAGATGGATCAATTGGGCTGATGGATATGATGTAAATTGTGGTAGATGGAATTATTGGAAACATTGAACAATCGTTTTTCATGAAATGTGATTTAAGAAAAACATGAAGAAAACCAAAGAAAAATTAATAACTTATTTTGAAAGATACCTTGACTAGTAATGTTGGTAGACTCAGCTATTGTTAATCAAAAAGAGAAAGAAAAAATCAAGGGAAAAAAAAGAGTATTGATGATTAAATGCTTTCTAAATGGTTTCTGAAGTTTTAGGAACTCAATTCAACTGCAAATTATCTGTAAGTAGTATCGTTCAAAAACAACACTTAAGAATTATAGATTTTGTAGAAAAATCTAGAGATAAGATCAGTCAATCTATTGATAAATGATTTTATTGATCGGTCATTCAATCAATTGATAGATTAGTAATATCAGTACAGAATTCTGCAGCCCATGAATTGAATTCTTCAGTCAATCATTACATCAATATCATTGATAACCTTTTTTCAGGTCTCTTACGCTATTGGTATTGCTGAACCACTGTCCATCACTGTATTCCATTATGGCACCTCAGACAGAACTGAGAAGGAGCTCTTAGCAATTATTAAGAAGAACTTTGACCTTCGTCCTGGTGCTATTGTAAAGTGAGTTAAATTTACCTTCATTTGCATAGTCGTTTTTGTTGTGAATGTAAGACAGATCCTTCTAAATCTGGTTCTTCAAACTCGTGTTACTAAAGAACATCTATGCTAGCAAAGTTTGGGTGGATTTTCTAGCAATTTTTGGTTTTTTCTCCTGCTTTTTTATAAGTTTTTAGACGGGATGAGCGGGATGAGATCAATTTAGATTATGAGTTGTTCCTGATGACATCACTAATTTGTATATCCTTGTTACTAATTAAGGGATTTGTTCCGCAGACAAAAAGACAAATAACTAAAGAAACTCCTTCAATATCGTTCCATTTAGGGATATTAAATTTGATAAAGTTTTGTATGATAACGGCATTGTTTTAAAACTAGTTTCGTTTGAAAACAGATGTGCGTTAAAGCGACTGGTGTAGACAGTCGACTGTAAAAGACTGACATCACAACCTCACTTCTGTGCTTTTCATATAACAAGAACTTGCCTGACTGTGCAACTAATTCTTTTAAAAGAATATCCCATGTATTTTCGTGACTTTTCATAAGAAAGAAAATTTGTAGTACAAAAAATCATGTTGATATGTTATTCCTACCAGGAGATATTCAAATTTGAAGGTTCATTAAAAATGCCAATAAACGAATAGGAAAAGGCTCAGTATGACATCACAGCAACACATTCTCCGACAAAGTTGATGTATTTCATTAAAATCTATCATCCTTTTTTTATTAGTAAAACTTGCTAGAAAAATAAATTGATGAAAGTTAGGTATTTATATACATTGCCAGATATACCCTACTTCAATCAAAACAACCAATTAATGTTCAAAGAAACACATAAACATTTGCTATTTATGCTTCTATAACATCATCAAACACGAATTCATCATACATACTGTACAAAAACTTTAAAATGCAATTGAGAAATCTTTAAAAATCCATCCATATCTCCTAAACGGAATATGATATCAACCTGATTTTTGTACCAAATTGGCTCTAAAAGTATGCTCTCTTAAATAAAGTTTTACAAAAAAACCATGGGAATATTCCTTTAAATCTTAAATTGATTAAAAAATGTCAAATTTTTGTGGGATTTTCACTTTGTTTTCTCATAAATAGTTAATCATTTTTGGTTCCGATGCGATCAGCATTGGGAACGTATGCGGTCATGATGGTGTGTGTGTGTGTGTATGTATGTGTGTGACGCCAGCTCGTAAACACGATATCCCAAGAACCATACACCGGATTCATATCATATGTGGTACACAGATAGCCTATGCTCCGTAAATGTGCCCTATTGTTTTTGGTGTTGATGTCTTAACGAGTAGGCGGGGCTTAATGTTAAAATCTTAAATTGTTCATATTTTAATAACCACATGTCTGTTTTGTGTCATATTAAGAGTAATTATGTTGTTAGCTAGCGTCTACATGTTCATGGTACAAAAATGTTCAATTTCATTTAAATGCATATTGGGCGGGACTTAACATGATTTTGTTGAAAATAGCTTGTAAACACAGTATCCCAAGAACTATATATGGATGAAGTTCAGTTTATATGTGGTGCACAAATAGCCCATGGTCCGCATACGTTCTCTATTGTTTTTGGTGGCATTGTCATGCATATAAATTAGTAGGCGGAGCTTAATGTTGAAATGCTCATATTATAACAACCGTATGTCTGTTTGTTTCATAATTGAAATAATCATGTTGTTGGCCAGTGTATTACAGGTTAATGGGATAATAATGGTTGAATTTAATTGTGAAATACCTTGTGAGGACTAAGTTATTTGGTTGTCAGGGTAACGTTGAGCCCATTGTGTTATAACATTTATTATCATTACTTCAAACTTAAAATTCAAATTCATATAACCTTTGGTTTGCTGGTTAAAAATCAATGTAGTTGGAATTCATTATGAAATTTTCTCACCGTTCTGAATAAAGGTGTCAATAATGTTCCAGTGAAAAATTGGGATAGAAATTATGTAGTAAATACATCTTTATATGCTCACACATGTCCCTTCATTTGCAATTTAATGTAAAATTCATTACCCAATTTGGAGGATGTTCTTAGAGCAATGAGCTCTAACCATTGTGGCTGAAACCATGCCTTTTTACTACATATACTATTGCTTACTCAAGAAATTACCCCCCCCCACCCCTCCCCCCTCACCCCCTCCCTCACCCCCTCCCCCCCCCCTCCTCACCCCCCCCAAAAAAAATTCTTTCATGTTTTTCCCACGGTTATAAGCGCTGGAACCATAGATTATTTCCATGGTATGAATCTTATGTCATGTTACTTTAATTCCTTTTTGAGATTTTTAATGCCATCGCGTTTTATTTTCATTTTTGCAGGGAGTTGGATCTGAGGAAGCCCATTTACAAACAGACAGCTTGCTACGGACATTTTGGCCGCAAAAACTTCACCTGGGAACAGCCTAAGAAACTTATATTGTAGAGAAAAAAGATGCCTTATAATAGAGAACAATTTGTATGAAATTGAAGTATGATAATTGACACTTGTCGCAAGGTTGGATTACTGAACGACAAAATTGGGGCATTGTTCGGAACTTGCTCTGACACAAGAAATAATTCTGGTGGAGGGGATCTTAAACCTGGGAATAGCTGTGCAGAAAGCAGAATCCACTTTCAGGAAAGACTCCATTTTGTAATTAATATTGAACAATATAAAGAATAGCGATGTAATTAATAAACACTTGGGCACATATCAAAAGAGAAGTGCACCACTTTTTAGTCTCTGGGACGCTTGCAATGTGACTGACCCCACAATAACCACCACGTCAGATGTAAAATAAGGTAACAAAACTTATTTTAAGTTATCAAACAAATTATGTTATCGTTCAAAAAATGTTGGTTGGGCTCTACTACAGTAGGGGTGCTTAAAACGTTGAATATAGAAATTTTATTCAGCTTAGATTGCACTCCAAAGGAAACAAAACTTGCTGCGATTTATATTTTTTCACTGTTTGAATTGAACATGTATTCATTTTTTTTACGACTGTCACCTGACTAGACTAAGGGAAGTGATTGGTGGATGTTGTTTGCTTCTTTGGTGATGGGAGATGGATGTATGATACATACAATGACGTTCAAGGGGATGTCAACTTCTTTCGCTCCGATTGGATTTTTGGAGAGACGACTTAAGATTATTGTTAATCTTTACGACATTGAGATGAAGATGTAGAGATTCTGATTGGTGGAAAGATGGATGTCTTCTTGAAGCCAAAGCTATGGTGATATAAACGAAGTGGTCAGCAACTCGCGACATTCCATCTTACTAGCAAAATACAGACGAATATTCCACATTAGTATGCCTCCATGTGATGTTTTGGGTGAGTGGCATTTGTACCATCTGAGACCGGGAAAGGAGCTTGCCGAAGCACATATTCAATGCTGTAAAGTGTGGTTTTTGTATAATGTCATTTGTGTTTTACGTTTTTGTTGGATTAGAAATTATATTAAGGCAAAGTAAAATGCTATATATCATTGTAACCCCATCTTTACATTGTAGCAGAATTAATGAAGTATTTTTTTTCTTTACGTTGTAGCAGATTTAACAAAGTATTTTTTTCTGAATTGCACAAATTGAAATGAAAGTTCTTTATAAAGAGTATATATATTTCTGCACATTCTGAGACTGTTTGTAAGCTTTTGTTTCAAATTTACTTTTAATGACTTTAGTTTAACCCTTACTCTACCACGTGGCGATAGCCGTTTTCAAACCACCTTTTTCTAAAAATAAAATCATGACTTTATTAAAGTCCTATGGAGTAATCTTGGTAATATTTACTCGGATAATTCTTTCACAAATTGTAACTTTTATCGGGGTCATATTACAGAATTTTGGAAACCATTGTTTGAAAAAAGGTAAAATTCAAAAATTGCTTTTAAAAATGGCAGAAAATGTTTTTTTTTTCTTTCTTTTAAATCTTACAATAATTTCAAGATCACATATTTGCTTCAAAATAAAACACGCAAATCATAAGACATGATATTATTGATTTGTGGTCTAATTTTTATAATCTCTAACTGCAATTTTTCGTTTTGGAGAAATTTCTTCAAAATTTCATAAATTTCTGCTTCTATTTTTCTTCTTCAAAAAATTGTGTACCAAAGCCATTCATCGCACATGCTTTGTTCAAGTGCTGTTTGAAAGTGCTTGCAATTTGTTTTATTTGATGTATAAATGCAGGCATACCCCCTCTATTTGGACACATTCCTATAATAACTAAATTTCACCACATCATTTTCAATGATCTTGTGGTGTAGTGGATATGAACGCGGCCAGCACAGCATGCAAGCGCACCAGGGTCGAGTCCCAGTGACTATGACATAATTTTTTCTGCTGCAATTTTCAGGGGTCATTTGACTAAAATCTCTTTTGGTTTTTTTCATCTTTCCTTTCTTTTTGAAAATTCTAGATTAGCATCATTGGAAAGGAAATTGTATAAAGAACCTAAATATGTAACACAGATCTCTGTTTTCAATACTGAAAAGAAGTTATACTTAATTAAAGATTGGCCATTTGTTGACCAAATATAGCCAAAAATTGCTTAATTGGCAAATATTTCCTAATTTGGCTTTCATTACTCAAAAGATAAATATCTTAGCTTCCATTCCAACCAAACTTGACATGAAAAGAATGTCCAAAATGCATATGAAAAAAAGTTACGAAAATTGGGCGCATTTTTCAAAGCCCTGGTAGAGTAAGGGTTAATTATGCAAAGTAATTATTTAATAAGGAAGTGAAGAGTTTTCTGATAGTATCATATATTTATATTTTCATTATCCTGCAAATTTTTATGAGCAAAGATATTTGTAGCTTTTAAACCTTATGCTTTCCATATTTAGTTTTGTAATTTTACTGGATCCCTTCACAAAAGAATTTTTTCAAGTTGTGTTGCTTAGGCTATTGTGTTCAAAAGTGCAAATCAAGAAACAGTGGTGTTCAAAACTGCAAATCAAAAAACAGTTGTTCAAAACTGCAAATGAAAAAACAGGTTCAAAATGTTGAAAGGAGCATTTTTGTTCCACAGAGAAGTTACTGCATAAACATATCATGCGGTTGCGTTCTGTGGCATCCTGCTTTTAAGTTAGTGTTTTGAGTAGATTTGATGTTTTTAAATCGCTGTTTTGGAAGCAATGGTACATGATGTAGTACAAAGCAATAACCAGCTGAATAAGCAACTTTCATTATGTAGCTGTTTGATGTGTTCAGTGTATTTTTCATAGCAGATTCTAATCGAATATTTTTCTGCACTTTAAGAAGACTAAATGTATGGGAAATACATGGTCTGCATCCATGAATGGAATTATTAGAGCTTAAAATTAAAGGTTAATCTTCTTGAAAAGTAGGTAAGAACAAAATTTCTTCCAACTTGTCATAAATTTTGTGTTTATTTTGAAGATGGTGGGGTGATGGTATTGTTAAGTATTTAGCTTGATTGTATGCATGATAATCTTTATGCATTAAGTGCAGCAATTATTGTAATCTCTTCATACAAGTTGTGATTTGAGGGAAGTAAAGAACATTTGAAGTATTCTGTCAAAATCTGAAGGAAGTTAACTTTTGGTTGCACGAGGGAGAGATTTGAGGATGTAAAGTGTGCCTTGTGTATGTTAAGTGCTCTTTCATGAATGCATCAGACACTGCTGTTCAGTACTGGGAATCTTCACACAGAACCCAGAGAAAGAGTGAGCTGGGGTAGCTATGGTTACTTCAGATGTAGGACTTTAAGAAATCGTTCTTTTGATTCGTTTAGAAAAATTATGTCAGTCTCTCTTTATATCCTGCAAAATAATGCAACAAATTAAATTGCCAATTAACCTATATTTTCAACTCAATTTTGCAGAGAGTTTGCATAGCATGAAGGGGGGATATTGATAAATAACTGGAGCTAGGATGGAAATAAATATTTATTGGATTTCAAAAAAAGTTATTAATCAGCAAACTTTGAGAAATCTTTGTCTATTAATATCCAACCTATACTGGTAGAAAATAAAATAGAAGTATAATTTGTCAATATTGAAAAAATTATATGTTGGTGGGTGGAGGGGGGGCGAATAATGGTTTCTTAATCCTGAAATGTTAAAATTCTGAATGAAATTATTTAGAAACGATGGTTTTCTTTCAATCTTTTTTTACCACGTTGGAAACATGCATGAAAGTTCGAGGGTATTTTCAAGTATTCATGGCATGTATGTGGATTTTGGAACACATAAGTTGGGTTCATCTTGTTAATTCATATTTATATATATATGATAATTCTCTGTATTTTATACTTCCAAAATATAAAAATAGTCATTATCTAAAGCAGAGATAGGATTTTTTTAATTCCCTTTGTTTTTATGAAGTGATTTTTTTTTAATTCCCATGCTATAATGTCATGAATTTAAGAAGTGATAGAAGTATTTGGTATTTATCAGATTAATTATTAACGGGTTTTAATAGACCAAATCTATTAAATCATTTAAACAAAATAAAAATTCTTACATTATCAGATAAAAAGTTGACCATTTACAGCTGCATAGACAAATTTGGAATGCCGTCTGTTAAATAGCTACAATCTTGGACAAAACTCATTGAGACACTTCATGAAATTATGTGATGCTTTTCATGAACTTGCCTTCTATTGTAAATTATTTCAAATTTAGACATCACAAATGCTGGAATTTTCTATTGCTTCAATCCCTATTTAATTTGTAATTAATATTTTAGAATTTTAAGGACATTTTCATAATTTTATTGAAGCAGCCAGAGTCCCCTCCTCTACCTAACTATATTTAATGTCCTCCCTTCCTCTTCCCTCCACCCCATTCAATGTTGGCCGTTGTGACTTTTTCTGGAAATGTTAAGAAATAAGTAAATTCAACATTGGAAAGGGGTAGTGAGTTAAAATTCTCAGAAAAACATTAAACCGCTTATTACTTCCCTTGTTTATGACCGCTGGCAAACCTCATAGAACTGCTTCCCTTGTTCATGACCGCTGGCAAACCTCATAGAACTCCCAAATTGATAACAAACTCCATGTCATCCAGCCCACAATTCCGATCAAATCCACCATCAACAACCTCTCTCGTATTGACAACATTCATATTACCCGTCTTAGAATTGGTCACACTTATCTCACCCTCTCCCACCTCCTTATTGGTTCCCCCCAACCCCTCTGCAACAATTGCCACTGCACCCTTACAATCCATCACGTTCTCCTTGCTTGCCCCCTGTACAACCTTCCCAGAGCTTCCCTCGCTCCCCACAACTCAATTGCTGAGTTCTTCCAGAAAAATCCTCCGGATAAAATTATCTCTTTCATCATGCTTCCCTCTACAACCATATTTAATTCTCCTCTTCCACCCTCTCTACTTTGTTTTTGTTTCACCCATGCACCTCTCTCTCGATCACAGCTTTCTGACTTATGTTCTTGAATTTCTCTCATCTCCCCTGTTTCCTTTCCTTCCTACCTCTAGAATGATCTGACCTCTCAGGCACAATTTGACCCTCATTGTCGTGGTGCCTTTAAGACCTCACTCATCAAAGAAACAACAATATAACATATATAGTTCTCAAAATGCTGAATCGTCCTCCCTTTCTCACCCTCCCTTTCTCACCCTCCCCCTCCCCATTCAATGTTGGCCGTTGCGACTGTATTTTTCTGGAAATATTAAGAAAGTAAATTCAACATTGAAAAGGGGGTGGGGAGTTACAATTCTCGGAAAAATATTAAAGAAACTTAACAATATAACATTTAGTCCTCAAAATGTTGAATTGTCCCAACTGTTTTGATCATATTTTTAGCCAAGAACACTAATGATGCAGCTCAGCAAGGAGTTTGCAATAACTAATTAATGTGATAAATGTGCATTAGTCATCCTAAAGATTTTATATTTATGAAGAACAGTCATGTAACAAAGGTTGTATAATGATCCGGGAGAACCCTTTATTTTAAAGGATTCTACCAATGAGTTAGCATTTCCATATGATGAGATGAGATAAACAACTGTACAACATCACTATCAGCCTATCAAAGTGCATTAACTATAAACCTTACATTTACAAATCTCCATATGAACTGTGAACTCAAAATTTGTTTGAAAGTGAATAAAACATCATTTTACTGAGTGACTGAAATATACCCATAGTCTCCATCCATTTAAAAGAAAAGGAGAGATATAATATCCATTAATCTCATGACCCATAGTTTCCATCCATTAAAAGGAGAGATAATATCCATTATTCACATGATCATAGTCTCCATCCATTTAAAAGAAAATAAGAGATATAATATCCATTAATCTCATGACCCATAGTTTCCATCCATTAAAATAGAGATAATATCCATTATTCACATGATCATAGTCTCCATCCATTTAAAAGAAAATAAGAGATAATATCCATTAATCACATGACCCATAGTCTCCATCTTTTTAAAAGGAGAGATAATATCCATTAATCACATGACCCATAATCCCATCCATTTAAAAGCCAGCTCAAAATTTTAGAGGGGGTATCTACCTACTGTGGTGTAGCAGTTATCATACCTGTCTACAGACCACGAGGCCCATTTAAAAGGAGGACCCATAGTCTCCATCTTTTTAAAAGGAAAGATTCAATCCTGGGGTGTCTCCATCTTTTTAAAAGGAGAGATAATATTCATTAATCCAGTGCACCACAAGTGGTTATCAAAAAGGCTGAGATATTGACTTAATTGACGATGTTATCTATTTAAAAGGAGATCTAATATCCATTAATCACATGACCCATAGTCCTGTTTAAAGTTCCATTAATCACATGACCCATAGTCTCAATCTTTTTAAAAGCGTTAATCACATGAATAGCATCTTGTACTATCATTAATCAATAACCCATAGTCTCCATCTATTTAAAAGGTGAGGACCATTAACGTCATTGTAATTAATTTGTGTTCAACTCAAAATTTTCAGAGGGGGGGAGAGGGGAGAGCAAACCAAATCAGAGATGATGTATGATAATGTTGTTTATAGGCAGTTTGTCATCATTAAAATGTAAGGGGACAGAGGCATAATACTTTAGTTATATTAAAGAAAAAACATATTCTGAACATGGAAGAAACTTTCCCAAAAATTGAGAAGATACTTAAAAAGGGGAAATTTTCCAAAAATTAACAAATTTCCTGAAAATCAAAATTGAAAAAAATTTCCTAAAAATCGATGAAATGTATCCAATAATGAAGGCAATTTCCTGACAATGTCAGAAATTTCTCATGGTAAAAAAACTATCATTGAAAAAAAAAAATCTAAGCCTTGACGTCAATAACCTGCCATGTTTCTCTTATATTGACAACAAATCACCACCACTGGACAATCAAAAACTTGGCTAAAAATTTGAAGGGTTGATCTTCTGGTTTGTAGTCTTAATTTCTTTGTTGTGATGTTATTTGAACATAAATTGGCCGTTTGCCCAAAAAATGGACTTACAGAAAAGAAATTAGTTCATAGTAGTACAATCCATGTACAGTGTGGAATGTTTTCATACATGTGAAAGAACGGTTTAAAGTTTAAAAACCTTGTTTTTCTGGTCTAAATACTACCCCCTCTCCCCCTCCCTAACAGTAACATTTTCCACCATACTTTTTGTTTTCTTCACCTCCCTTTCTTTTCTGTTACTTTAAGTCGAAAACTCAAGCATTTCTTGAGAAATTATGTTATTCCAGTTGACAACGCAAATCGGCCAGGACAGCAAATCCGATGATCCCTTCCCCCATTTCAACAATAGATTTCAGATTAAAAATGACGAGTGTCCATCTGGATAGATCTCTCTCCTTATGACCGTTGCTCCCTTACCCCTTTTTGTAATTCATTATGTGGACAATCGCTTAAAATAATTGTGTCAAGTAAGGTCACTCACATTTGAAAGCATCCATCATGGCTAATTGTCTTCCTTTGATCATTGAGCTTTTGCTTGGACAGATTGTAAGGTTTTTCCATGATAGATTTTAAGGTGCGGGGAGGGGGAGGGGGCATGTAGTGTCCCCCTCTATTGTTGAAAAAATAAACAAGTAAAACAACATTGCATCACAATCAGGTTTCATTTTGTCAATAAAATTCAACTGTATTTTGCCTACGAGCCTGGAACACGAGTCATAAAGCTGCTTGTAATTGAGGATAAGCAAGTCAATATATGATATGAACAACGCTTAACCTCTACATGTGGTAACAGATTGTATTTTAACTTTCTATGATCAAAGAGTTGCCCTTCTATTGGTGACCAAGCAAGGTGTTTTATTATGTGTGAGTGGGGAGGAGGGGGGGGGAGGGGGCACTGAATGCCAAACTTCTGACAGTGCTGTAAGTTGGGGAGTCATGCTCAAAACATGAAAAAAGGTGTCCTATGCCGATAATATCTGGGAGATTTGCAATTGAAGTTAATTCTCAACCAAGCTGCTTATATTGCAGGATGAGCTACAGACCCATCTCAAATATTCATTGAAAATTATATTTCTTGATAGAGACCTCTTGTGGTCTAGCAGTCATAGCATCAGCTTGGCAAGCTAGAGGTCCCGGTTTCCATTCCCGGTAGGTTTTCACTCACCAGTGCTTCACAAGTGGTTTATCAAATGGTGGTGGACCTCAGCTGTTGCAAAATGAATGCAAAATACCCAATCTCCCATATTGAGAGATGCATCATTGTGAGTGGACTGAAGTGCAAAATGTTGATGTGTTCAAGGTATTTATGCCCTTGTAGAAACAATCAAACAAGAGGTTTGAATCCTTAACTTTAATCCTAAAAAAAAAAAAAAAAAAAGACATGACAAAATGTTCTAGAAATTCTCCATGTATTTTTTTTCTCCGGTCACCTTAGCTGTCTCTGTACAAAGCCATCTCTACATATTTAAATTACATAATGAATATTCATATCCCCTTGACATTGTGCAGCAGCTAAGAATATCAGAAAACGAAGGTCACATCATGAACTCAAAACCTTGAGCAATTTACACGCACTGTGATGCGATTAAGCAAAAAATTAGGAGGGAAATGTAATTGCCATGAAAATGCTTCTGCATTCAAAATCCAAACGAGAACAAAAAGTTTGATAAATTATTGGATATAATTTATTTTCCAATGAAAGAAGTTTCCACATATTGGACATGTAACAATTTCTATATTAGTTGAGTATTGAAATCTAAGCAGATTAGTTCTTGAATTTTGAAGAAGAAAAAAAAAAAAATTCTAGTTTTTGAGTAATGGTCACGTTTGATCAGTTTAGTTATGTGAAATTTGTGACGTAATTACTATCCCAATTCTTGCGTCACTGAAAATGATGGGAAAGTCTATTCCTGCAGAAATCTTATTGAGGTCATAAGACAAACACTTAAAAACTTTTGGTTAGAACTTGCTGCACCACTTCAGAGAATTATAACAAGCATTTAGAAACAAAAGGATTTACATAAGAGATTTTTAAGGTTACATAAGAAAATTTGACGGTTAGAGAAGAAAATTTCACAGTTACAGAAGAAAATTCCAAGGTTGCAAAAGAAAATTCCAAGGTCACAGAAAAAAATTCCAAGGTTACAGAAGAAAATTCTAAGGTTACAGAAGAAAATTCCAGGGTTACCCATCACAAAGACTTACATGTAAAATGGCCAATGTTGAACTGATTTTTATGATTTTTTCATGGTTTTTAATACATTTTAAAGCAACTAATGTTGCATCATGGAGCTATTAACTGAATAGCTCCATGGTTGTACTACAGTACATGTTTATTACAGTACATGTTCATATACCCATTACGCCCAATCCTCACTACAAATGTTCAGTCTTTTCACCTGCAAGAACCTCCGTTTTGGCGGGTATAACTTTTGGACTGCTGGAAGCAATTAAGGAACCCAGTACAGATAGTTCAGTGATTTTAAGCATCAGTTATTACATTTCAAATCATCTATATGCACACAATGGAACTTATTGCGAAGAACCGGGTATTATGGATAGGGCAACTACATGGGCCAGACCATGCGTGTAATGTGGAGCTTAGGATTCATTTTGACTTTTAAAGGATGTTTTCATCGGGTGAGTTTGGGTGCATTAGACTGAACAATTATAGGCAGAATTAATCATCATGATATTGATGCAATAAATCATTTTCAAACTAAACCAACAAACACTGTAACTGGTCTGCCCCTACCAGATATAATCTCTGCCCCTACCAGATATAATCTCTGCCCCTACCAGATATAATCTCTGCCCCTACCAGATATAATCTCTGCCCCTATCAGATATAATCCAATTGTTTGCAAAAGGAATGTTGGGTGCTCTCTCCCAGTTGACCAAGCGACAATTTTTAATCGTTGTGTTACATTTCTAGCTGTTTTCAGGGATCTTAATCAATTTAAACGAATGTAACTAATGTTGTTTCCAGTTGTCCATGGACATTAACACATATTTGAACAAGAATACAGCTGAATAACCTCCCTTCCTGGGGATGGCAAAGCACCTTTGAAAGTTGGGGACTAAAGATGTTATTGATGAACATAATTACGCTGAAATCACCATTGTTAGTTCTTAAAGGCGAGCAGGCAGTAAAGTCCTGCTATTTTGGAGTTTGTAGGTATAAAATATTAAAACCTGTCATTTTCCAAATAATTTTTTGGCCTAGTAAAAAGGTGGGTCTTTATACCCCCACCTCTACTTGGAGGTCTTTATACCCCCACCTCTACTTAGGGGTCTTTATACCCCCACCTCTACTTGGGGGTCTTTATACCCCACCTCTACTGGGGATCTTTATACCCCCACCTCTACTTGGGGGTCTTTATACCCCCACCTCTACTATCCCTACTGCTCCTTACCACAAAAATGTTTTTTTTATTTTGAGTTGAAGATTAGTTCATCTACTCGGATGACTCCTGTACTAGCTGAAGATTTTGAGTTCATGATAGTCTACAAAATGAATCACCTTTCGACATGACCTATACACGAAAAACGTTTTTGATCAAAAAAGCAATTCAATCCCATGTAAAATTTCAAAAGCGTACATATGAAGCATGGGGTGCGCCAATCATGATCGTAAAAATTCCCCATACCGGTTTTATTCAGGTAAAGTGAAAGATAATGACAAAAGGAATATTTGACTAATAATGATCACCTAAGTAAGCTATGGAATTTATACCATTTTACATTAACTATACAAATATTGCAGTATAGAAATTATAATTTCTCATCATACCTAAAAATAGTGATAGTTGTTATAATGCATGCATTTTAAGTTTACAAACTAATAGATTACAAAAAAATAGATTTCAGAGGAGGAAAATAGCAAAAGCAAAACCAAAAAATAAAAAATAAATTAAAAAAAAGGTTTCAATTAAAACATCAATCATAGAACAACCTAAAAAATAATGATCTAAATGTTGCTTTTGTATTCTATTCTTTTCTTACTTCTGAATAAATGGAAAACGATCATTTCAATTATTTCATCCAAACAAAAAGGTTGATCAAAGGGTGGGGAGGCTTGTGAGACCCCCCAAACAATCAGATGGTCAAAATGGAGATTTTTTGAGATGTGAATTTAAAGGAGACATAAAGTCTGACATAATCCTTATTTCATATGATAGAATTGAAAATAATACAATTTCTAAGCGAGTTTCATAACTCCCAAAGCATTCTAAGACATAAAAACTTTAATCACATTTATAAAGAAATACATAATAAATTACGTCCTTATTGGGGAAATTATGTCATCATCATGCACAATATTATGTCATCACGCACAATATTTCAATACAGAATTGAACAAAATGGCAGCCCCCATGTATGGATTTCAAACATGAATAACTTGAGATAGGAATAAGACTTTGACTTGCTGTTTTTGGTAGTTAGTTATATCCTCTATCATATGAAATAATGATTGTATCCGACTTTATGTCTCCTTTAAGGTACAACAGGATTAAGTCCCTTCTTTTTTTTTTTGGAAAAAATGTACCTTGAAAGTCATGAGAACATTCTTAAAAAACACTGGCTCCGCTTTTAAGCCTTGGAATGAACAGGCTTGTGAGATTCCCCCACCCCCCACACAAAAAATTGATAATAATAATTATAATAATGATAATAATAATAATAATAATAAAATGATAATCAGATGGTCAAAATGGAGGTTCTTTTGAGATGTTAATATACCCCTTTGAGGTACAACGGGAACGAGTACCTTCCTTTTTTGTCTTGTACCCCATGAAGTAGAATCATTCTTACAGAACTGCTTATGGTCTTCAAGCCTTACCTCTACCTTCCAACTCAGTTCACTATATCAGCAGAGGGAGACTACTTCTATTGTCACAGATTAAATAACAATTTTTTCTCGAACGATTGACTAACAATTTGACCATAGATAAAACTATAAAAATACATTTATCATAATTTTTAGTTGGTTGATAAAGTAAAAAGTGATATATCTTAATTCAAAATGACTTGGTATAAAAACTATTCATTTTTATTCAGATCATTTTATCTATACGCATAGATAATTAATTACATGTCACAAAAATGGTCAGCCATATTCTTCAATAAATGCATATCATTATCTACCTGGCATATTTCACAATCCAGATTCTATTTTTGTTTTTTCACACTCATCAATAGTAAAATTTTCAATTTACAACTTTTCTCACACTGATTTCTCTTATACATGTTGGAGAAGATACTAAAGAATGGAATATCATCCAAATCCAAAAAAGAAAGTTGAAAAAGTTTTGATACAAGCCTCTAAATCCCAAGTGTAGCAGCAGTACTGTCACGAGCCGAACGAAAATGCTCTTGCAATTTTTCTGGACTCAAAATTTGTTTTTTGTTTTTTTGCAAAAAGTTTATTGTCTGCAAATATTTGTAATACCCAGGTATTTTCATCAAATGCATAATTTGCATGTATTGCAGAAAATAAATATTTACTATTATAAGTAAATTTTCATCAAAAAGCTCTTAGATGCAGCATGATTTAGGTCTGTGAATTCCTTCCACATAAACAGAAGGTAATTTTGTACTAAATGGTTCTTTTTTTCCCTGGAATCTGTACACACACAAAGCAAAAAAAAGACAGTCTTTACTTGAGAAAAATTTGTTAATAGTTACTCGACCTGAAATTAAGAGCAAATTAGGACCGATTTTCATAAATGAATTATTTTTAAAAGGAAAGTTGTAAAAAAGAATATGAAAAAAAAATGTGGAGGTGGCTTTCTTGTTGGGCAAATTTTAGATTAACAGCTGTGCAATGGTTTGGAATTATGCCATAGAAAGACATAAAAATATGATCGACATCACAGCCCAATTGAACACCTTCACTTGGACTTAAAGGTATATGGACAGGTAGAGGCAATACAAGAAAGGTTGATTTAAAATCCACAAAAAAAAAAACATGAAGAAAGCAAAGAATTTCATCAACATTAAGTCTTAATCTCGCAATACGTTTTGTGTCTTAAGCCCCGATAAAATCTAAAAAATTTGGGGGCCTATATTTTTGTATTGCTAACAACAGAAACCACAATCCAGCACAAGCAATTAGCAATTACACTGGGGATTTCTTAATTCTACAATCCACACACTTCACCTCACTTTCCATGGTAATAATCTGACATTGATAGTGAACAGATTTCACTGCAGCTGCCCTGACTTTCACACTCAACACAAGGACAAATGTATTCCCCTGTGGTCAAAAAGTCTGGCTTGAAGTATTAATTTACAAATAGAATGGTATTAAACTGTGAAGATTTTGTTTGTTTATTGATGAGTGATTTTAAGTGATGTTTTTGTTCAACCACCATGGAGCTATCTCAGTTAATAGCTCCATGGTTCAACCTTGTAGGCTTCAAAGGATTTTTGACTAAAAAGCTATTGCAACAGATATTCATCATGAAAATCGGTTAAAAATGAGCTACTTTACAGCTTTTTGAAGATTTTTGTGCAAATATGCAAATTTGTGTGCAAATATGCAAATTTTTGTCTTACTCTTGTGATGTAGGAACAGGGACTGTCTCTATTCTTTTATGTATATCCATTGTTTTTAACCCTCTGCCATTTCTCTTGGAAAAAGTGAAGATATTTCTAATGAAGAGGATTTGATCTTCACCATACCCCAACCAGCCTTAAGCTAGAGAAGACATTCTGAACATTTTCAAGGTCTGAAATTAAAGGAAGAAATATGAAGAAAAACAATAGCATTTTTCCTGTTCATATACATCACATCTTTTAAATAAATTAAAAAATTATCAAATTTTGGTTACTCATAACTCGAAAACTACACGTGGTACTTTCAAAAATCAAAGACCATTAAACTCGGAATTTAACGCTCTTTTCGGTCGGTGATCAACGAATTTAATGCTCTTTTCAGTCGATGATCAACAATTTAATGCTCTTTTTGGTCAGTGGTTGAACAGCAAACTTTTGTATGTGTCCATACATCTTTTAAAAAAAAAAAGGATAAAAAATTTGAATGATACAATATTTATAAATATGCTAAAAAATGATCTAATTAACTATCTGCAAAGGAAAGGAAAATTAGCCATATAAAAAAAAAAAAAAATCTTGTACATTTTAAAATGAAATATTCTGTTGCATCAACAGTTTTAATAAATAATGAAATACCCATTACTGGGCAAGCTATACACATTTCTAAGAACAGCAAATTGCATTAAATAGTTACAAGAATATAAACAAAAAAGGAGATTAAGGGTAGCACCATATAATGAAAATAGGATTTGTTGTTGTTGTATATTTCTCTCCTACATACCACGCAAGCCCCATTTTAATTAAAGAAAAAGAAAAAGTCTAACGCTTTTATTGAAGGTATTCAAACTATTAATTGATATCAAATTTAAGATAGCATACTAATATTTCTTTCAAAATGTTGCTCTAATGGACCGTGGAAAATGAATACAAATTGAAGCGTTTCATCCAATAATCGAATGCAATGAGAACTCGTACACTTTTTTTTTTAAATGCTCAAAGATGATGGCAGTATTTGTAAATACTTTACACCTAAAGGCATTATTTGCTGCAATGATTGAATGATTCCGGCAGTAAAATCAATAACAAACGGAATTCTTCATTTTCTGAATTATTTTCTGATCAAAAAGTTTAAATAAAGACAACTTACTACCAAAATGGATATTTCAACAGATATCTGAGCTGCTTACAAATGTCACTTTTTTTTAAAGTTCATAAAACAAATAAATGAATTTTCTAGGACAACTTATGAATTTTAATAAGCCATGTTTTCAAGAAATTATTTTAAAAAGACATGTGCATGATTGAGTGGACAGAAAGTCTGCATGACTTTGAAGTTCTAAAACTGCCCATAAGAGCTAAATTGCATTAGTAATGCATTTAAGTATGCACCTAAGAAGAAATCCAATATGTATAGCCAGGATCTACTCGGTTAGCAAGGCATAATAGCAAATTTCTGTAC
The DNA here is from genome assembly GCA_020152595.1 of Chiridota heheva. NCBI lineage: Eukaryota > Metazoa > Echinodermata > Holothuroidea > Apodida > Chiridotidae > Chiridota > Chiridota heheva. Next base: position 274,692 of record JAIGNY010002405.1, on the reverse strand, counting down.
AAAAAATAACTGGTTGATTCATGAATATGCATATAATACTCAAACTGACCTTGAAAGACCTTAAATAAATATAAATGTACAGCAATTTTATCATCCTCCATTCATTTTGCTGATACACAAAGTAGTTTTCTCATTTTAGAATAGAAGTTCCCAGCAGAAGTTCCCAATAGAAGTTCCCAGCAGAAGTTCCCAATAAAAGTTTCCAAATTTTAATAGCATTCATATCAAAATATACTATAATACACTACTTTATGGTCTAAAGCACAATTTCTTTTTGTAATGTAAACTTTGAAAAATACATAAATACTAATTTACATTTCAGATGGTTTTTTTAAGAATTAATTTATAAATGCTATGATGGAGTTTATGACATTTGTATAAAGATGGATTTTCATATATCATCTGCCATTATGTCAAATCGCTATGTGCCATTCTCTCTTGCAACTACATAAAACGTATCAATCATTAAACTTAGATATCACATGACCTTATTAATAGGTGCTGGCCTCCATTACTCTTTCGTTGTTTAAAAAACAATTCTCCAGATAGATATATAAAATATGACATGATACAGAATGAATAAAAATGCAGCATTTGAGAGGTAGGAAAAAAAGAGACGTAAAAATGGCTCTTGGTTTAAAGACATCCTCACATTGCATAATTGATCCTTAAATAGTTAAATCTTATGAAAACCGCGACAATTAAAATGATCTCTGTAAGTTTTAACCCCCATCCATCATACTTCTGTGCCCCCTCCACTGTCTTCATTTTGTAATTTAACTTCCAAGTTAACCTTTTTCACTTTAATTTCTACCTGACCCTGGTTACTTGGCTTATTTAAATTGACACTGCGTACAGTGACCGATTTATTCAAGTCCATCTCGATCTCCTCTACGACACATTTTGTCGCCGCGACCACTTTCGCGGTCGTGACTCGTGTGCTGTTAAGGGGAACAGGCTCAGTTTTTGTACTTATTATCTTCTTTTTTCGAGTTCTTTTCCTTTTCGTAAAAACAATTATTAAGATGATGACGGACACCGCTAAAAGAGCACCTATTAAACTTGACACCATGGCCAGCGGGAAGACGCTCGCTTCTACCACCAATAATTGTTCTTGATTGAGAAGAAGGCCTCTCATGTTTGTGCCATTGTGTGCACTGTTTGAACTTATTCCGCTTATTCCACCAATCCCAGCATCACGTTTCTCAATGGCGGACATGATCGATCGGCGGTATCTTGGCATGGAATCCGACGGTCCAATAGTGTATATAACTTGCATGTACCACTGGTGTCCTGAGTTGACCTGTCCAAGAAAGAAGAAAACAGATTTATTAAAATTATCTCAAATTACTGCAACCAACTTCAAACTCAAAACTAAACAGAAGACATTCGCTGATTTGCCTTAACCCTAGTGTCCCATGTGGCTCAAAACGTGTCTGCAATTTTTCGAACTTTTTTTTTTCAAAATTAATTTTCACAACTTTCCTTTCGTTTTCTATCACTACAAGTTTGGTTTAAACAAATGCTAAGACAATAAACTTTTCAATAAAAGTTTAAAAAAAGAAGACAATATCAAAGTTAAAATGAAAATTTTACCCCGCCTGGTTAGCGAGTATTTACAAGAATTATACTTACAAAAATTCACCCAGCCTGGTTAGCAGGTATTTACAAGAATTATACTTACCAAAATTTCACCAGGCGGGTGGGTTAACGGGTATTTACGAGAATTATACTTACCTTCTATAGTTACATAGTTATATCAAAATAAATATGAAACTTTGCAATTTATAGGCAAAATTAAGTTGAAAATGCCAGATTGACTTTTTGAAGCATTATTTCTTGTGACTAATGAAAATGGAGAATTATCTTTATATATTTGGATTTGTTTGTGAAATTTCCTTTCCTTTAATACCAGTCTAAATTTTTTCTCAAAGCAAAACATGCAAACACAACGAAAACAAACAAGAAAATAATCACCCCTGTAATTACTCACGAAAAAAAACCCCAAAAGCAGCGTATCAGTTCGATTCTCAAACCCTGATCGCTCACGTGAACTTCCCACACACTTACCGCTACACTACACTGCACATGAGTACGTTGCAGGTTTGTTTTAGAACTTATATTTTGGTCTGGACAAAGAGGAACTTATATTTTGGTCTGGACAAAGAGGAACTTATATTTTGGTCTGGACAAAGAGGAACCCATGTTTTGGTCTGGACAAAGAGGAACTTATATTTTGGTCTGGACAAAGAGGAACTTATATTTTGGTCTGGACAAAGAGGAACTCATATTTTGGTCTGGACAAAGAGGAACCCATGTTTTGGTCTGGACAAAGAGGAACCTATATTTTGGTCTGGACAAAGAGGAACTTATAATTTGGTCTGGACAAAGAGGAACATATATTTTGGTCTGGACAAAGAGGGACTTATAATTTGGTCTGGACAAAGAGGAACTTATAATTTGGTCTGGACAAAGAGGAACTTATAATTTGGTGTGGACAAAGAGGAACTTATATTTTGGTCTGGACAAAGAGGAACTTATATTTTGGTCTGGACAAAGAGGAACTTATATTTTGGTCTGGACAAAGAGGAACCCATGTTTTGGTCTGGACAAAGAGGAACTTATATTTTGGTCTGGACAAAGAGGAACTTATATTTTGGTCTGGACAAAGAGGAACTCATATTTTGGTCTGGACAAAGAGGAACCCATGTTTTGGTCTGGACAAAGAGGAACCTATATTTTGGTCTGGACAAAGAGGAACTTATAATTTGGTCTGGACAAAGAGGAACATATATTTTGGTCTGGACAAAGAGGAACTTATATTTTGGTCTGGACAAAGAGGAGGTAGTTGTTCTTTTTTATTTTCATCGAAAATGTGTAAAATTACAATTCTAACGATATTTTTTGCATTGGGCAATTGTATTGCATTCAGAGAACTACAATTTTTGTCAAAAAAATAACAAAATTTTGCCAAAAACAGAAGATATGGATGATAAGGGCAGTCAAAATTTGACCGGGATTGTATGTATTGATGTCTTTGACATCATGGCTTTTCAGGTAAATGCAAGGTCTGGAAGTATGGCAAGAAAGTTTTTGATTTTTTTGTTTGTTTTTGTTTTGTTCCATTTTATGCATTTTTTCCCTTTTATTTTCTCTATTTAAACCCATTTTTCTCAGTCTTCAACATAACCCCCATCAAAAAGTTACATTTTCTAAAAGAAGTATCAGAGCTCTTATTGATACCAGTATTACTGCTGTGGGCCTATTTGACAAAGCAAAATAATTTTTGAAAATGAATGTCCAATCGGTCGTGTCACAACCGCATGGGATTCAAAGGGTTAATAGAAGCCAACCACAATAAATCATCACTAAATTCTATCAAATTGTGCTTGTTGTGAATCGCTTTTGCAATTTTCTAATATGAGAAGAAAATATACAAATTTGGTGAGGTCACAGAGGTGAGGATTTCTAATAAAAATCTTCAGCGTTTCTTGATTGTTTGCCACAATTTTCAGGTCTCAATCTTTCTTAAATTCCAATAAACATATGCAAGTGCAGCTTGGGGGAAGAGAAGGGATATGCACACACACGCTGCAGCTGATCATGCCATAGGTCAAAAACTACAAGTAATGCTTTCAAAATCCCAAAACTGATCTGTTCAGATTTTAGAGTTCTTTTAACCAATATAAAAATATGTCCATATACCTTGAAGAACTCAAGATAATGGTTAGGTTAATAAGTAAGGAGACTGGGTATTTTATATTCCCTTCTGAACAGCTACGGTTATGTAGAGATGTCCACTGCCATTGTGGAGCACTGAGGAATGGAGACCCACCAGGAACCTCTTAACTTACCAAGTTGATGCTATGGCTGCTAGACCATGGTTGATTTTACAAGGTTAACAATGTCCTGACAGACCTCAAACGGAGTTCTCAAGTGTGTCGATATCTTTGTGTGTCGATATCTTTAAGTGTGTCGATGTCTTCATGTGTGTCGATGTCTTCAAGTGTGTCGATGTCTTCAATTGTGTCGATGTCTTCAAGTGTGTCGATGTCTTCAAGTGTGTCGATGTCTTCAAGTGTGTCGATGTCTTCAAGTGTGTCGATGTCTTCAAGTGTGTCGATGTCTTCAAGTGTGTCGATGTCTTCAAGTGTGTCGATGTCTTCAAGTGTGTCGATGTCTTCAAGTGTGTCGATGTCTTCAAGTGTGTCGATGTCTTCAAGTGTGTCGATGTCTTCAAGTGTGTCGATGTCTTCAAGTGTGTCGATGTCTTCATGTGTGTCGATGTCTTCAAGTGTGTCGATGTCTTCAATTGTGTCGATGTCTTCAAGTGTGTCGATGTCTTCAAGTGTGTCGATGTCTTCAAGTGTGTCGATGTCTTCAAGTGTGTCGATGTCTTCAAGTGTGTCGATGTCTTCAAGTGTGTCGATGTCTTCAAGTGTGTCGATGTCTTCAAGTGTGTCGATGTCTTCAAGTGTGTCGATGTCTTCAAGTGTGTCGATGTCTTCAAGTGTGTCGATGTCTTCAAGTGTGTCGATGTCTTCAAGTGTGTATATGTCTTCAAGTGTGTATATGTCTTCAAGTGTGTCGATGTCTTCAAGTGTGTCGATGTCTTCAAGTGTGTATATGTCTTCAAGTGTGCCGATGTCTTCAAGTGTGCCGATGTCTTCAAGTGTGCCGATGTCTTCAAGTGTGCCTATGTCTTCAAGTGTGCCGATGTCTTCAAGTGTGTCGATGTCTTCAAGTGTGCCGATGTCTTCAAGTGTGCCGATGTCTTCAAGTGTGCCGATGTCTTCAAGTGTGCCGATGTCTTCAAGTGTGCCGATATCTTCAAGTGTGCCGATATCTTCAAGTGTGTCTATATCTTCAAGTGTGCCGATATCTTCAAAGTGCCGATATCTTCGAGTGTGCCGATATCTTCGAGTGTGCCGATATCTTCGAGTGTGCCGATATCTTCGAGTGTGCCGATATCTTCGAGTGTGCCGATATCTTCAAGTGTGCCGATATCTTCAAGTGTGCCGATATCTTCGAGTGTGCCGATATCTTCGAGTGTGCCGATATCTTCGAGTGTGCCGATATCTTCAAGTGTGCCGATATCTTCAAGTGTGTTCATATCTTTAAGTACGTTCATATCTTCAAGAATTTTGATATTTTCAAGAATTTGGTCTCTTCAAACTTTTGATATCTCTAAGAATTTTGAAATCTTGAAGACAAGGTGGAAACATACCTTGTAGAGAGGATCCACCCTCATTGTGAAACCATCAACACCAGGCATCTGACCGACCGTCCGATACTGAGCTGCATCAGAGGCGAAGTTTGCATCGAATGGGACATCGTTAAAGCTGTCTTGGGTCGCGTCAGGGTTTCCACGATCCTGTGAAAATAAAATAATAGTGATTAATAAGTGAAAAGCAGTTTATTTTACCACAAACTTTAGGTGTAATTTTTGTTTCTCTCTCAGACCCCACTTGATTATATACGTATGTAAATATGTCTGTGGGGGTCAATGGGTTCACGTAACAAATAATATACCATCTTCTTTTACTTGTCATAGCAGAAAAGTTATAGTAAACTCAGAGATATGTCAAAATCAGCCTCAATTTGGATTTTTCCACCTGCCAAATTTCCAGTGATCATACTAGGTCATGTATATTAATGACATGTGACTCAACAAGTTGACTCACATTGTTTCTGAAAAACTTAACTAGATACCTCCCCCTCCAACATGTATGAGAGTCAAAAATGACCAAAAGCGCATTCTACACCTATTGTTAAACTCAGTTTAAACCGTTCCATCTTTTTTAAATGTCCAGCTACCTTTACAACAAAATTAATTAGAACATTCTGTTCAATCTATAGCAACATTTATTCTACATACCATTACCAGCACACATATATATGTGCTTGCGTAATGAGTAGCATGGGATGTTCCAGCATATAAAGGAGCTACAGTTGAACCAAGGACACAATCCAACTGAGTAAACAAAGATCAGACCATCAATCTCAGATAACGGTGCAATCAAACCAGCATGACACCATTTATCTGCTGAAATAAATTCTGTTGCACAGATTTTGCTCCATGTTGGCAGGTAATAGGGGAAAGTCAGGAATATAGAGTTTTTTTTTTTTTTTTTTTTTTTTTTTGAGGGGGAGTCTGAAGAAATTGAGGAAACTAGGGGGCTCTGGAGAACTGTGCCAATTTGTATAAGAATTCCCAAAATTTAATGGGCTCAGGGGGTTGGGGAAGAACACAGAAGCCATAATTTTCTTTGGGCTCAGGGGGTTGGGGAAGAACACAGAGGCCATAATTTTCTATTTTTGTATTCCAACAAAATTAGGGACAAAACTCCCCTACCCCATAATTTTTTTTTTTAATTCAACAAATTAGGGACAGAACTCCCCCCTGCACCCCTCCAATAATTACAGCCCTGCCTTTCATAATTTATTTTATTTTTGTACATTTTGCGCAGACTGGGGACAAAGGCTTTGTATATGCACCCTGGTGGCAGAACATACATTGGCCTAAATTTCTCCAAAAGTTTAGTTTATTTTCTATACAAAAAGGTGAAGCAACGATAACCATCTGAACTTTCCTGCAATCCCAAAAGCAATAACACTTTACAACTCACTTTCGGTGCTTTTGCAATCTAATTAATGAGTCGTAGAATAAAGATCTCCTTTGAAAATAAAAAGGGCATTCATAAGGCTTACACCAAGCAAAAAAAACAAAAAAAAAACACAAAAGAACAATCTGAATTAAGGACAAAAATTCTTAAATCAATTTTGCTGTAACCTTTATTAAAATAAAAATATAATACACTAAACAATCTTTTTACTGCTATGAAGAAATGCAACTACAAGCAAAGGCAATCTCCAAACAGGAGTGGAAAAATGAGGGACTTTATAAAAACTCAAACTTTAACCTGGATCACGCTCCCAGGCATGTTTAGTTCAAAGGAATTAGTCCATGCTGTGTACACAAGGGCTTTAAATGGGACAATAAAGTCTATTTAGATAAACAGCGATAAATAACACTGACAGATATCACTGATAAGATTCTCTTAGCTACTGCAGTCTGTGAACTTAATCAATTTCTTTATCAATGGACTGATTTCAAGCAGAGTACAAAGTGTCAGACAGGCACTAATTTGAGTGTCGTACCACAATCACGACTGGATAGTATGTTAAGCGACACTTTGCAGACGGATTTTTTTTGTCAATACCTGAAGTCTACATTGCGGAAATAATGGTACAACCCTTTAAGTATTGTGACGAGTACACTCTGAAGTGGGATCAAGTTCAGATTAAAGTTGCGTCATAGAAAGATTTACTAGAACTACAAAATACCGATTTATGACAGCTAATATGGACTTTGGTGCAGCATAAGTCAATTGCAATTGACTAAAAAGTGATAAGTGTACTTTTTCTAGGGCCCCCAGAACATTCAAATATATATCAAAAGTTAAGCTTAATCCATAGTAGCGCCATGAAGGCTAATCAGGCTGGTGCTTACCCCCAGATTCCTTGGCATAAGGGTATGAAAGCACATGACTCCCCCTAGACAGGACGTCAGCCCATCTTAGGTCAAACTCCCCAGCAGTGCTGGTACTCATTTTACAGCTGAGTAAAGCGAAGGCAAGCAGAGTAAAGTGTCTTGGTCAAGGACACAATGCAGCGCTCCAGCGGGATTCAAACCTGGTACCTTTTGCATGCGAGCATGACTCCTTAACCGCTGCACCTCACCCAAATGGACATAACACATTCAAAACTATCCTTCCCTTATGTCCCTTCATAATATAATCTCACGACCAAACAATATCAAAATATTCCTCCAAAAATACCTTCATAATCAACTCCATATTCACACCATTAAAATAATATTACACATACCAATATCAAGAATCTGTCTTTAACGTTTCTGCTCTCCTGCATACATCCAAACTGAGGTCCAATTCCATACAGAGACCCACTCGGGTCATAGGAAGGCATGTGGCCGTCAGCTCCTGTGCATATATATAGCTTTTCAATCCGCAATTTGTAGGCCCTATCCAGGTCCTGATCCGGATTCCAAAGGACCCGACCAAAAATGGTTTGTCCTGAAATGGTAAAAACCACTAATTCAATTAACATGTACAAAACTGTTATCTTATGTCCCTGAATTTTAGAGATCACACTTTGGATCAATGCAGGGGTGTAGATTGATAATGGCCTAAAATACTTTCAGAATTGGTTAACCCATAAATGTCCTTTTAAAGTGTATGGGAGTTTTCAGATCATGGTCTGCTTAATAATATTCAGATTCCATGTATAACGGTCTTTGAATTTCTAAAATAGCATTTTACGTTGTACTTTCTGATTAGTAATAAAATAAAAATCTTCAAATTTTCAGTCCGTCAAGAACCATCATCAATGGTGGTCCTACAGGGTGAAAATGTTTCCTTCATGAAAATTCTTTGCCACTCTTAATAATTTGTTAATGTTTTACATTATGTCCCTCCTCCCTGCACTCCCCACCCCCCACCCCCGCAAGTCTTTTTCTCCATAAAAAAAATGTGAATGGTTAAAATATGTCTGGTTTATGTTGTTTACATAAAACGTTAGCACCCAAAGTGGTAGAGCTGCCTCTTACTTTCCCCTCCTGCCAGTGAACCTTTCTGTAGTGAAGAGGGGGAATGGCAAGTGGAGGGGCATGGGGAGGGGAATGGTAGTGGAAATGGGGAATGAGGAGGAGAGGGGAGTGGGGAGCGGGGTTGGGAGTGGGAGAAGATGCAGCCTGAATTAATCTTTAAAATATAGGTCTATCGCAAGTATTCTTAAAAAGTGCCTCAACAGAGGGGATATATCAAAAGTAAAGAAAAAATCATGAATAATGTGACATGATTTCATTTATGTACATCTAGTCTTTGATGGACTGTAAAGCTCAATTGTTTTCCAGAGAAAGCGAGAAATAAAACATACACATGTCCTGGCTAGCTACACATGTCCTGGCTAGCTACACATGTCCTGGCTAGCTACATGTCCTGCCTAGCTACATGTCCTGCCTAGCTACACATGTCCTGGCTAGCTACACATGGCCTGGCTAGCTACACATGTCCTGGCTAGCTACACATGTCCTGGCTAGCTACACATGTCCTGGCTAGCTACATGTCCTGCCTAGCTACACATGTCCTGGCTAGCTACACATGTCCTGGCTAGCTACACATGTCCTGGCTAGCTACACATGTCCTGGCTAGCTACACATGTCCTGGCTAGCTACACATGTCCTGGCTAGCTACACATGTCCTGGCTAGCAACACATGTCCTGGCTAGCTACACATGTCCTGGCTAGCTACACATTTTTTCCATTCGCTCAATTGTAAAAACAGTTATGAAAAATATGTCATTCATTTACTTATACCTCATACATGTTTATCTAAGCTTTTACCCTACAAGTGTCTTTGAGGACACATCTGAAATTCCAAACCCTCCAGTACTGTTTTCTGGTCAAAAGTTAAGGTGACCTTAATCAAGAGCAAATAGTTCCAGCGATATTGTGATTTTAATCTTATATGTAAATTTTAGCTCGAACAATACATGGTAAACTAACAGAGCTGCGAGCTTTAAATCTTAATTTCATTGTTCCCATCAGCTTATTGGCTTTAATGTTTAAGAAAATGTTATCTTTATGTAAAACAAAAGCTCGAAAGGAAACATTCTAGAATGTCTTCATACCAATTCAATGAACTAGATTTAAAGGTTCAAGGACCCCCAATTGTTAATTACTTCTTGAATAGAGCATTTCATTGGTCAGCTGAACAGTCTTTACATTTTAAAGAAAAAATAAAATGTTTAAAATGTTTGCAAAACATGTAATCTTACAAAAGGGCATTAACATTATGTTCTCTATATTTCAGTCAATGCAAATATTGGAAATATCTTTTCTAGTACCCTCAGGGTAACCTCTCCTCAACTTGTCGTTAGAATTGAAAGTTATGATCATATGTTGCAGGGGTTGGGGAAGGGGCAGCCATGACGCCCCACCCATCCAAATTTTGGGTCAAGAAGTAAGCTACAAGAGTATTTTATTAAGTGTGACTTGATGGGGTTCAGGGGGAGGGGTGCAGCCATCAAAATTTTCACCCTCTCCTAATCTTAACCCATGGAATAACATATACGAAATGTAGCCATCAAAGTTATCACACCCTCTTAATCTTGACCAATGGAATAACATAAAAAGTGCAGCCATCAAAATGATCAAACCTCTTAATCTTAACACATAGAACAATATATAGTGTAGACATCAAAATTATCACCCCTCTTGATCTTAACCCATGGTATAACATATAAAAAGTGCAGCCATAAAAATAATCACCATCTTAATCTTAACCCATGGAATAACAAAGTGAAGTCATCATAATCATCACCCCCTCTTTATCTTAACCAATGGAATAACATACAAAGTGTAGCCATCAAAATTATCACCCCTCTTAATCTTAACCCATGAAGTAATATATAGTGCAGCCATCAAAATTATCACCCCTCTTAATCTTAACCCATGGTATAACATATAAAAAGTGTAGCCATTAAAATTATCACCCTCTTAATCTTAACCCATGAAATAATATATAGTGTAGCCATCAAAATTATCACCCCTCTTAATCTTAACCCATAGAATAACATATAAAAAGGAAAACTATCATAATTATCACCCCCTCTTTATCTTAACCCAATGGAATAATATATAGTGTAGCCATCAAAATTATCACCCCTATTAATCTTAACCCATGGTAATACATACAAAGTGTAGCCATCAAAATTATCACCCCTCTTAATCTTAACCCATGGAATAACATATACAGTGTAGCCATCAAAATTTTCACCCCCTCTTAATCTAAACCCATGGTATTACATACAAAGTGTAGCCATCAAAATTATCACCCCTCTTAATCTTAACCCATGGAATAACATACACAGTGTAGCCATCAAAATTACTACCCCTCCTAATCTTAACCCTTGGAATAACATACAGTGTAGCCATTAAAATTATCACCCCCCTTAATCTTAACCCATAGAATAACATAAACAGTGTAGCGATCAAAATTATCACCCCTCTTAATCTCAACCCATGAAATAACATACACAGTGTAGCCATCAAAATTATCACCCCTCCCAATCTTAACCCATGGAATAACATATAAAAGTGTAACTTCACTAAAAACAAACAATCCTTTGCTAAGGCAAGCAAAATTAAGTCTCGCTCATGAATATTCATGCCAGGACCCACACTCAAGAAATATCGTAAAACCATTATAACATTGAGATATTTACCCTCTACCGTATACATAGAAGGCAGGGTTGAAAGGAGCACCAGCCTGCCCCACCCACCCCCAATAAAAAATGTTATATTTTCAGGAAGACTAATAACTGCAATTCAGGCAAGGTAATCCTCTGGCTCTTGTCAGTAATGTTATATTTATCAGGTAATGTTATATTTATCAGGTAATGTTATATTTATCAGGTAATATCCATTTGCCAAGCCTTCACACAAAATTGGGTGACAACATCGAATGTGTCTATGCTCTCTTTATTCTGCTGGGGTGCAACCAACTTTCTGTTCTCTTACCTTTAGAAAATGCTCCCTGGTAATCCATGTCTTGCAGAGAAATGGACGCCTCATTTGGATTCATGAGGAACACTTTTTCATTGTTCATGAGATGAAATTCAGTGTTCAGAGAATATATAACTGGAACAGGACGATTGGTTTGCTGGAAAGCTATGGGAACCACAAACCTGTGACGAAGAAAAAATAAAAAATAATAATAATAATCTTTCATTTTTCTGCCACAAGGGTTATGAGGTATAAAAGTTTGAAAACATTCCAATGAAATTAATAAAGGATTTCCCAGGTATGTCTTATGGAGCTAATGTGTGATACCAGCCAAGGATGCCCACACCCCATATGCTCATTACCTCAAGGGGCAATGGAGGCAAAAAGGCCCTCCATTAAACAGGAAAGATACGCCCCTGGTATAATTATTTTTTTTCTTTATCATTTTTCCTGCTTTTTTCCCTTTGGTATACACATAACGGTTGTGATACTCAAAAACTGTTTTATACTGTTTTGTCATGAAAATTGTCACTGGACTGTTAAATCTGGGTCCAGGTTATAATAATATCCAATTTCCTGTTAGCTGTGTCCAACTTCTCCCATTCACAATATTTTGGGTAAGGAATGAAAAAACATTAACATAAGCAATTTTCTAGTTGTCCTATTCTGAGGTCACAAAATATTGCACAATTTATGCTAATTAGGTACCTAAACTTTTTGTTTGCAGGGTACGTTTTCAATCATTTCATTGCATGTTGCCACCTGTCCATACCAATCTACAAAATTTGTTGAAGGTATGCTCAAGGTATTGATGTCATTCAAATTTAGCTCTGATGACTCCACAAGCTTTAACCCTTACTCTACCAGCACTTTTGTGAAAACCCGCTTTGGTGGCGGGGTCAAAGATGGGGCACCCAAAACGGCGATATTTCGCCGTGTGGTAAAGTAAGGGTTAAGCACAGGCTGATTATTGAAGGGTCTTCTGTCTTGCGGGTGGCAGAGTCGGGCTTGTTCCGCTTCAGTGACCCAGTGGGCTGCCCACAGGGACAATGTTGCATATATTTTTGAGTTGGCACACTTGTCGTGGGTTGATTAATCCTTACTCTACCACGCGGCGATATTATCACCATTTTGGGTTCCCCATCTTTGACTCCGCCTCCCGAGCGCATTTTCAAAAAAAGTGCTGGTAAAGTAAGGATTAAGGAAAACGCGACAAATGTGCCAACTCAAAAATATATGCAGCATGATCCCAGTGGGCGGCCCAGTGGGTCACTGAAGCGGAACGAGCCCGACTCTGCTGTGTGGAAGACAGAGGACCCTTCAATAAAAAGCCCCTGATTAACCCTTACTCTACCACACAGCGATATTATTGCCGTTTTGGGTTCCCCATCTTTGACTCCGCCTCCCGAACGTATTGAAAAAAAAAAAAGCTGGTAGAGTAAGGGTTAACCCCCTTGTGAAGTGGGGTCGAAGATGGGGCACCAAAACGGCGATATCGCCGCGTGGTAGAGTAAGGGTTAAATCTCCATATTGTTCCCATCTGCTTATTGATCATAAGGTTATCTTTGTAAATGTAAGCTAAGCTTATCCATGTGCCTGTATATTACTAGGTCATTGCACTAGATGTACAAGTACATTAACTTACTGCACCAAGCATTTAATTCTAATAAAGTTTCAAAGACATACAAATGGCATCAACATTTCAAATGTTTACCTACCTCATCAAGCATTTCATTCTAATTACTTTAAAAGACAAACGAATGGGATCAAAATTCCAATATGTCCAAAACTTTAACTAAATTGGAGTATTTTTAATGGCAGATGTCAGCCTTCATTTCATAATATCTTTCCCATAAAAAGCCAATTGGGGCATGATCAGTTTTAGGTATTCTTCTAGCAGATATATTTGTTTAGCAAAAATATTCCTTCAAATTACATCCACATAACCACAATACCACAGTGCAATACATAATGGACTGCTACACACAATTTGGATATTTTTCTTGAATAATTAGGAAAAACACCCAAAAGTTAGTTGTGAAATGGTCAATTTCATCCAACCTTGATATGATTTTTTTATATTTTAATTTTGATAATTATTTGATTTTATAATCAATTCAACATTAGCTAAATTGCTTTTCTAGCTACTATAAACTATCATAGTAGCAAAACACTTCATCAAAATCTGTAAAAACCCGACCATTTCACGACATTATTCAATCTCAAGCTTCAATTTGGATGCAAATTTGATGATGTATTACAGGAGGACCTAGATATTTTCTTTTGTGTATCGTTTGCTTTTTTGACTTTCTATCATAATTCTTTGTGGTGCAGCAAATTCTGACTAAAAGTTTTTGAGCGTTTGCCATGCCCCCAATAAAATTCTAACAAGAATTGACTTTCCCATCATTTTCAGTGACTGAGATTTAGAAAAGAGATCTAAAGAATTACAAAAAGATTTTGAGGAAGTGCTATTTTCAAAATTCAAAAACTCATCTGCTCAGATTTGATGATCTTTCAACCAATAAGACATGTTGTTACATATCCATAGACATATATAACCAATCAGGTATTGCTACCCCACATTCTAATCACATATACCCAGAAAAAATGAAAGAGGGCGGTAAGTCACATCTTGAACAAATTTTGAACCGTCCAATTGGTATTCCCGTCTCTAATTCACTTCCTGTTTCCTATTGCTGATTGGCCCATAATTACTCACTTCTCTGGCGGGTGAGCCGTGCAGACAGGAGGGCCATCTTCTTGTATGATGTACGCTTGGGTGGTGGTAACAGTGCATGGCAGCAACTCAATCACATAATCACCGGAATAATCCTGTAACAAATGAGTGGCGTAATATTGAAGTTGCAAAGTATATTCGGATTCTTTTGCTAATTTAATTGCCGTTATTATTTGTATTATTTATTATTTCATTTTATCATTTAAAAAAAGATTAGCAGTTATGATTCCATTTTATCATTTTATGCATATTCTATCATTTGTATTGATTTTTATTAATATAATTATAATAATAATAATTTTAATAATAATAAAAATAAAATTAATAATAATTATATCAATTATAATTATAATAATAACAATAAATACTACTACTACTACTACTACTACTACTACTACTACTACTACTACTAATAATAATAATAATAATAATAATAATAATAATACAAATAATAATGATAATAATAATAATAATAATAATAATAATAATAATAATAACAATAATAATAATTAATAATACTACTACTAATAATAATAATACTACTAATAATAATAATTATAATAATAATAATAATAATAATAATAATAATAATAATAATAATAATAATAATAATACTACTACTACTAATACTAATACTAATAATAATTATAATTATAATTATAATAATAATAATAATAATAATAATAATACTAATACTAATACTTATAATTATAATAATAATAATAATAATAATAATAATAATAATAATAATAATAATAATAATAATAATAATAATACTAATAATTATAATAATGATAATAATAATAATAATAATAATAATAATAATAATAATAATAATAATACTAATAATTATAATAATAATAATAATAATAATAATAATAATAATAATAATAATAATAATAATAATAATAACAACAATAATAATAATAATAATAATAATAACAATAATAATAATAATAATAATAATAATAATAATAATAATAATAATAATAATAATAATAATAATAATAATAATAATAATAATAATAATAATAATAATAATAATAATAATAATAATAATAATAATAATAATAGGTGATATTTATATAGCGCTCACTTCTACAGTACTAACTATAATCAGTGGCACTTTACAATCAAAACAAAAAGCAAAAAGTTAAGCAGAGAAATCATTAAATGCTAAGTGAAAAAGGTGAGTTTTAAGTTTCATCTCGAAAAGGATGAAAGATGTTATACTGTACATTCGATCTCGGCCGGCAATCTGTTCCATTCTTTTTGCCCAGCCACAGAAAATGCACCATCCCCAAAGATTTTTCTGTAAGTTTTTGGTATTTCAAGTGTGCAAGAATGAGTTGATCTCAGTGAATAATTGCTTTGTTTTACATGAAAATAACTTGTTAAGTTGATTGGGGCTAATCCATTAATATATTTGAAAGACATGCATATCAACTGAAATAAAATTCTAGACCTTATTGGCAACCAATGTAAGTACTTGAAGCATCCTAAAGCACTATCATATTTCTCCTTCCCTAAAATCAATCTTGCTGCAAACTTTTGTACCATTTGTAATTTAGTTATTGACATACTTGGCAAGCCATAAAACAAGATACTACAATAGTCAAGCTTACAGATAACAAGAGAAAGTACCAACTGTTGAAGGGACTGATTGTTTAGATGACTGCGTAATGACCTTAGGCGATGTAGCATATACATAGCTGTTTTACACTTTTCATTTATGTGTCTTTCAAATGTTAGCTGATTGTCCAACCAAATTCCAAGATACTTAATACACTGACTATCATTATTCATCATTTTATTTGATTTTTTTCCTCTTTTTTTTATCATCATTACCATTGGTTGGCACCATTAATTCAACATCATATAGACATCTGTATAGAATCAGTTCTTCTTCCAATCTCTGTCACTTCACCAAAATAGGCCACACCCTCTGCTCTACCTTATTTTAGCTCAACACTCTTAACAATCAGATTGTGCCATATTCTATAGTTTGAGCAAAGAATGTAGCAATTAAGCTAAGTACATTGCGCAAGCATAAAATAAAAAAATATTACTCCGAGAGTTATTTTTCTCATTTTTCAAAAACTAATTTTCCATTTTCAAAACGTTTAAACTTAATGAAATCTTCAAAAGTTGATTAAGATTGGTTTCTAAAAAAAAATTTAAAAAAAAATTGACCTTTCAATTATAATGGGTCCTTACGTATGCCATCAGGTAAAAAAACCTATGACAGCCTATGCATACCTTGAGATTAAAAGTACTGGTGGCTCTCCAAAGCTGCTGAGGGCTGTCAAAACTTCCTTCACTCCAAAGAAGGTCAAGATCGAAACCTATGCCGAGTTCAGGGGGCGGGACTACCCTGGACTCGTACTCAGGGAGGGTATGGTGAGATGGAACAAACATACCTGAGATATGGGACAATGAAAAAAAGAATGTCAAATACATGTACGTATATTATGCAATAAGGTTTTTGAAAGAAGAAAGTCCATGTTTGTCCAATTTTATAATCTTTCAAATTCTGTGACAACTGACACATTGCAACTATCATCCTACTTCAATTTCTTGATTACACACAAAAAAACAAGCTTTGCAAATCCGAACCAGCAATTCCCAGAAAACTAATTTCAAATAATGTCACATGACCAAAAATTACATGTCCATAATGGACCAATCATATACTGGAGGAATCTTATCCACCAATCAAACACCAATTCATGGCCGTCTGCATAATTTCATGTAGCACAACATTTTTATAAACGCACATCATATAAGGTTTACACATGTAAGTTATATGCTCATGCATTGCTGCTTACAAGTTTTTCCCCAGCAACATCAGCTGATTGGTTGGGTAACAAAAGGAAAATTCCCCCAGCAGTTGATTGGTCAACGTTTTGGAGTAAGCACGTTTGGCTAAAATCAGTTTGAAACGGTCTTGTCTTGTACGAGTATTTTTATGTTCAGTACACTGTAGTCAAAACTTTCATGAATTTCAGACACCAGAGTTCTGTCTATTTATATAAAACATTTCTCTCACCTCGGAATTTTGTAGATGTTTTGAAGTCAATGATCATATTTCCTTCTTCCCCGATATGAATCCGTAAAACTTGAAGACGACCGCTCAGTACGCTGTCGGTTTCAAGACCAGTACGCCATAGAATGGTCCTGGATGAGAAAACAGCATTGAAAAATAATTAGCTCTAAAAGTTGTAAGAATTTGTTTTTAAATGAATGAAATGCACTAAAACATTGTTTCCAGTAATATTCTTGGGTTATAAACTTTACAAGGGAGTGCAGTAGCTCAGTAGTTAGGGTGTAAGTCTTATATTAAAAAGGTACTGGGATCGAATCTCAGCCAGGGTGCTGTGCTGTGTCCTTAAGCAAAACACTTTATCCCATTTGCTCCAGTTCACTCAGCTGTGAAATGAGTACCAGTTTTGGCTGGGGAGTTAACCTGTGATGGACCGGTGTCCCATCCAAGGGGAGTCAAGTACTCTCATCCGCTTATCACTATGGAAACCAAGTAAAAGCACCGGCTCCTCTATAAGCCCTTAAGGCTTGATTCTTTTAAATAAATTTGACAGAAGTAATTATGATGATAAAGATCTAGTATACAGACAAACTCACTGGTAAAAGAATGAAAATTCCATTTCTGTCCTGTGGTCCAATGTCGCCCATCCAGTAGGAGCAGTAACATAAATATACGACACATGAAGTGGAACCGTAACCGTCAAAAAGCTCTTATCTCCATCACGGACTTGAAAGTCTGTTGTCACCGACCCCCCGCAAAGATCAATCAATTCTGTCATGTGATAATACGCATCGAACGTCCACGTACAACTCTTCAGGTTTAAATGTTTGTATAAACGTAACGTCCTCTCATCCCTCATGCCAGGGTCAAACTGGTACGGATAATCGTGCCCAGGTCCCAGGAAAAGATTCTCATAAATCATTGGCTCCAAAAAAGTGTAGTCTGCCAATCCGCCGAATTCATTGTTGTTGATGAGGTTGGAACAAATGTGCTGTTGGCGGTAAACGGGTTGTGTGAGTAGGAGTCGGATGTTGTGGATTCTCGTTGTTGAAACGAGAGGCAGCATGCCGTCTTGGTGAGGGATCTCTACGGAAACGCGCAAACTGTTAGGATGATCCGGATGTGTAGGCTCCAGGTATTCCAAATTTGCTATAAACGATTGTGCTTGGAGACCCCGTGACAATCCTGCTGTAATTGGTGTGTGGCATATCCCATTGTTAGCACCAATGGTTACGATATTACTGCGCAACGGCACCCCGGGTCGACCATCTTTGTCGAATGGTTGGGCAATGCATCGCACATGAAAACGTCTGCTGAAGTAGATGCTATCCAGAACTTTCTGGTTACAGCTGGTGTACGGGGTGTCATCCACAACCCTTTCGAAAGGAGCTCGAGAACCCTCCGCATCCGTTGGCATGGCAACCTCCCAACTGTAATGGATGTAGGATGTATTAATGCCAGCCGATTCGCAAATGGAGCCCGTCATGGAAAAGCCCGGATAGTGGGGGTCACATGGCTAGAAAGAGATAAGAAATTGTAAAAAAGTTTTAGCAAATGCAAATAATAATTATGTGTGAATATCTTGATCTTTGCCAAATGGGAATGTGGGTTTACTCAACTTCTTGGTCATACATATTTTCCAAAATAAAAGCAGGGTTTTTGCAACCTTAATAACACTTATTAACACTTGTAATATCTGCTACAAAAGAGTTAAAAAGTTTCTATTTGGGTTTCAGAATGAACAGAAAGGGTCCACTAGGCTGTAAATAAAACATCTTCTATTCTTGGAAAGGGCCAAATAACATGATGAGTATGGTTATCTTGGGTACAACAGAAATAGGCCACACCCACCATAGCAACGCGGTATCTAGGTGGGACAAACAAACCTCACATCCTCAATCATGCATGACCAATGCATTGACATTTGATGTTCATGTGACCTGCCACAAGTTTTGATCCATCTATTGCACTTCTCTAGATCTTTCAAGTTTTTAGCAAAAGGATTAAACAAAATTTTGTTTGCGAACCGTTCTGGGTAGCGGGAGTCGGATCAACAAAGCCCATACTGGGCCTGTAAGAGCAATTATTGCGCACCACTTTGTCGTCACTCAGTCTGTGTGTGTAGAAATTTATTTTGAGCACCACTAGCTATGCTCCACCAGTACCGCGTAGGATGTTTGCCCCACTTAGTTAAAAACAGATTTTGTTGCTAGGCAAATTCTTGTGGTGATTGGTTGAAAAAACTGTCAATCAACTAAATCACATAAGTTAATTGCTCACCGTGATACATATGAGAGGATAGCCAGGGGAAGGGTCGCTATCCAAAGCACTCTCCACATCGTCCGAGTCCATCAAAGATACAACCTGTCAACAAAAACACAGACTCACAAACTTGATAATATCACGACTAAAAATCTATTTTTGAAAATCAATAATATAACGTTGTTTTCAGTGTGACTCGCTTCAATCCTATCTTTGAATATTCATGAAAGAGTGATGCTTCAATTCAGTGCTATTTTGCACAACTTGTTATATACTAGCGGTGGCTGCAGTGTCAGGCACCCCTAACTGGGGGGGACAATTGGCCCAAAATGCATAGTGGGATCACGCCCTTGTCATACGAAAGTAAACTGATTAAATTGTGTCCCTGTCCTCATATCCATAAACAGTACAAGTAATGCTACAATAACCTTTCAGTGGATTATGTACCCCTTAGACAGTTTTTCCTTCGATTTGGACAAATTACAAATTTGATCTTGTCGAGAAGTGGGAAAGAGGGGGAGGGGGAGGTGGGAAGGAGGGGGGAAAGGGGGAAGAAATCTTGTTCTCCCAGTGGCACCACTATTGTATACTAGGTTTATCGGTTCAGGTACATACCATGGGTGTTGAGGGCAGCACAATACTTCCTGCAGCCTGATCGTCAATTATTGTCACCGTTGCCACAGAGACTGGTCCAAGCATGGCATTGATTGGTTCATCCGGCCAAGGACAACAGAGAAAGTCTCATGCCATTCTCGATCTTCGTTGTACAAGATTTCCACTTCAATCTCCTTGAATACGTCACCTAGGAAAAATTAGAGATTAGCATTATAGCTAAAGGTTATTTTACGTTCCAGTTTTGTACACTTTATATCACCACGCTTAAAGTCTTCTTGCATCAGAAACTTAACCTCATAAAACGCTTTTTTAGCTGTTGAGCAATTGTATAATTGATAAAAATTCAATATTCTTAATGAAATATCAACTCTAGATATTATATATGAAATGAACGTTTCCTTTTGGAAAATTCTCATGGATGACATACTTATTTACATATTCCTTTTATTCACATAAACTTTTTACTTTTCTAAATCCAACAGTAAACGTCATTTTGCATTATCACAGAGAAGACAATAATAATTAGAATTCTAATTATTAGAATTCTAATTCTAATAATAACAGATCAGCTCCTTTAAATTAACTTAGCTATCCTCACCTGGATGAAATATCAAGAGATTTGAGTATGGTTCATAATCCACTCCAGATTTTGCAGATCCGTCACGAGTGCTCAGACGTACTTGTGAGGTTCTGTTTCGATCCCCTGATCTTACGATGGAGATAGTGACGTAATGGTTACGTCTGGCCGACTTGGTTCCCGAACGCTGTACGCCATGCGCTCAAACTGAAGCATTGGTGCTATAAAGAGGGAGGTGATAGTAATGATGAATGGTAATAATTATTCTTCCTATAAGGATATTGTAGACTGTGAGCTATGCAATCCTATTTTGCTATTTAAGTGTTGTGCCAATCAAAATAAATTTGTCTAAATGTCAGTGGATACATATCATTCATTAAAAGGATAATATATATATATATATATATTAGGCCTCCCAGTAACTCTTTTTTTAAATAAAGGTTTTTTTAAAGGTTAAAACAGTTGAAATAAAGGTTTTTAAAGGTTTTGGATTTAAATAAAAAGGTTTATAAAGTTTAACTCATGCAATAAATTTTCATACAATGAGCATATTCTGGGGCAAAAGGCAGTTGGTGGCGCCAAAAGTCCATTTACTTACGTGAAGTTGGAAATTTTATTTTCGTCCTGCTACTTTTTAAATGTGTGTTGAGAACAGATATGCTATCAAATGGATGTGTATACTTACCAATGAAGCTAAAACCTTGGCATCGAATAATTTACCTCACTTAACTTTGAAAATAAAGGTTTTTAAAGGTTTTAAAGGTTATTTTGAAAGGATTAAAGGTTCAATCTGTCAATAAAGGTTTTTAAAGGTTTTAATGGTTTTAAAGGTTTACTGAGCCCTGATATATATATATATATATATATATATATATATATATATATATACATATATATATATAGATACATATATATATATATATATATATACATATATATATATATATACATATATATATATATATATATATATATATATATATATATATATATATTCCGTTCAGGAGATATGAATTCTAAAGATTTCCCAATTGCATTTTAAAGTTTTTGTACAATTCGATAAATTCTTGTTTAATTATTCTAAATTATTAATTAAATATTTCCCTGACATAATTTTTTTTTTTTTGCAGTCTTGTACATAGTCTTGTACATATACACCTCTACAAGTACACCTAACACTATCCTGTGTCTATGTTAATTCTAATCACCTTACCTTATTAATCTCTGGATCATTTGTGTGACTAATTTAATCAATTTTATTTCTGGAATTTTCTTCCTAGTCAAAAATGAATGACAGTATGACAATGTTTAAAAAAATCAAAACAATTCAACACACAGTCAACTACTTTTAAGACTTTAATGCAAAGGATTAAAACAGATTTGAGGAACAGTTGGTCTTAGAAAATCTCAGTTAACGTACATTCTAAAATAATTTGGTCTTTAAAAAATCTCAGAGCTTTAGAGTAACAAATGTTGGACTAAGATTTGTATATTTTGTTTTCTTTTCTCAAACTAGTAGTCAATCACCTTGTTTGTTTGATGCGAGTTTAACGGCACCACAACAGCAAAGGTCTAATTGTGCCTGAGAGCTTCGATCATTCCAGAGGTAGGAAGGAGAGTAAACAGGGAGAGATTGAGAGAAACACGAGAACTAAAAGCCAGAAAGCTGGGATCAAAAGAGGAGGTGTGTGGGTGGAAAAATAATGTAGAGAGAGAGAGGGGGTGGGGAAGGAGGACTAAATATGGTTGTAGAGGGAAGCATGATGAAGAAAGGAGATAATTTTATCCAGAGGTTTTTTTTTTTTTTTGGAGGAGGAGCTCGGCTATTGAGTTGTGGGCAGCTAGGGAAGCTCTCGGAAGGTTAAAAAGGGGGCAAGCAAGGAGAATGTGATGGACTGACGGAAGTTAGTCAATGTTTCCATTACGATATCGCTACTCTGCAAAATTAGTTACCATCATCACACTTACCATCTTCTCTGTCTGTAATGGTGACAATTGCAGAAGAGTTTGCGCCAATGATAGCCTCACACAGTTCGTTCCCCTGCGGCTCGGAAAGCTTGACCGTAAATTGCTCGTTTGGTTCGTAGGTGCTGTCTTCCATCAGGCGAATGGTACAGTTCTTTAACTGTGAAGAGATCAAACATTCCCACATCATGCAT
Organism: Chiridota heheva; assembly: GCA_020152595.1. Classification (NCBI taxonomy): domain Eukaryota; kingdom Metazoa; phylum Echinodermata; class Holothuroidea; order Apodida; family Chiridotidae; genus Chiridota; species Chiridota heheva. Next base: position 251,709 of record JAIGNY010002405.1, on the reverse strand, counting down.
CTTAATACAATAATCAAATCAAGTTGCAAAGTATATCAAACTTGATCCGTAAAAGAACGTCGAGCAAAAATAGATTGATATTGATGTGATTTCAAAAATGTTTTGTGGATGTGAGTTTCTGTACTCATTTGCAATGTGTCAAATGAAATTCATGTTCATTTTATGAGAGGTCTATCTACTGTTTAAAGAAACTAGAAAATTACAATGAAAACAATGCTGACATGAAATAGCTCCTGAAATTCTTACAGAAATGTAGTAGAAATGCATGCAAGAATTAACGAGATTATAAAATTCAATAAAATATCCTCAAAATCTAATCCTTCATTCAACTGCCTAAAATTAATATTTCTGACATAAATAAAATATGTAGAGACTTACAGCCAAGCTGACAGCCCCAAAGGTCATGACACTATGCCAGAGAGGCAACAAGTGGTGCAATTTAAAGGAGCACTAGACCGGAAAGTGAGGGCGCTTGTTTTTGCCAACTCCACAAATATATTATCCACAACAGATCGATAAACTTCATGCCTCCATAGTCCACAAACGACGTGAGGGCTACGGTCACTTGAAGATTCATATTAACCAGAAAATTGTTATACCGTTGCATGCCAGATAGGCATTTGATTTTTGCAAAAATCCCCTAAAAATACACCTTCACTTTTCGGTCTAGTGCTCCTTTAACCCTTACTCTCCCAGGTGACCGTGACAGTTACGATCCATTTTCCAATTTTTTTTTTGAGTACCTTCCCAAAATCCTATAGAGCTGCAAATAAGTTCATTCAAACCAGATTGAATAGATCTTTCATAATATGGTTATTTTGTTGGGGGGTTAGATTGAAATTTTTTGAGTAAAATCGTTACAAAAAAGTGCATTTTTTTAAAAAACGGGCATTGTTTTTTTTTTTTTTGAAAGACGAATGTCATACGTCAATATTTTTTCAATTTTTTTTTTACAGGTAAAGTATAAAGATAGTTTGAATTGTTGGTTGCTACACGATTTTTACTTGTACTTGGTCAATGTTTGTGTTTTTTTGGAGAAAATATGCCAAAATTTGTGATTTTGGGCCATTTTGGACCTTTTTTTGATCAAAAAATTATAAAAAAAGGCCCAAATATTGTATTGGAATTTTTAAAATCTCTACGGGTAGAAGAGAAATAGATCGTTCAGACGAACTATTACAATAACAGATGCACCCCCTCTACTTGCCTAAAAGTCTCTGATGATGACGTCAATTTGCGTCTTTTTTTTTTCTTTTTCTTTTTCCGCACATTCGACATCACAAAATGGCGAGATATAAGTTACAACGTCGAACGTGCCTTCCGACTCCTATGTTTTCTTCAGAATAATGATGACTCAGAGGGGTCGGAAGGTACTTCTGATGAAGAAGATGTACCAGAACTCGACCAGATTGAGGAAGAGGAGAATATAAAGCCTGCTGAGATGGATAGTGATCTGTTCCAAATTACGGAGTTGGTAAGTGTTTTCTTCCAAAAATAGCGAAAGTACTACATTGTAAATGTGTAGTAAAAAATAAGGCTTATAGAATTTTAATGATAAATTAGCGGGGATTTTTTGCTTGTTACGAGAAACAAGTAAAAGGGACACTAAAATCACATATAAAAAAAAGGTTTTAGGTCCTTTCTATAATAGCCCGGATAAAACAAATGAAAGCTGAACCCCAATAATAACATTTCTAAATGGACTGAAATATATGTATTTTCCAATGGCAAAATTGTAAATTTAGGCCTACTGAAATATGTGTATTCCCAATTTCACAAAATCCAAGTTCCATTATTTCAGGGGCCGAAATCACAATTTTATGGGGGAAAGTGGAGTAGGGGTCCCATGTTAGGGCAAAATACACATGTTGGGGGTGCCCCAGGCCCATTTAGAGGAAAAGGCTTATATATGGCCTAGTGCCAGTACATTATTTTGAGGCCCCATTTTTTGGGACCATGATCCTTTTCCCCTCCCCCTGGCTATGCCACTGTTGTGGTGATGACTAGATCGATAAAACAAACATTTTGGACCCCTGTATGTACCCCGGCTTCCCGGCTGTAAAAGTCTGTCCCCACAGTTACCACAAAATTGTGGGGCAGGTTAGAAACCACAATAACATGTTATGCGATAACATGTTATGCGTATGCTTGAAGAGGACGAGCCGCCCGCTACTAGAAACCACAATAACATGTTATGCGATAACATGTTATGCATATGCTTGAAGAGGACGAGTCGCCCGCTACTCCCCAACCCAAGAGGATGAGGGACAGACCGTTAAAGATGAGCCCAGGCCCCTCTTCCAGGCCTTCCGCTGCAGTCTCGCCACCATCACCACTCAAAGAAAATCCGACTGCAGCGGAAAAAGCTGCCTTCAAAACCAGGGAGGAAGAGCGGAACGCTCGGCTGCAGGGGATACAAAAGTCGAAGGTCATCCCTGCAGCCGATAAAGACTATCATCTGTGGGAAGTACTGGTGGAGAGTGACCGGGATCGACACGAGGTCTTCGGTAACTGGTTATGGGAAGACCGAACTAAAGTAAGTTGAATGAATGTAGTTGCATTTTTTTTTTTTTTTTTTTTTTTTAATTCTATTTGCAGCAACAAGGTATAGCAGAAGACTTTACAAATTTGGACCTTTTCGGCAAACATTTCTTATGAATTCCATGTGGAATGAACAGAAGTAAGTGTTCAATAGATAATTAGCATAGTCTATCAACATAAAAGTAGCTGTGAAGCTTGTAATGGCTGAAATTGGGTCAGAAATAAACAAAAAACACTTTCGTGCATAATAAATGAGGTAAATGACTAATTTGCATATCATTTGCATAATTTTTTTGTTTTTGTTTGTGCAAATGATGATGTAAACATCTTGTTTTTCTGCATTCTATTAGTTTTGGACATCATAGAAGGGGAAAATGCATTTTTTTGAAAAATTTAGTGCCATACACTATTAGATAGATTATTCACAGAATCAAGTGATAATTTTTAGGTCAAAATGTACCAAATTTTTCATATTTGCGTCATTTTTTTCCTTCTGATTCCTAAAAATCCATGAATAGTATCAAATTAAAGGTCTTTCCAAGGACGATTCAGAAATTCTATCCATATTTTTTTGCTATTTAGCCACAAGGAACAAGCGTGTCATAAAGATAGAATGTTTGGAGACCTAATATGCTAATTCAATGACCTAATTTGCATATTTGAGTTCGAAAAAATGCACATTTTTGGAAAGTTCAACATGTTAGCTTTTATAAAAGTCGAACTTGTTTTGGTACAAATGGAACAGAAAGTGCTGAAAAAATCCTCTTTCCAAAAATTTCAGAAATAGTTTATTCTATTTTTGGAACCTTGGGAGAGTAAGGGTTAAGAGAAGGCAAACTAAACAGTATAAAATTACATGATGTTGGGTGAAGAATAAGACAACATTGGAGCTTATTTTAGGTCTCACCCTTTTCCCTGGGAAGAATGGCATGCCGCCATTAGGTAATACAATGTGCGAGAGGTTCATTTGTATCAAAAGTGCTTGGTGCAACACATGGTGCAATTTAAGAGAAGGCAAAGTAAACAGTGTAAAATTACGACACATTTAAAGAATGTTATGCCTCACCCTTTCGCCTGGGAAGAAAACAATCCTAGAGTTCTCTGTATTCGGGCGCTCGTCAAAGTCCATCATAACTAACGCTGTTTTCTGTCTGGTGTAACAGCGCACGGACGACTCGTACCTCAAGTCCCCGGCTCGGATCACAGGGACATGAACAACACCTGCCTTTTCTTCGACTGAAACCTTTTGAGTTAAGAATTGCATCGTGGGAACTGTGTAAAAGAAGAGAAAGCAATATGAGTGAAGATAATTGTATCACTTGGCAAATAACTAATTGGAATGTCCATGCAGTACAGAGCATAGAAGTTTCAGTTCTAAGAAAAGGTCCATTTACATAATTTTTCAAAAAATTGTACAAACTAGCTGTAATTGTTTGCTGATTTGTAAAACCCAGCACAGAGGTGCTTAAATTTTCAATATCCTTTTCAATTTTATGACGCAAGTTAATTTCTTTTAATTTTATCTTGGTAAAGTTCAATATCATTGACTTAAGATTCAAACTGATTTCATAGCTAAAGTTTTCTCTAATTTTCCAACATACTTTAATTAGAGAATGAATAAAAGTTAACAGCAAAAATTCTTTCAGAAATGTTTTCAGAAAATTGTGAATGTGGTGGTCATTTAACAAACTGCAAATTGGAAACACAATTTACATTTTCTGAACAACAACAGATACACTCCATTTGACTTAAAGTATGCAGACAATAACTTTATCAAATTCAATTCTTAAAGGAATATTCCCATGGTTTTAAGGAATATTCCCATGGTTTTAAGGAATATTCCCATGGTTTTGAGGAATATTCCATGGTTTTAAGGAATATTCCCATGGTTTTAAGGAATATTCCCATGGTTTTAAGGAATATTCCCATGGTTTTAAGAAATAATCCCATGGTTTAATGGAATATTCCCATGGTTTTTAAAGAATATTCCCATAATTTTAAGGAATATTCCAATGGTTTTAAGGCATATTTCCATGGTTTTCAGGAATAATCCCATGGGTTTTTTGCTAAAATGTTATTTGAAAGTATACTTTTCGAGCCAATTTGGTACACAAATCAGGTTGACATCGGATTCAATTTAGGAGATATGGATTTTTAAAGATTTCCCAATTGCATTTTTAAACATTTTGTACAGTATGATGATTGCGCGTTTGATGATGTCAAAGAGACAATTCCATTGCAAATGTTTATGTACTTCTTTAAATGTTAATTGGTTGTTTCTGTAAGATTAATAACACTTTTCCTAAAGCTATTGAAGTAGGATATTTTTGGCAATGTACATAAATACCTAACTTTCATCAATTTATTTTTCTAGCAGGTTTTACTAATAAAAAAGGATACCATATTTTAATAAAATACATAAACTTTGTGGGAGAATGTGTTGCTGTAATGTAATACTGAGACATTTCATATTCGTTTATTGGCATTTTTTGTGAACCGTAAAATTTGAATATCTTCTGGTAGGAATAACATATCAACATGATTTTTGTACTAAATTGTTTTTAAAAATTTTCTTTCTTATGAAAGGTTATGAAAAAAACATGGGAAAATTCCTTTAAAATGATAACCTGTGACTTGATGTAAAGTTTCTTACCATCTGAGGTATCATTGATGACAATGAGGGCCTCTGTCGGTTGGGCTAGAGCTGATCCCATTGTTGAGCTCAGGTACACCAAGAAGGTCTCATTGCCCTCCATGCGGGGGCTGGCGGTATCATCCACGATCGTTATCCTACATATCTGTTAAAAAACATCAAGTAACAAAGCTAATAAGAGTCACAACAGCAGAAGGATGAATCTTGATTATCTTACGAAGGTTCATCAAAACCTTTTCTCTTACAGAAAGACCTACAATCTTGGACAAAACTGTTGGAAAATTTCAGCATCGCAAAGAGCTAAATTTTTAGTGTTGTGATTCTTGATCATTTCCTTAATAATTTTGTTTACTCCCATCCCTCCCCCCTTCCAATGTTTGATTGTTTTGCGCATTAACCTAATTTGGAGGTGTTAAAGATATTAAATGATATTCAGCATCAACTTCCACAACAACTAAGGTTTTCAGAATAAAGGTAGGAAACACTGGGAACATCAATGGAATGATGCAAATGTTCAAAGAATAAAACAAACTAATTCAAAATTATAGAATAAAAAACAAAGAACCACTAAAAAACAATTCATAAAGTAAGAACAAATCACACAAAATGTTTCAAAGAGTTTTGTTATAGATTGTAGCTGCAATTCTGAGTAGCATTATCTTTAATAAAAGATTAACCTTCAATTCATTGTTTGTTGTCAGAAATTTATCACAGAAGCTGGGACACTTCATTTAGGAAGGCATAAAGAACCTTCCATAAATAATATTTCACCTTATCTACACTTTTATTTAACCTAAAACCTCCATTAATCAAAGGCAGAAAGAAAGGCCTGTGGTTCCCGTGTTAATTTTAGATTGAAGCAATTACATTTTTTGTATTGTATTTTTTAAAGTGTTGTGTTCTTACATGTAGCTTTTGGATGCATGTAAGAACACACGATTATTTCTTGATTATTATATTCTCACCCCATCTTCATTCTTTTAAAGTAAAACCTACAAAAATAAAGGTTTGCTTGTTTGATGAGGGCTTAAACGGCACCACGACAACGAGGGTCAAATTGTGCCTGAAAGGTTAGATCATTCTAGAGGTAGGAAGGAAGAAAACAGGGGGAGAATGAGATAAATACAAGAACTAAAAGTCAGAAAGCTGGGATCGAGAGAGGAGATGCATGGGTGAAGAAAAAAAAATGAACCAAATTGAAGGAAAACTCACCTCCACTGTTTGCTGTGGTCTGAAGGTCAACTGACTGGCACTGGGAACAAAATCCTCCCCGGGCGCGGCTGAAACCGGATCTAGGGCTTTGGGGACACACCACACCATGGAGGTATGAGAGAGGTCGCTGCCTTGGCGATGAACCTCAATGTCAACTGTGCCAGCATTCTCATTGAAGACAAATTTGTGATTGGACAAAAAGATCAGGGATTCTATGAGAAAAACACAATGAGTTTGTTTGTTTGTTATTCAAAATTCAGTCAAAGTTATCACAAACGTTGAACTATTCTTCATATCAAAGAAGAAATGCTGTGGCTTAGTGGTTAAGGAGTCATGCTCGTATTCGAGAGGTACCGAGTTTGATTCCCATCGTCAGCGCTGCATTGTGTCCTTGAGCAAACACTTTACTTGCTTCAGTCCACTCAGCTGTAAAATGAGTAACAGCACTGCTGGGGACTTAATCTGGCGTCCCGTCAGTCCAAGGGGAGTAATGTACTCTCATCCGCTTGCGCCATGGAAACCAGGGATAAGCACCGGCTCAATGAGCCTAATGGCTTGAATGGATTTAGCTTAGCTTCATATCAAAACCATATGGGCTGTTTTGCTATTATATCTTTCATTAACAGATGATGATGATGATTAAAATCAATCTTATATTAGGAAAAAATGAATAGGAACAAAAATTAAAATGTTTCATAGGGCCAACAACGACAAAGATGCATTTCAAATTCATGCCAATCTGTCACATAAAAGAAATTTTGAAAATTGTGTTAGGAATCAAATTTAACAAAGCAGAGCATTATAAAGCCGCATGGCCAAAGCCATTTTTCTATACTTACCATCGTTGGGTCCATCAATCACAACAGTGGCCCTTATTTGTTCCCCAATGCGGTCCTCATAGAGGGCATCGCCAGGGCAACAATGAACTCTTCTTCTTGTTCATACAGTGCATCATCAATGATCTAAATGACACAAATGTAGAATTCAAGTCATTATATACTAATCGTATACTGGCAGAATCTTATCTACCAATCATATACTGGGGGAATCTTATCTACCAATCGTATAGTGGGGGAGTCTTATCTACCATTCCTATACTGGGGGAATCTTATCTACCAATCGTATACTGGGGGAATCTTATCTACCAATCGTATACTGGGGGAATCTTATCTACCAATCGTATACTGGGGGAATCTTATCTACCAATTGTATAGTGGGGGAATCTTATCTACCAATCGTATACTGGGGTGAATCTTATCTACCAATTGTATACTAGGGGAATGTTATCTACCAATTGTATACTGGGGAATCTTATCTACCAATCAAATACTGGGGGAATCTTATCTACCAATCAAATACTGGGGAATCTTATCTACCAATCAAATACTGGGGGAATCTTATCTACCAATCAAATACTGGGGAAATCTTATCTACCAATCAAATACTGGGGAAATCTCATCTACCAATCAAATACTGGGGGAAACTTATCTACCAATCAAATACTGGGGGAATCTTATCTACCAATCGTATACTGGGGGAATCTTATCTACCAATCGTATCTTATCTACCAATCGTATACTGGGGGAATCTTATCTACCAATCGTACACTGGGGGAATCTTATCTACCAATTGTATACTGGGGGAATCTTATCTACCAATCGTATATTATCTACCAATCGTATACTGGGGGAATCTTATCTACCAATCGTATACTGGGGGAATCTTATCTACCAATCAAATACTAGGGAAATCTTATCTACCAATCAAATACTGGGGGAATCTTATCTACCAATTGTATACTGAGGGAATCTTATCTACCTATCAAATACTGGGGGAATCTTATCTTCCAATCAAATACTGGTGGAATCTGATCTACCAATCAAATACTAGGGGAATCTTATCTACCAATCAAATACTGGGAGAATCTTATCTACCAATCAAATACTGGGAGAATCTTATCTACCAATCAAATACTGGGGGATTCTTATCTACCAATCAAATACTGGAAGAATCTTATCTACCAATCAAATACTGGGGGAATCTTATCTACCAATCAAATACTGGGGGAATCTTTTCTACTAATCAAATACTGGAGGAATCTTATCTACCAGTCAAATACTGGGGAAATCTTATCTACCAATCAAATACTGGGGGAATCTTATCTACCAATCAAATACTGGGGGAATCTTATCTACCAATCAAATACTGGGGGAATCTTATCTACCAATCAAATACTGGAGAAATCTCATCTACCAATCAAATACTGGGAGAATCTTATCTACCAATCAAATACTGGGGGAATCTTATCTACCAATCAAATACTGGAGAAATCTTATCTACCAATCAAATACTGGGGGAAACTTATCTACCAATCAAATACTGGGGGAATCTTATCTACCAATCAAATACTGGGGGAATCTTATCTACCAATCAAATACTGGGGGAATCTTATCTACCAATCAAATACTGGAGAAATCTTATCTACCAATCAAATACTGGGGGAAACTTATCTACCAATCAAATACTGGGGGAATCTTATCTACCAATCAAATACTGGGGATTTTGGGCATCTGCACAATTCACGCATGGTATGGAACCAAGCATAAGAACAAAATGGTTTTAAAAGCTCATCATACATGTACCATACATGAAGGTGATTTGCATGTGCATTGTTGCTTACAATTTTTCCTCTAGCAACTCTTGCTGAGTGGTTGGATAACAATAGGTTTGAAAAGGTCTATAAAACAAACTAAATGTTTACCTTGACATCACAAGAGGCCTTCTTGACCCCGGCAGGGAATACCACCTGGTATTCCATCCCCATCCCCCGGGCCTTATAATCAGATCCGGACTCAAGCGATGACAAGCTGCTACCCGTGGCACTGCCTGGAATGGTGAAGCAGATGACAGTCACTGCCACACTGCTGTCCCCTGTGAAAAGAACAAAACATTTATACATCAATTATGCATTAGATCAACATTATACAAAAATAAGATCAACATTAGATCAACATAAGATTAACATTAGACCAACATAAGATCAACATTAGATCAACATAATATCAACATTAGATCAACATTAGTTCAACATTAGACCAACATTAGATCAACATCAGATCAACATCAGACCGACATTAGACTAACATTAGACCGACATTAGATTAACATAAGATGAACATAAGATGAACATAAGATCAACATAAGACCAACAATAGACCAACATTAGATCAACATTAGTTCAACATTAGACCAACATTAGATCAACATCAGATCAACATTAGACCGACATTAGACCGACATTAGACTAACATTAGACCGACATTAGATTAACATAAGATGAACATAAGATCAACATAAGATCAACATAAGACCAACAATAGACCAACATTAGATCAACATTAGATCAACATTAGATCAACATTAGATCAACAACAGATCAACAGGTGAATATTCTGACAAGAAGATATTTCAGCTGAAAGGATTAGTTCAGTGGTCAATCTTTTATCAATCAATAAATGGGAACAAAATCAGTCAAATTTCTTATTCCATAAAGTAGATATTTGAGTTTCAAGATCTGTCTCATTGGTGTAGAAATGACTGAAACAAGACTAGTTGTGACATCACATCCTCACTGCCCTCAGTCTTTTTGTATTCTATTATATAAAATAAACTTGATTGACCACTGTACTAACCCTTTAAAGCTATTGAATTTCTCTATTAACTAGTTTCTACTGAATAATTAATAATTAATTTGACAATACCAAAAGTATTAAAGAAAAGACATCTGTTTTTTCCTTCAAAATTCCATGAATTAGCCAAAACTGAACACCCTCTAAGAACATATTCACCGTGAACTTTCATGGTCACTTACATGACAGGACTATTATAGAAACAAACTGCTAAATAAACAATGTTCATATCTTATTACGTGTGGATGTTATTACATTTCAAAAGTCCATGTGTTGACTGATGCAGTGTCCAGTGTATGTCATACTTGCAGATCCAAGACAATTTTCAAAAAAATAATTTTATTTTGAGTGTAAGGTACATTAGCAGATGGACAAAACACGTTCTTGTCAAGCGCATGTTATACCCCATCTCATTAATAAAACAATGAAATGTTTGTAGCAAGACGTAATTAATTTTCAAAGAAATGCTTAAATATTTGCATGGAAGTGCTATTATGACATCACACTGTTGAATTAGTCTTACTGCACCAGTCACTTTGCAACACACTGTGGGAATCTTTGAAATGTGATAACTGCTAAACAGAATAAGATTTCAACCAATGTGTTTCTTTATTGGTTCGCTCTCATATTTTTACATGAAAAATCATGGGAGTATTCTTGTAAGTGATATAAAGTCTTTTCTTGCGTTAAAGATGATACAAACAAGCGACCAATGAAATCAAGGCACAAAGATTTACACAAAGTAAACCACATTACTTTACCTCTTCTGATCATAGGAGCGAAGAGAAATCCAGAACTTTCATTCACGTGCATAACTGACCCTTCAAACTCGATCGTTGGCTCTGTGTTGAAGCAAAGATTAAGAAAAAGGGTACAATTTTAAAGTTAATCAACATTTTTGTAACAAATATATTTTTATGTGTGTTGGTTCTGTGTTCTGTGTGTTGGTTCCGTGTTCTGTGTGTTGGTTCTGTGTTATGTGTGCTAGTTCCGTGTTCTGCGTGTTGGTTCCGTGTTCTGTGTGTTGGTTCTGTGTTCTGTGTGTTGGTTCCGTGTTCTGCGTGTTGATTCCGTGTTCTGTGTGCTAGTTCCGTGTTCTGCGTGTTGGTTCCGTGTGTTGGTTCTGTGTTCTGTGTGTTGGTTCCGTGTTCTGCGTGTTGATTCCGTGTTCTGTGTGTTGGTTCCGTGTTCTGTGTGTTGGTTCTGTGTTCTGTGTGTTGGTTCCGTGTTCTGTGTGTTGGTTCTGTGTTCTGTCTGTTGGTTCCATGTTCTTTGTGTTGGTTCCGTGTTCTGCGTGTTGGTTCTGTGTTCTGAGTGTTGGTTCCGTTTTCTGTGTATTGGTTTCGTTTTCTGTGTATTGGTTTCGTTTTCTGTGTGTTGATTCCGTGTTCTGTATGTTGCTTCCGTGTTGTGTGTGTTGGTTCTGTGTTCTGTGAGCTGGTTCTGTGTTCTGTGTGTTGGTTCTGTGTTCTGTGTGTTGGTTCCGTGTTCTGTGTGTTGGTTCTGTGTTCTGCGTGTTGGTTCTGTCTTCTGTGTGTTGGTTCCGTGTTCTGCATGTTGGTTCCGTGTTCTGTGTGTTGGTTCCGTGTTCTGCATGTTGGTTCTGTGTTCTGTGTGTTGCTTCCATGTTCTGCGTGTTGGTTCTGTGTTATGTGTGTTGGTTCCGTGTTGTGTGTTGGGTCCATTTTCTGTGTATTGGTTTCGTTTTCTGTGTGTTGATTCCGTGTTCTGCTTCCGTGTTGTGTGTGTTGGTTCTGTGTTATGTGTGTTGTTCTGTGTTGTGTGTGTTGGTTCTGTGTTGTGTGTGTTGGTTCTGTGTTGTGTGTGTTGGTTCTGTGTTGTGTGTTGGTTCTGTGTTCTGTGTGTTGGTTCTGTGTTTTGTGTGTTGGGTCTGTGTTGTGTGTTGGTTCTGTGTTGTGTGTTGATTCCGTGTTCTGTGTGCTGCTTCCGTGTTGTGTGTGTTGGTTCTGTGTTCTGTGTGTTGATTCTGTGTTCTGTGTCTTGGTTCTGTGTTTTGTTTGGTTTGTGTCTTGGTTATTGGGAAAATATATCCATATGCAACAAATACGCAACAAAAACCAACAGAAGAAAACACAGAAACCATGGCACCTATAACGATGTAATGAATCATCAAAACTAAAACCATGAAAATTTGAACAATTAGTGTTACGAACCATGAACAGTTTTAAGACCACTTTAGAGTCATATAAGCTAAAGTGTTGTAAAATTGATAAAAAGGCCATTAAAATGTCAAACAATCCAAAATTTAATAGCCATATGACATATGCGTAAAGCGATGTACAGAACAATTTCTGTGTTGACAAAGAAAATCCTGTTGTTTTATGAACTATTCAAAAAATTTCAGCTGCAATCAAAAATTTCAAAGGTGTCTAATAGTTTCCTTACCATCTTCGATATCATTAATCGCTACAACAGCTGTGCGTGGCTGGCCAAGAAGGGCGTAGGCAGGGGTGTCAAGCTCCACAATAAATTCCTCTGTGTCCTCATACACGGAGTCGTCGTTAATGATGATTGTGCAGATCTTGGTATCCTCTCTTTCTTCAAATTGAACCTTGATGTAATAAATAAGAACAAAACACCTTGATGTAATAAATAAGAACAAAACACCTTGATGTAATAAATAAGAACAAAACCACTTGATGTAATAAATAAGAACAAAACACCTTGATGTAATAAATAAGAAAAAAAACACCTTGATGTAATAAATAAGAACAAAACACCTTGATGTAATAAATAAAACAAAACACCTTGATGTAATAAATAAGAACAAAACACCTTCATGTAATAAATAAGAACAAAACACCTTGATGTAATAAATAAGAATGTAATAAATAAGAACAAAACACCTTGATGTAATAAATAAAACACCTTGAACAAAACACCTTCAAAACACCTTGATGTAATAAATAAGAACAAAACACCTTCATGTAATAAATAAATTAAATTGATGTAATATATCCATGAAACAATGAGTGTTAGGTACCATGAATAGTTAGTTTTATGAACACTCAGAAGTAACATAAGCTACAATGTTGTAAAATCAATTAAAAGGTTATGCAAAATACAAAAAATATGATAATTTTCCAGAAAATGGCAACAATATATACAGCTTTTAAAGCATTCCTAAATTCTTAATTGTATTCAAATTCATGATTTACGACTGAGTACAATCTCCATCTACTTCTGAAAATCCATTTTTTTTTAATACAAAATTTCAAGTAGTCTTTTTAGATTGCAACTATACCCTTGATCAACATCTAATCGGATGACACGTTTTCATAATCCATGACAGAAATTTAAAAACAAAATCATAGGATATAAAGAATTTTATTTTACCTATATTTTATATATACAATATATACAGCTTTTAAAGCATTCTTAAATTCTTAATTGTATTCAAATTCATGATCTATGACCGAGTGCAATCTCCAGTTACTTCTGAAAATCCATTCTTTTTTAATACAAAATTTCAAGTAGTCTTTTTAGATTGCAACTATACCCTTGATCAACATCTAATCGGATGACACGTTTTCATAATCCCCATGACAGAAATTTAAAAATAAAATCATAGAATATAAAGAATTTTATTTTACCTATATTTTATATATACAATATATACAGCTTTTAAAGCATTCGTAAATTCTTAATAGTATTTAAATTCATGATCTATGACTGAGTACAATCTCCAGCTACTTCTGAAATCCATTTTTTTAATACAAAATTTCAAGTAGTCTTTTTACATTGCAACTATACTCTCGATCAACATCTAATCAGATGACACGTTTTCATAATCCATGACAGAAATTTAAAAACAAAATCATAGAATGATATAAAGAATTTGAGTAGCCTGAACTTTCCATAAATCATGTCTTTTGTATATATGGGAAAATCCACTACATGTGAAAAACCATAACTTGAAAACTAAATAAGCTATTTTAAAAATCTAAATACATCTTTAATGCTATAAAGTTATAACACAGAAGATATTAATAGCACCTGTTAAAACCTTTTCTTACATTATGAAACATACACAATTTCAAATAATATTCAAAGAAAACTGATTATTACCTGGCCGGCATGTTCCACATAATCATTAAACCCTGCTCTCGCTCCGATAGCTGAGGACGACACAGCGCTAGATGGCTCAGTTCGGCACAAAACGATAGAATACTGATGGAAAATGGACAATAACTCTGTGATCACAATCAACTGGTTTCCATTGATTAAGCAAATGTCTTTCATCTATCTCAACATCTCAACATATCTCAACATCTTGAAATGAAATTGGGACCAAATTCTGCTCTTGAAATGGAACTTTACAACAATTCCCTCTCAATACGAAAGTAATTGGGTGAATTTTGTTTTTTGATGATCTATGTACATGTAGCTCAATATGAAGCAAATATGCTATAAACCACACAAATATGCTATAAACCACACAAATATGCTATAAACCACACAAATACGCTATAAACCACACAAATACGCTATAAACCACACAAATATGCTATAAACCACACAAATATGCTATAAACCACACAAATATGCCCTAAACCACACAAATATGCTATAAACCACACAAATATGCTATAAACCACACAAATATGCTATAAACCACACAAATATGCTATAAACCACACAAATATGCTATAAACCACACAAATATGCTATACACCACACAAATATGCTATATACCATACAAATATGCTATAAACCACACAAATATGCTATAAACCACACAAATATGCTATAAACCACACAAATATGCTATAAACCACACAAATATGCTATAAACCACACAAATATGCTATAAACCATACAAATATGCTATAAACCACACAAATATGCTATAAACCCACACAAATATGCTATAAACCACACAAATATGCTATACACCACACAAATATGCTATAAACCATACAAATATGCTATAAACCACACAAATATGCTATAAACCACACAAATATGCTATAAACCACACAAATATGCTATAAACCACACAAATATGCTATAAACCACACAAATATGCTACAAACCACACAAATATGCTATAAACCATACAAATATGCTATAAACCACACAAATATGCTATAAACCACACAAATATGCTATAAACCACACAAATATGCTATAAACCACACAAATATGCTATAAACCACACAAATATGCTATAAACCACACAAATATGCTATAAACCACACAAATATACTATGAACCACACAAATATGCAATAAACCATACAAATATGCTATAAACCACACAAATATGCTATAAACCACACAAATATGCTATTAACCATACAAATATGCTATAAACCACACAAATATGCTATACACCACACAAATATGCTATAAACCACATAAATATGCTATAAACCACACAAACATGCTATAAACCACACAAATATGCTATAAACCACACAAATATGCTATAAACTACACAAATATGCTATAAACCACACAAACATGCTATAAACCACACAAATATGCTATAAACCACATAAACATGCTATAAACCACACAAATATGCTATAAACCATACAAATATGCTATAAACCACACAAATATGCTATAAACCATACAAATATGCTATAAACCACACAAATATGCTATAAACCACACAAATATGCTATAAACCACACAAATATGCTATAAACCACACAAATAGCAAAAGTTTTATCAAAATGGACCATTTGAAATAATTTTTCATTTTAAGATCTTACTTCTATTTAACTTTTGTTATATCACAAAAGAGTAAACCTATAAAATTGCTTATGTTGATGTATTTATTTTCAATCATTCATGAAACATTCATGTTGAGGTGGAGTGTTTATATACATATTTAATGCATGCGTCAAAGAAATTTGGCCTGAGTAGAATGACCTAACTATAGGAGGGTCATTTTCAAGTGCAAAATCCTTTGAACCGTGCATTACATACACATATAAACACAATGCCAAAACATTAATCTTTTTATACCATTTTTGTGTTAGATTGTTTAAAATGCATAAAAAAATTAAAAACGAGAAAAGTTTACATACATTTTTTCGCTTTGTTAAGAAATTCATCCTTTTAAAAATGGACTAAACCAAATACTCAAGTTTGTGCATTACGATAATTTAATGCACGGGTCATGACAATGCAAATACTCCATGGAATTTTAAAACCAATGTTATTTGAATGAGAGTAGTTGAATATGATCAAGATGTTTGGAATCTCCACCACCTCAAACAAAATTTAGCTGAATTTCAGTTACAGAAATTTAGGGAAGAAGTTTAAAGAATCACATATAAAGGTTTTCAGATATTTTCTCTTTCATAAATCACATCTTCTGCAAGTATGTAAAATATTTCGAAATATGCTTAAAAAATTAGTTCAGTGGTCAAGCATGTCCATATGAATAAGGAAAGAAACAAAATGGTGAACTTAAAAAAATCTTCTTCCGCTATTAAGATATTCAAGTTTAAAGCTCCGTCTTATCTGTGTAGAAATGACTGGTGTAGTGAGTTTACTATGAAAAGTTGGCATCATTCATTCTCACATTCTTAACAATTGTTAATGTGTATTTTAAAGAAAGTTTATTTAATTTGTTCACTACTTAAAATATTTTTCCTCGAACTTTCTTGAAGAGGAATATTATAAATACCCTCCCTAGATTCAGTTTTACTACTTTTTTGACATAATCCATGGTTTTTAAGCCACAAAATCGCAGTACGAAATATCACAGAACACCTAAAGACTTTGAGGAATCTGGGGCTATAACATCACAACTAGTCTGATTTCAGTCGTTTCTACACAAATGATACCAAACTTTTACTTCAAAAACTGCTTAACGGAATAAGATTTCTGAATGCTGTTTTCACTATTTTGTTTCTTTTGAAGTCCTCTTTCATATAAGATAGACTTGCTTGACCCCTGAACTAATCCTTCAACCATGCTTTGACATAATTTCAAGACTGTTCAGAATTTAAGCTCTTTCTGGTGAATATGAAATCTCCACCTGTCCATACACCTTTAAGTAGAACATAGTGAGTACATAGTCATGACATACCTGATTTAAGTTTCCGGTTCGTTTGACTTTGATCCCGATGGTTCCCTGCTGCTCGCTCACGTTGTACGATGCCTTCTCGAAGTGAATCAAGGCCCATTGAATACGAAACACAGTCCCCGACACCACATTGGGGGCGGTGTCCGACACGTCAAAGACAAAGCGATCACTAGTAGCGTCTACAGCAGTATCACTACGAACATAACGGATGATTCCATTGCTTATGTCCTCTGTTGAAAAGAAGAATAAATTACAAACACATTTTAAACTCACCCCACTTGGGTAGTGGGAGTATTTACAAAATTATACCTACCTTCTATGCTATAAATATGCAACCTGACCACAAATGGTCAGCACACCGTAACCATACAACTAAAAAACAGAGCTACAGAAGCAGTCCCACCATACCCCTTTAATGCCCCATCCCTAGAATACAAATAACATTTGTCGTATAGGTCTTTGTCATGCTGTGACCTTTGAACTTTTGATGCTTATTGATATTGATGAGATGAATCAATTACAATCTCACCTCACTAATTAGAATAAATGCATTTCTTAATCAATCAATCAATCAATCATACAATAATCATAAAATAAATGCATTCTTAATCAATCAATCAATCAATCAATCAATCAATCAATCAATCAATCAATCAATCAATCAATCAATCAATCATTCAACCGACCGATCAATCAATCAATCAATCAATCATACAATCAATCATTCAACCGACCGATCAATCAATCAATCAATCAATCAATCAATCAATCAATCAATCACTGATATTTATTGAGCGCCAAAAAACAAAAAATAATTTGCACCAAGGCGCTTTAGAACAAACTATGCCAGAAAAGTAAATAAAAATGGATGGAAAATATAAAACACAAATTTGGTAATTGAAAATACACCACACTAGTAAAACACTACTAAACAAACAAAGCAAATGAGCTATTGATGGTAGGCCACTTGAAAAACATGCTGTTTTAACAGTTTTTTTTTTTTTTTAATAACAAGAGAATATAGAAATTATCTGCATGTTTTATGCAAATTTTGTGATGTATTACAGGGTAACTATTTCTATATTGGTTGAATGAGTATTAAAATCCAAGCAGATCAGTTTTTGAATTTTAACAGGGAAAAAAAAAAAAACAGTTTTAGTTTTTGAGTTATGACTGATCAAAATTTGGTCAGTTTTTAATTCATGTGAAATTATGACCTATGACAAATTTTGATGTCATTTTGTGAATTTCTTTTTTAAATCGCTGAAAATGATGGAAAAGTCAATTTCTGCTAGAATTTAATTGGGGTCGTATGGCAAAGGCTCAAAATCTTTTGGTCATAATTTGCTGCACCACTTCAAAGAATTATAATAATGATAATACTGTTTACCACTGGTATCAAAGATTATGAAAAAAAACAAGAAAACATTTATAAAAAACAAAACAGACAACATTAACAATAAAGTTTTTTAAAAGGAATGTTTTTAAATCAGTTTTGAAACTGTCCAGGTACCTAGCGGATCTAACAGTTTGTGGGAGACCATTCCACACATTATGACAGACATTTAAAAAACAAAAGGATTTGCAAAAGAAGGTTGCTAAAATATTAGCAAAAATTGATACCTGAGATATAATAACGCTGTAAAATGGTCAATGTTTAACCAATTTTGATGAAATGCTACTATGATGGTTTTTAAGCACTTGAGCTAATGTTGCCTCTGCATGTATACCCTTAAGAAATGAACATACCCTGCGTGAAGACAGAGGAGCTAATGTTGCCTCTGCATGTATACCCTTAAGAAATGAACATACCCTGCGTGAAGACAGAGACAGGAACTCCAACTTCAAGGATGCTTTCCAGAAAACCATTCCTTGGTGGCGAGGTGACGGTGTAGATGAGCTCTCGATCACTCGTGTCTGTATCTACTGTTTGCAGATTTCTCTCTGTTATAATGCCAAGAGCCTGCAACAACAAAGCAAAGTGTTGTTCTACTATTCAATCCTTGGCTAGTTTTGTGGGATTTACCCACCAAAAATGCATGTGTGTGTGGGAAGGGGGAGGGGGAAGGGGTGTGGTGTTGCATCATCAGAAATAAAATTTGCCTACTAGTGGTGGGTAGAATGTGGGCAGGTGAGAGGAAGTGGGGAGGGTGAGGAGAAGGGATGGGTAGAAGAGGAAGAAGTGGGGAGGGTGAGAAGGGATGGGTAGAAGAGGTGAGGATGGTGAGAAGGGATGGATAGAAGAGGAGGAAGTGGGGAGGGTGAGAAGGGATGGGTAGGAGGTGAGGAGGGTGAGGATAAGGGATGGGTAGAAGAGGTGGAAGTGGGGAGGTTGAGAAGGGATGGGTAGAAGAGGTGAGGAGGGTGAGGGGAAGGAATGGGTAGAAGAGGTGAGGAGGGTGAGGAGAAGGGATGGGTAGAAGAGGTGAGGAGGGTGAGGAGAAGGGATGGGTAGAAGAGGAGGAAGTGGGGAGGGTGAGGAGGGATAGGTAGATGAGGTGAGGAGAAGGGATGGGTAGAAGAGGAGGGGAGGGTGAGGAGAAGGGATGGGTATGGGAAGGGTGAGAGGGGGATGGGTAGAGAGGAGGAAGTGGGGAGGGTGAGGAGAAGGGATGGGTAGAAGAGGTGAGGAGGATGAGAAGAAGGGATGGGTAGAAGGTGGGGAGGGTGAGGAGAAGGGATGGGTAGAAGAGGAGGGGAGGGTGAGGAGAAGGGATGGGTAGAAAAGGAGGAAGTGGGGAGGGTGAGGAGAATGGATGGGTAGAAGAGGTGGGGAGGGTGAGGAGAAGGGATGGGCAGAAGAGGTGGGGAGGGGAGATGGGAGAGCAGGTGGAGCAAGATAATATGTATCACAAATCTTACCCTGGCATCCACATAATCCAGGTAGCTCACACCGAGGTTTGTAACAATTCTGGGTGTTCCGTCATCCACAGGCAAATACTGAATAAAAATTCCTTTAAAAGAAAAAAATTAAGTATGAAATTAACAATGTCTATCAAATGTGTAAGCAAAAACATGCAATCAAAGACAATTGCGCAATAACAGGTTTGTTTGTTTGGTTGTTTTACATGTAATTGACAATAGTGTAACGAGCAGGTAATTGGCAATCAGGTAAACAAATGCTTATGTAAAAAGTCTAATTCAAAGTTAAGGGTGAAACACATTTTTCACAATGTTAATTGTTTATGAGAAAAGCAGACCTATTTACTAAAATCACAAGACCCATTTTGCGCTTTTGGAATTCCATTGCAAATTGACAAACTTTTTGTGCTTTATCATTCATAATCAATTCCATTTGAAAGAAACTTCAATTGTTTATGATATTAACAATTTCTGGAATCACAAAACCATTTTGTGAACCATGAATGACATTACATAATGATTACCTTTGTCAATCTTTTATTCAGTCCTTACCTGTGCTTGATAGGCAGTTCCTAAGGTGCGCCTAGTATGACATAAGTCCTCTAATCGATATATGTCAACTTCAACCGACATTAAATCTAAACCTCGCAATACATTTTGTTTTAAGCCCTTACAAAATCTAAAAATCTGTCGGGGTCTATATTGCTCACAACAGAAACCACAATCCAGCACAAGCAATTACACCAGGGATTTCTCATTTTCATGGTCATAATCTGACATTAATAGTAAACAAATTTCACTGCAGCTGCACTGACTTTCACACCCAACACAAGGACAAAAGTATTCCCCTGTAGTCAATGCGTCTGGCTCGAAGTATTAATTTACAAATAGGATGGTATTTACCGTGAAGGTTTTGTTTGTTTATTGATGAGTGATTTTAAGTTCAACCTTGTAGGCTTTGAGAATTTTGGACTGAAAATCCATTGCAACATGATATATGTTGATTACGAGTAATTTCATTTGTTGAACCATCATACCACTCAGAAACTTATGTTCAATGAAGTAACACATATGTTCAATTGTTTTCATATGACGATTTCGAGCATTCTGATTGGCTAAAACCATCATCATACCACTCAAAGGAGATTTAACATATGTGCAATTTGTGAGCGATGTCACTGTTTCAGCCAATGAGAATGCTCTAATTCTTCATATCAAAATAAATCAAAAATATGTTTGATTTCTGATCGATGTGGCAATGTCAGAGTATAAGACTTGTTTTGACCAATAAAATGACTAGATATTGACATATGTCACTTTTGATACTCATATGTGAATTTTGGGACTGATGGCACACTGGTCATGACAAATTGAATGACATTACATAAAAGTAATATGTCTGTCAGTGCTTACCTGTGCTTGATCAGTCGTAAGCAGTTCCCCATTGCTTTCGTACATGAACATATTGTTTGTACCATCTGAAACAGTAAACTCGAAATTGTCGGTGAGGGTGTTGCTGCCATCATGGTTGTAACTGATTTTGTTCTCGTAAACGTCTGACATCGTGAAAGTGAGAGTTTGTATGTAGCGCGAGTCGTCAGTGAAGAAATCGATGGTTCCATGTTCAGGTGGGCTAAAGATTGTGAAGGTCAGCAATTCCTCCTGAAGGTTGGTAAGAATGGTTCAATATTGATGAGACAAAGAAATTGTAATTTTTTATGAGAAAATATTTTTTAAAGAAATTACATTTTTAAAAGTTGAATCAATTCTCAATAAAATAAATTAACAGACAGGTATAAAGAACATAATAACATAACATCAGCAGTGATCTCGAACACATAATTTACTCCAAAAAAAATCTAAAGAGATTATACCCAATTAATAAAATGAAAACGTTTTTATTACTAACCGGCGTATCAGCATCCACAGCTTTCAGCTCAAACTCAGTCAAAGATTTTCGAACGCCTTCTTGGACTCGGATTCCATAGTTGGTTACCACAGGCAATGAGTCATCGATTGGTGAGATATTGATACGGAAAGTCTGAGTCACCTATGGATGAAAATAACAACAAATATATTGATTGTATAATTTAAATATCAGTGAATTTTAAAACTATACTAAAAGAAAGTTTGTTGAATTTACCACAAGAATGGCTGAATCACATGAAATATTGTTTGTCATTTTCAGTCAGTAATGAACTTAATAAAAAAAAAATATTTTAAAAAAAATATATAAAAAAAAATAAACAAAAAAAAAGCAAATAGGGTGGTGGAGGGTCAAAATTACTAATGGATGGTGATCGCCAGCTGGTTTTCAAGTTTAATTCTAGGATAAATACAATAAGTTTACACAGAAAAACAGCTAGGTCTGCCTAATCATACAACACACAAACATAAATAAAATTCATATTAACATTTTAAACTTGAGACGGCTGATTTTAAAGGCCTACTTTCAAACTAAGTTTGGATTATTTTCAACATTTGCATGATTTTTAAACAATTCATTCAAGATAACACTGATGCCTGCCCATACATCAAAAGAACTTTTTGACAATATTTCCGTAACTACTGAAGATTTTTGCAACATTCAAAGACTGTTTAGACTCAAATCTACTTTAAAAAAAGAAAAAACATCAAGCAAATATATTTACAAACAGTCGCTGGTTCTTAAAATAATCAACATTGTACCTCGTTGGTTCCGTCAGACACTGTAAACATGAACATATCCATTGGGGTCTCTTCCTTGCTGGTGTGGACATACCAGATGGAATCCGCCGCCAAATCAGCCTGCGTAAATTGTGTGATGGGTACACCAGGGTTTAATGAACTTTCCAGGTGTCCAAGGCCTGGACCGCCGCTTACAGTGTACATGAGATCACCTGGGATGCTGTCAACATCGGTTGCTGAGAGACAGTTTGTCGTGATGGGGCTTGAGCTACCCTCGTCAACCACCATGGCGTGGTTGGCGAGAATGCGTGGTGGAACACGATCCTCTGAAATTATAAGATAAAATGAAGAAGGATTATGCAACAACTGACATTTATCATCAGCTAAAACCTTTCGAGCCATTAGGCTAAATGGTGCTTATCCCTAGTTTCCATTGTGCAAGTGGATGACAGCATATAGCATATGACTCCTGCAGTCCATTGCAGGTAAACTCCCTAGCAAAGCTGGTACTTATTGTCACAGCCCGAGTGGAGCTGAGGCAAGTGAAAAAGGATGCCTTGCACAAGGTCATAACACAGCTACTCGGCCGGGAATCAAACACAGTACTTCTTGTTGCCAACATAGACTCCCAACCACTGAGCCGCTGCATTCCCTCTGCAAGCATAAGTTTTAAAACATTCATTTAAATTTTTTAACCAATATTTAAAAGTTTTGATCAAATATTCAAATTCTATATCAAACATTCAAATCTTTTAAACAAGTAGGAATTAATTTTGAAATTTCTGGGAAATATTTGAGGAACTTGAAGATGAAGGGAAAACAAAGAACTTACCAGTTACTGTAATGATGAAGGACTGATCTATGATCATGTGACCTTCCGGGTCAGCAAGGCGGAACTTAAATATCACTGTGCCTGCAGCATCCGATGACTCATGTAAATACTCAATGAAACCTTGCAAAGAGATGAGAATGTATATGATAATTCTTATTTCTACCATGAAATCCTCCTAGAACTAGACTTGCCCACTTTCAACTTCACCTCCCACCCTTCAATACACTCCCATAGTTATCCCTCCCACACATGGGCAGCTCAACATAGGGAAGATGATGAGTAACCCCCCCCCCCCCCCTCACACACACACACACATTTGCTATTTTTTTGTAATATAAAAATGCTTGAATGATATGTATAATCAAAAGGATGCTCATTTTATGCCAACCAAATCATGTTTTGCCCTCTAACTAAAATCTCTTATAGCTGCCCATGGTGCCAAGCGAGGGCTCCTTCCACAACAAGAGCCCCTTTAATAACAAAAGCCCCTTCATGACAAGAGCCCCTTCCAGAACAAGAGCCCCATCTATGACAAGAGCCCATTTCAGAACAAGAACCCCATCCAGAACAAGAGCCCCTTCCAGAACAAGAGCCCTTTAATAACAAGAGCCATTCCATGACAAGAGCCCCTTCCAGAACAATAACCCCTTCTATGACAAGAGCCCATTTCAGAACAAGAACCCCATCCAGAACAAGAGCCCTTTCCACAACAAGAGCCCCTTCCAGAACAATAACCCCTTCTATGACAAGAGCCCATTTCAGAACAAGAACCCCATCCAGAACAAGAGCCATTCCACAACAAGAGCCCCTTCCACAACAAGAGCCCTTTCCACAACAAGAGCTCTTTCCACAACAAGATCCCTTCCACAACAAGAGCCCTTTCCACAACAAGAGCTCTTTCCACAACAAGATCCCCTTCCATAACAAGAATTTCATCAAGTTTAACACTATCATCTCAATCAGGCATCAAAAATCTTGCATGCAATAACAAATCCTCAAACTTTGGTCAGCCTGGAAAATCAAAATCTTTTTACATAGACTTCTTAAGAATTTACATCTCTTTCTAATAGACTATTGATCTATAGGCATCCAAAGATCTTTACAAAGAAAGAACTTTAACACAGATTACCATACATTATCATACCATGGGTGTCGTCAACAACTTCAACTTAATATCATCTTATATCTTTTAAAAACTGAAAGGATGTTAAAAACCAACCGGTCATAAAGCCATTTTACCATTGTCAATGTCCAATTGTGTGAAACTGTTTCGTGGACCAATAGAGCTAATCTGCACCGGCGCCACCACTCCTCCATTGAACTGCAATTGCCCAACGGATGGATCGGACACAATGGTGAAGATCAGTTGATCATCGTTTGAGTCGATGTCTGTAGCGAGAAGGTCTTCTGCCGTGATAAGGGTAGTGGTACCTAAAGGAAATACCAAAGACAAAGGGTGGAAATTTGTCACATAATTTGACATATTTTCCCCAAATTTAAATTTTGGTTCTACTGCCAAATCTGAGTCGAGATTATATAATATCCAATTTCCTGTTCACTGCAGCCAACTTATACCATTCAATTTTTTTTTGGGGGAAGGACCTCAAAACATTAAGTTAACCTGAACAAGTTTCTAGTTGTCCCATTCTGAGTTCACAAAGTATGGCACAATATTATGCTTAGGTATAAGGTTTTGCTGTAAAAGGGACAATTTTGACTGATTTTGATGTCGCTTTTGCTGTTTGCTTTGTACATAAAAGCATATAATCTCATGTTGTTGCTACATGTCCATCTGTCCTATAAAAATTACATTAATTTCTGATACATGTAAGGACAATAAAGACTCACCGGCCTCTACGTTTAAGCCTCTGTTGACGGTCACTCTAGGTGTCTCATCGTTAACCAGTCCTACAGTAATGTGGACTGTCTCTCTCGCTCTAAAGGTCATATCATCAAGCTCGATGCTGAATGCATCCATGCTAGCGTCTGATCCGTCATGGATGTATACAATAAGCTCATGCAATACATCCTGGAAGATGGGAGTAAAAAACAAAATTAAGCTTTGTCGGAAGAAAAAGACTTAATTTTGATGACTCACTTGAACTATAATGTGTTATGTAATTGTAACTACTGCTTTTGATAACATAATTCAAAACAACAAGGGAAACCAGAGGGAGAAATCCCATGTGATCCCGATGCTAACTTTGGATTAGAAGCGTATATCTTTAAATATAATGTTCTTACACGTTTAGTTTATTTATCACTAGAACATGTAATTTGTGTATATTTTGTTGCTTGTTTAATGTTAAGGATTTTGCCTTAAGCTATATATCTTCTTGCTTGTTTAAGTGTTAAGGATTTTGCCTTAAACTATAAGTCACAATCACAACAACCAAAAACAAATTGTATTTGGCTCCGCCTGACATGAATAATGATGAAGTCAACAACTCAACATTCTATGGTATCCTGTATCATCCTTGCTTTTATCAACAGCTTCATACCAAGTTTGATTTAAATCTGACATGGGTTTGTGGAAATATGAGCATAAACATAATTTCACAGCTAGTCCCTCCTTCTCATTAATATTCATGACATCAGCACCAAAAACAATAGGGATCTTCTGCAGACCACTAACATACCCATAAACCAAGTATGGCATAACTCTACCTCACTGTTCTTGAAATATTGTGTTTACAAGTTTGTTAACATAATTTTACATTTAGCCCCGCCTACTAATTAATTTCATGAAATCAGTACCAAAATCGATAGGGCTTATCTACAAAACAGCACATCCATATACCAAGTATGAAATAAATCCACAGCACGGTTCTTGAAATATAGTGTTTACAAGCTTGTTAACATAATTTTACATTTAGCCCCACCTTCTAATTAATATTCATGACATCAGCACCAAACCAGTATCTACAAACAACAGCACATCCATATACCATGTATGACATAAATCCACCACATGGTTCTGGAAATAAAAAGCTTGTTAACTGGAATTTTACAATTAGCACTGCCTACTAATTAATATTCATGACATCAGCACCAAAAAAACAGAGATCATCTACAGACCACAACACATCCACATACCAAATATGACATAAATCCACCACACGGCTCTTGAGATATCGTGTTAACAAGCTTCTGTCATCAGACACATATATGTACATACATACATACATGCACACATACATACATACACACGCCAGCATGACTACATAGTTTGTTTGTTTGATGAAGGTTTAAAGACACCACGACAGCGAGGATCAAATTGTGCCTGAGAGGTTAGATCATTTCAGTGGTAAGAAGTGGTAGTGTTTGTTGGCAAGGTTGGCTTGAGTTTGATGGCATTTGAGGTGTTGGGGGAGGGGATGGCGGAGGTCTTAAAAGGACTACATAGGTTACTTATGCTATCCTACCGGAACCAAAAGGAACCTCATGAAATATCTGTACCCCTCCCCCTCTCCTCCAAAAAATGAAGGAAGCATGATCCTTTTCTACCAGATGGTATCTTACCTGGTATGTAAAGGTATCTCCAGTACCCATTATCCGTCCAGTAAACATGGCATCCTCTCTGAAGTCCAGCCTCCTCAGGGTACCATGGGACACCGTACTGGTCACCTGAAAGACCAGCTCATCACTCGGGGTGTCCAGATCACTGGCATAAAGAGTTACATTTTTGATGACCGCCCCCTGACCTTCTTGAACCAACAGCTGCTCTGTGATAATCATTGGTTCTTCATCATTAATCAGCTGTTGGTGGAGAGCAAATTTATTATGATTTAATGTGTGTTGTCTTAACTAGATCTGAGATTCGGAATGGGTAAGTCTAGTAGTCAGGTTATATAGTAATAATGATAATGATACTGAATTCTTAGCACTTTTTTACATGTGATGCATACTCAAAAGTGCTTTACAATGATCCTTAAGGACAGATAACAAAAAGATTAATTAAATCATGTAAGAACATCAACAAAATTATTCTTAACCGGTTAAAATTTGCCTTTATATTCTGTGGTATAAATTAGTTTATTTACAGGAAATGAAATCACATTCCTGGACTCCTGGATATATTTCTTTGTAAGATTCAACATTAGGGAGTGTTTTATATTTTGTTTCTGTGGCCCTTTGCAAAAAGAGGTTCATTCTATTCTTACTGACACCCCTATTCCCCACCTTACTTATCCTTTCCTTTATTTATTTGTTACATATCTCACTTATCCTGTCCTTTATTAGTTACATATCTTACTTATCCTTTTCATTATATTTTACATATCTT
The DNA here is from genome assembly GCA_020152595.1 of Chiridota heheva. NCBI lineage: Eukaryota > Metazoa > Echinodermata > Holothuroidea > Apodida > Chiridotidae > Chiridota > Chiridota heheva. The sequence continues at coordinate 223,900 of JAIGNY010002405.1, read as the reverse complement.
ACTTATCCTTTGATTTTTTACAAATCTTACTTATCCTTTTTTTTTTTACATATCTTACTTATGTTCTCCTTTATTTTTTACATATCTTACTTATCCTTTCCTTTACTTTTTACATATCTTACTTATGTTCTCCTTTATTTTTTACATATCTTACTTATCCTTTCCTTTATTTTTTACATATCTTACTTATCCTTTCCTTTATTTGTTACATATCTTACTTATCCTTACCTTTATTTTCACATATCTTATGCTTTCCTTTATTTTTTAAATATTTTACTTATCCTTTCCTTTATTTTTACATATCTTACTGATCCTTTCCTTTATTTTTTACATACCTTACTTATCCTTTCCTTTATTTTTACATATCTTACTGATTCTTTCCTTTATTTTTTAAATATCTTACTTATGCTTTACTTTATTTGTTATATATCTTACTTATCCTTTCCTTTATTTTCTACATGTCTTACTTATCCTTTTCTATCTTTTTTACAAATAGTAAACTATTTCACTTGCCTTAATGGTAATGTTGAAAAGCTGAGTTGGTGAATTATTGACTCCATCTGTCACATAAAACACAAAACCATCCTGAACTGGTTCAAAACCAGAGTGGTCACTTTGGACGTAATAGATTGAGCCATCGATCAGGTCCTGCATGCTAAATTCTGTGATCTCCGTACCTGCCCTGGATACTTCTGAACCCCGGGCTGAAATGAGAAATGAATTATAAAAGGTGATACAAATTCAAGCAATTTTACAAAAATGAAATAAAATGGAAGAGTGGTTTTGGAGATAACAAAAAGATTGGCAAAAAATGCTACAACTTAAAATGTTCCTATAAAGATTAATTTTCAGATTGTTTTTTACTTCAAATTATAACAATTTCTATGAAATTGTGAAACATTCATTCTCAATGATGAAGAAAAGATTGGCAAAAAATGCTACAACTTAAAATCTTCCTATAAAGATTGATTTTCAGATTGTTTTTACTTAAATCATAACAATTTCTATGAAATTGTGAAACATCATTCTCAATGATGAAGAAAAGATTAGCAAAAATACTACAACTTAAAAAACTTCCTATAAAGATTGATTATCAGATTGTTTTTACTTCAAATCATAACAATTTCTATGACATTGTGAAACATTCATTTTAAATGATGAAGAAAAGATTGGCAAAAATGTTACAACTCAAAATCTTCCTATAAAGATTGATAATTAGATTGTTTTTCACTTCAAATTATAACAATTTTTATGAAATTGTAAAACATTCATTCTCAATGGTGAAGAAAAGATTGGCAAAAAATGCTACAACTTAAAATCTTCCTATAAAGATTGATTTTCAGATTGTTTTTCACTACAAATCATAACAATTTCTACGAAATTGTAAAACATTCATTCTCAATGATGGAGATGTATGCAACTGATATTCAACATCACAAAATTGCATATTGCCATGAAAACTTCCACATGAAATTGAAAAAGCTGTAAAATGGTAAGAACCTATTTTGTGGAATTTATTGGTATTTTCATATTTTCAGGCCTCCCAGTGACTCTTTTTTAAAATAAAGGTTTTTTTAAAGGTTGGAAAAGTTGAAATAAAGGTTTTTAAAGGTTTTGGATTTAAATAAAAAGGTTTATAAAGGTTAACTCATGGAATAAATTTTCATACAATGAGCATATTCTGGAGCAAAAGGCAGTTGGTGGCGCCAAAAGTCCATTACTTACGTGAAGTTGGAAATTATATTTTGGTCCTGCTACTTTTTAAATGTGTGTTGAGAACAGATATGCTATTAAATGGATGTGTATACTTACCAATGAAGCTAAAACCTTGGCACTCGAATCATTTACCTTACTTAACTTTAAAAATAAAGGTTTTTAAAGGTTTTAAAGGTTATTTTGAAAGAAATAAAGGTTCAATTTGTCAATAAAGGTTTTTAAAGGTTTTAAAGGTTTTTATAGGTTTACCGGTAGCTCTGTATTTTTCAAAAGATTTTTGATAAATCTAAGTAGTTGCTTCAGGCGTAATTAGTTTTTTGTGAGGATGGATCGAATATTGAAAAGACTTTTTCCATTAGAATCAGGAAATAAGTAAGAGGCTGATAATTCAAAATTAGGTTTGGTCCAATCACAATTCTGCAGACACAAGAAAAATGGTATCTGCTGTGATACCAAATCAACTAACCTTTCTGGGTTTAATGATTGACAGCTTGTTTTAACCAATCACCGCACGAATTTGCCTAGCAACAAAATCTGCTGATCTAAGTGAGGGCAAATATCCTAGGCGGTACTGGCACAGCGAGCTAGCTAACGGCGCGCACTCATGTAGTCAATGCAACTTACTGAACAAAACAAATTCCTGCACACACAGACTGAGTGACAGCAAAATGGTGAACAAAAATTGTGCTTACGGGCCCGCTGCGGGCTTTGTAAATCTGATTGCTGTTACCCAGAACAGTTAGCACACTGAATTTTGTTCATCCCTTTGATTCATAAATGAATCAAAGCTTGTGGCAGGCATCGCGAACATCTAAATATCAACGCATTGGTAATGCACGATTGTGGCTTTGAGCTTGTTTGCCCCACATAGTTACCGCGTTGCTATGGTGGGCGTGGCCTATTTGGAAACCTGGAAAGGTTAATTGCTGTTGAAAGCATCTGTTCTGCATACCTGAGCGAATGTTCTCTAACCGACCAAAACTTGGTGGAGCTTGCACCACAATTATGAGCTGCGAGCTCTGAGTGTCAGCATCCGTAGCACGAAGATGGTATGGGTTCAACGCCTGTCTCGCACCTTCATTGATCTGGGAAAGATATTGGATTGATTAATTGATTAAATGAATGATTGATAGATTGATTGATGGAACTTGCTGGCAGATCTAAAGCAAAGGGGTCTGTCTATTTACATTCTCCTCGAGCTGGCTGACCTAGTTATGTGATTATTGTTAAATATGAAAGTAGGTTATGAATATGCATGTTTGATGTTGCTTTATAGTGCTTAGTTCTCAGTGATTTTTTTACACTTGCTGTATAAATGTTAGGAATATGTCCTATAATATTATTATAATTCATATGCAACTGAGAAATTAATGTTTGTTTGTTTGTTTGATGAGGTCTTAACGGCACCACGACAACGAAGGTCAAATTGTTAGAGAGGTCAGATCATTTTAGAGGTATGGGAAGAATGATGAAAATTCTTCTCATTGTTGGCAAGAGGTTAAGTATCATCATTTAAATTGAAAACATTATCTAGACCTGTCGGAAGAACAATATGCTCAACTATTCAAAGTTAGTATGAAGAATGGGCTTATAGAGGGAAGTATACACAAAAATAGGGTAGCAGGGGCAGATGATTTCAAATAACTTACATTTTCATTTGCACTACAAGCTTCGAAATATCTTTTGAGTTTTCCCAAATATTTTACAACAAAAAGCTCAAGGTTACCTCACCCAGTTTGTTTGTTTGTTTGATGAGAGTTTAACGGCACCACAACAGCAAGGGTCAAATTGTGCCTAAGAGGTTAGATAATACTGCTCTCACTCACCATGAACGTATTCCCGACCGTCACAACAGGTGTCTGGTCATTCACTGGTGTGATCACCACTGTGAACACCTGACGAGGCAAGGTATTTCCGTTGGCATCGGTTATGTTCAGTTGAAGAACGTCATTGCTTGCCTGTCGTCCAATCTCTCCATTGGCATTATACCTTACAGATAACAAAGAAAGAGATAATTGTGGATATTTTGTAAAAAGTGCAGGAAAATCAGACTTTTTATATTTGTTCAAACAAAACCTTGACTTCCCCCTCCTTTCCCCGCCTCCTCCTCCCTAGAAAATCTTGAATTTGTGCCTGGTCTGTTATACGTATCAACCAAAACTCTTGCATGGAACATTTAATGCAGATTATGGAAGATAAGATTTGGGAAGATGAGATTATGGAATAGCCGCAGACCTGTAACCTACCTTTTCTGTACGGTGCAATTTACACACAGGTAACAAAAAGATGTAAAAACGCAGCAAGTTGGAGAATAGAGATCAATATTGTTGACAGTGAAATCAGTTGTAAAAGAAAAGAGAAATGTCTGGGTTTTTTTTTTTTTTTTTGGAGGAGGGGGGATACAAATTTTCATTAGTGTGAAAAGGACTGAAAAATCAATTACCGTATATCAAGGTTGTTAATTTCTTGTTGGGTAAATTCATCCCCCAAAGTCAGATCCTCATATACCCCATTCTGCAACCTTCTCTGCAGTGTCCCGTAACTTGGATTCGTGATAAGCATAATGTCCAGATCCTCCGGTCGAGAATCATCGTCGAGAAAAGACAGACTCTCCGGAGTGATGTTTTCCTGTCCATTCTCAGCAACGTACAAGGTAAACGTCGTTCTGCTGTTCACGAGCGGGCTGGTGCTGTCCACATGAGAGATCAGAATGCTGGCGGTGAGGGATGTCCCCTGTTGGCCGTCTGAGACGGATATGACAAAATAATCCTCCAAGTTGTTTGAGCCATCGTGGATGTAGTGAAGGCTGCTTTGGATCAGTTGTTGACGGGTCATGGTGTCACCTGTAAGAGGAGGAGTAACAAACATTGCACTTATCCTTGAATATCTACCGGAGCAAATTAATGAAGACCTAAATAATTAATAATCAAATTAATGAAGAAAATAAATGCATGTTTATCTTCAGAGCACAATGCAAAGAAGTGAAGAAAATATTCAAAGGTGTTACTGAAGAAGAAAAAATTATAACCAAATTAAAAAAAACAAAAAACGTATAAGGTAATATTCAAAAATATTCGTTCACTATGAAGAAATTCAAGTTTGCAGCAGAACAGAATAATATAGAATTGACTGGTAGGAGACTAGAAGTGGCTTCTGACCTTATAATCCTTCTTTGTGTATTTCGTTGTTATATTTTATTGCAGTTTATGAATTGTTTGTTTGATGAAGGCTTAACGGCACCACAACAACTAAGGTCAAATTGTGCCTAAGAAGTCAGATAATTCTAGAGGTAGGAAGTAAAGGAAACAGGGGGAGAATGAGAGAAATTTAAGGACAAAAGGTCAGAAAGCTGTGATCGTGAGGGGAGGTACATGGTTGAAACAAAAACAAAGTAGAGAGGGGGTGGAAGAGGAGAATCAAATATGGTCGTAGAGGGAGGCATGATGAAGAAAGAAGATAATTTTATCCAGAGGATTTTTCTGGAAGAACTCAGCAACTGAGTTGTAGGGAGCGAGGGAAGCTCTGGGAAGGTTGTACAGGGGGCAAGCAAGGAGAACGTGATGGATTGTGAGGGTACAATGGCAATTGTTGCAGAGGGGTTGGGGGGAGCCAATAAGGAGGTGGGAGTGGGTGAGATGAGTGTGACCAATTCTAAGACGGGTAATATGAACGTTGTCAATACGAGAGAGGTTGTTGATGGTGGCTTTGATCGGGATTGTGGGCTGGATGACATGGAGTTTGTTATCAATTTGGGACTTCCATGAGGTTTGCCAGCAGTCCCAAACAAGGGAAGTGATAAGCGGTTTGATGTCAGAGAGGGTTTTGGGAAAAGGGGCAGGGAGGAGGGTGAGGGCAAGCTTAGCGGCTGCATCAGCCCTGTCATTACCCAGGATGCCAACATGGCTGGGTATCCAGAAGAAAAGAATACTTTTCCTGCAGAGGGTGGGAGAAAGGAGTTTGCGGAGGAGGAGGTGGCATGTGAGGTTATCCCATTTAAGGTTGAGTAAAGAAGTAAGAACAGCCTTTGAGTCGGAGAAAATAACAAAGTGGCTGAGCGGGGAGTTCTCAATAAAGTTGAGGGCAAGGAGAATGGCCTTAGCCTCGGCTGAAAAGATGGATGAGTAGTCGGAAAGTCTGCTACTGAGGGTAATGTCTTGGATAACCGCAGCAGCAGCTGTCTTGATGCCCTCCTTGGACCCATCAGTATAGATGGAGGTGTAATTTAAAAGTTGGTCTTTGACTTGGTTGTGGAGATTGATGAAGAGGTTAGGATGGGTTTGAGCTTTGTGATGAGTGGAGAGGCCCAGGTGGACAGACGGGAGGGGGGTGGCCCAAGGAGAAAAAGTGGGGCAGGAGAAGGTGCCGAGAGTGGTGGGGTTGATGCCGAGATGGAAGAGGTCTGATTTAATGCGTAAGCTGAAGGGAGGGGATAGGGTTTTAGTCCTATCAAAGAGGGTGGAGAATTTGGGGTACCTAATGAGGTTGTAAACAGGGTTCTGGGTGTTGGTGAGTTTATTGACCAATGAAAAGCTTTAAGCTTAATTGCCTAACAATAAAACTGTTTTTTTTAACATTAAAACAGCTAATCCTTACATATACATCTTCTTTCATCTTCTACTTATTGTTTCAAAGATACGTTTTCTTATGATGTCAAGAAACCAATTATCAATCAATCAACATACCCTTTTCCAACATGTCTGTCCCGCCCAGCACAATGCCACCAAACTGAGGAGCCTTGACGACGGTATACACCATTTGTGAAACGGGGGTGTCCAGATCAATCACATCTGCTATGATTGGTCGGATTTGAACTTGTCCCCCTCTCTCCACCTGGAACACCGGCGTCGGATTGCGGAAAGCTGGCTCTAAATTGTTGATCGGGATTATGGTGAAGTTGAACGAAAATGGGCCGACTGTATTTCCCTCTGGTACCACGTCAGTAACTGAAAAAAATACAAATATCAAATTCCTTTGTTATTCATCACGTGATTTAGAATGACTGTAACATCTTGGGTGCCTGCTGACCTCAAATACCCTCTATTTCTGTCAATTTCAAGACATGATCAATACTCAATAAGAAGATACATTAAACTTACCAGTGAAAGAGAACAGAAAATGTTGGGATCTGCTGCCAATATCACTACTGGGGGGTCTGTACATAATCTTTCCTGCATTAATGTCAGCTTGAGTAAATTGCTCGACAGAGAGGTACGGCCGATCTTCATGCTCAAGCCTGCCCTCACTGAAATGCAGCGGATCGGTAATGTTGTAAACGAGGGTGCTGTCATCACTGTCTGGGTCAGTAAAGGTCAAGAAATTGGCAGTCACAGTGGTCAACTCACCCTCACGGATCTTCACAGAAAAAAAGGATGCAAATTATATTCCTTTTCGTATCTTCTTCACATTAGATAACATCTTCATGCATTGTTTGTCAAAAATTTAATGCAAATTGATTCACTTATAGCTAATTCCAGAATAATACTACAAAGTCAGAAAACGTGGAAACTGGGAGTTGCCCTCCACCTTCCATATCAAATCTACAGTAACATTGTAAAGTTCATGCCTTCTGTATGTTGCCCCTGCACTGTATCTGGTATCATTGACAGTCTTAAACCCCCCTGCCCACCCCCCCCCCTTCCTTAAATCTTCAACCTCTACCACAGAAATATGCTCCTGAAAGTTACCGAAAAGCCAACCGTCTTTTGACCTCTACCACAGAAACATGCTCCCGAAAGTTACCAAAACGCCAACAGTCTTTCGACAAAGCACACACTTTAAATAATATCTACCTGCACTGAGTAAACTGGGGGTGGAGATGTTACAAGGCTTAAGAGTGTAGATATCATTGAAATTGTGAAAGCATTGGAAGTAAGTCACCTGGAAAATATTGCAAAAGAGTCTGGCAATCAATTATGCAAGTATGACATCACACAGCGAGGTCACTTTTCAGAGAGAGTTGAACACACAATTACAATGACGGGTCGCGCGCCTGCGTAATAACAAATGCTATCACGAAACGCTTAATACCACCCGGACGAGAACACAGGTACGACGTACGGACAGACATAACATCGACAACCAAGTCAATGTCCACGGCCTTTAAAAACCAGTTGTGGTGCACTGGCGATCACTTTTCAACAAAATGGTCACATTTTTGAACGGAATGAGATATCATCACGGTTTTTACATTGTCTTTTATTATAGATATGAAAATGACAGTTCATAGGAATAATCTTTTAAGATAGTACAAGAAATGAAAGCTTTTCATGCCTATCTCCTAACTACTGACAATGGCTAAAATCCTGGACAAATGTATTTAGCACTTTTTTTTTTTTTCACCCCTCCCACCCTGTTGCAATGTTGAAAGTGAATACTGAAAGTTGAAATGAGGTACAAACAGGAATAAAAGCGAAGACTTTTGGACAGGATTGTAGCTGTGATAAAAATATGAACAGAGTAACTTGTCAGCTGTTGACCTTTGACCTACCTGGATGCCGAGAGGTACAGGAACACCTTGGAGGATGCGAGGGGGTTCATCATTACTTGGGAGGACCTCAATGTTGAACATCTGATCTTCAAGGATGTTGGGAGGGTCCCCTGAATCTGAGACCTATCACAAGGAAGGGAAAATATGCAGATTTTCATGAATAAATTAGTCTTGCAGTGAATGGAGAGAGCTGTTTTTAAAATTATTTTACAACATTTGGAATTTGAAGGCCTTGTTATAATAAATCATGCAAATTTTATATATAAATTTTGTGAAATCACAAAGAGAAAACCTATGAAACTTACAGTGAATGGAAAGAGCTGTTTTTCAATATCATTTTTACAACATTTGGAATTTGAAGGCCTTGTTATAATAAATTATGCAAATTTTATATATAAATTTTGTAAAATCACAAAGATAAAACCTATGAATCTGGAATGGAAAGAGCTGTTTTTTGAATATTATTTTCACAACATTTGGAATTCGAAGGCCTTGTTATAATAAATTATGCAAATTTTATATATAAATTTTGTGAGAACACAAAGAGAAAACCTATGAATTTTCTTATCTTAACTTATTGTTTTTCAAGACTTCACTATCATTCTTTGAATGGGAGCCATTTAATATGACCCAGCTGTTTTGGCGAAAAGTTGGGTGATTTTCAGTGACTGAAATTTAGGACAGATAATCGTAATTTAAAAATGGTTTTTACGCTAAAAATCTCAGAAAAAATATGATAGAATACATAAAGACTTTTGAGGAATCTGAGGCTATGACACACCGACGACGAGTGAACACACAATTACAATGATGGAGTCGTCGCCTGCGTATTCGGTTATGATAGTAACAATGCTATCACGAAACGCTTAACACGACCCGGACAAGAACACAGGTACGACGTACGGACAGACATAAGATCGACAACCAAGTCAATGTTCACGGCCTTTGATAACCAGTTGTGGTGCACTGGCGTGTCTACCCAACCCAGGCTTGAACCCAGGGCCTCGTGGTCTGTAGACAGGTATAATAACCGCTACACCACAGTTAGTAGACAAGGCTACGACATGACAAATAGTCTGATTTCAGTTCTTTCTACACAAATGATGCCAAACTTTAAACTTTAATATCTCCTTCAGCATTTAGTTTCTTTTAAAGTCCTCTTTCATATGGCCACTGAACTAATACTTTTAAGCTCTTTCTGGTGAGTAGAAATCTCCTCTCCATACATAAAAGTGTGATAGAGAGGTGCTGTGGCTCAGTGGTTAAGGAGTCATGCTCGTATTCGAGAGGTACCGAGTTCGATTCCCGTCATGGGCGCTGCATTGTGTCCTTGAGCAAGACACTTTACTCTACTTGCTGCAGTCCACTCAGCTGTAAAATGAGTACAAGCACTGCTGCGGTGTTAATCTGCAATGGACTGGCATCCCGTCCAGGGGAAGTCATGTACTCTCATTTGCTGGGGCCATGGAAACCAGGGATAAGCACCGGCCCAATAAGCCTAATGGCTCGAATGGATGTAGTTTAGCTTTTTTATACATAAAAGTAATTTCTTTCAGATTATGAGTTCTTGACGAAACGATAAAAGATAGACTTACCTCAAACATGAAATAATCTGTCGGTCTCTCCAAGCCATTATTTCTGTAGAATATCCGCCCCTCATCTACGTCCCTCTGAACAAATTGGACCAGTCGTTTTTGCATGAAGCCATTGCCCATGTCAATCCAGCCCTCTGGTGCCCCCTCTGGTAATATTGGCACAATCATCAGCACCTCACCTACAAAGATAAACAAAATAGAGCATCACTAATACAGAAGCTCAACAAATGGGCCATAACCAACTGTTAAAGGAATACTCTCGAGGAATATTAACAACTGTCAGAAGGACAGTATGCTCGACTATTAGAAGCTAGAGAATGGGCTTATTGAGGGAAATATATACAGAAATAGGTAGCAGGGGCAGATAATTTCAAATTACTTGAGATTTAAAAGGTGCACTTACACAACAAAACGCTCAAGGTTACCATCACCCAATAACTCAAAAAACATGCAAAAGTTAGCAGTCTTTATAAGTATAACCTCTTTTAGTTCTATCAATTGACTAACAAAGAAAGGAGAGGCCATGACTTGCCAATGTCAATGAAAGATTGCCATTCAATCCCCCTTTCCAGTCTGTACCCTCCCCCCATCCCCTACACATTCCCAGAAGTACAGCCTGTATTGAAATACAACTTCCAATTTAAGAAAATATGTGTGTCAAGCAAAGTCAAGCAGCATGAAAAATGTACAATAACATTAAAGCAAAATTATGCGAAATAATATTGCTTAACATATGACAAACTAGACATTGGAAATTATACAAATTCCCCCACCACTGATAATGCATAATCCAGACTGTCCCACATTCCATCCAAACCAGTCTCATATGTCATCCCATGTCTATACTCCATGTAATCACACCAGAAAAACCAGATACTGTATGTTATTCCACCACTTGCGTGACCCACATGCCAGCACATCTGAAATCCAGATGACAACCCAACACATGCCATTCTGCCCTGTCCCACATGTCGACCCACCCTGTCTAACATACCAACACATCCTGACCAACATCCCACCGCACCCTGCCCTACATACAATTCCACCCTGTCCCACATGACCTCATTGCACCCTGCCCTACATACAATTCCACCCTGTCCCACATGACCTCATCCTAATTCCTTCAGCTACTTTATCATCATGTTATCTTCTACCCCACATACTGCTTCTTGTTTATATTTCCCAAACCCCTATTTTAACATTCTTTAGAAGTGAGAAAACATTTATTTCCTTCTTTATTCATGGCAAGACAAACATTTTGATTGCTATTCATGTCAGGATTATCAATATCATAACAAAACTAGAAATGTGAAGTTAGTAAGTCATAAGCCATATATTTTTGATCTCAGGTCAAACATATTGCAGCAAATGCACACTATACCTCACCATTAAGTGTAAACAATGCTCTTCACATATACTGTATGATCATTTGTGTAAGCAAAATCATTATACCCACATTAATTCAAGAGATACCACATATACAAATATTTTCATTGCAAATAGGCTAATTATTATGCACACACAATCCCCCAACCATGCTTAACTGAAAAATATCAATGCCCTCTACCACTGAAACAAATAGCAAGTTATTATCTCAGGTTAAATATTTTGTATGCAGGTATATTGTTATGCAAATAACCTACTTAATATGCACACTACACCTCACCATTGAGTGTAGACAATGCCTTCAACATATGATGTGTAAAACAAAATCCCCAATTCCACTTTAATTTAAGAGATATCATAGATACAAATATTTTTATTGTTATGCAAATAAGCTAATTAGTATGCACACACAGCCTCTAACCCCCTCCCCTTCATCATGTTTATTTGAACAGTATCCATGTCCTCTACCCCTGTGCCAAGTTATATGAATGTACACCATTCATAAGTTAAGTTATGAAAACTTTTAACCAAAACTTTACCAGATGCCAACACTGATGCTGGGGGTAGTAGAATAGCTCTATTATTCTTCAAATAATCGAGCTAAAAATAATCGTAACAAAACAAAAATAATCGTAACAAAACAAAAATAATCGTAACAAAACTAAAAATCATCGTAACAAAACAAAAATAATCGTAATGGAAAATACAAAAGGTATTTACCGCTCTGAGGGTTGTTGCTTGGTGGAGTAAGAGTGAACATCAATTCACTGTCAGAACTATCAATGTCTCTGGCTTTCAGCATTGTGCTAGTTATTTGTACAACATCGCCCTTTACTACACTGGCTTGTATGTTATTCACTAGGATCGGTCCGTTGTTATCCTGTAGGGACAGAAAAATATGAAATACTGCATCAACCTTTTATTCTTACATTTATTAAATGAGCTCTCGGTCAAAAAGTAAAAGTCTTGATAACCAAACCGTTGAAAATTACTTAAGTATTCATTAGAAATAGCTATTGTTGATTTGAACATTCAGATCAAACATACCAATACTATAACATGCACAAAAAGTGTTCTTGGATATTATCGAGACTCCACAATATTACGCCCTCACATATCAGCTGAGTGCTCATTTAAAATGATTTGGAAGGAAGGTGTGTTTTTTTTCTTTTGTCTAATTTGGTCAAACTTTCATTGACAGTATCTTCTTTATTATGATGAAAATCTGTTGCAATAGATTTTCAGTCCAAAATCTTAGCCTACAAGGTTCACAAAAACATCACTTAAAATCACTTATCAATAAACAAACTTAACTTTCTTTGTTAAATACCATCCTGTTTGTAAATTATTACTTCAAGCCAGATACTTTGACCACAGGGGAATACTTTTGTCCTTAAGTTGACTGTGAAAGTCAGTGCAGCTGCAGTGAAATTTGTTTACTATCAATGTCAGATTATGACCATGGAAAGTGAGGTGAAGTGTGTGGATTGTAGAAATAAGAAATCTCTGGTGTAATTGCTTATTGCTTGTGCTGGATTGTGGTTTCTGTTGTAAGCAATACATAAATATAGACCCAACAGATTTGAGATTTTTTCAAGGCTTAACCCTTACTCTCCCAGCGTCACGGTGACCGTGACAGTTACGATCCATTTTCCAAAAATGTTTTTGAGTACCTTCCCAAATTCCTATAGAGCTGCAAATAACTTCATTCAAACCAGATTGAATAGATCTTTCATAATATGGTTATTTTGTTAGGGGGTAAGATTGAAATTTTTTGAGTAAAATCGTTACAAAAAAGTGCATTTTTTTAAAAAAACGGCCTTTTTTTTTTTTTTTTGGTTGAAAGACGAATGTCATACGTGAATATTTTTTTATTTTTTTTCAGGTAAAGTATAAAGATAGTTTGAATTGTTGGTTGCTACACGATTTTTACTTGTACTTGGTCAATGTTTGTGTTTTGTTGGAGAAAATATGCAAAATTTGTAATTTTGGACCTTTTTTGAAGAAAAAAAATATAAAAAAAGGCCCAAATATTGTATTGGAATTTTTAAAATCTTTACGGGTAGAGGAGAAATAGATCTTTCAGACAAACTATTACAATAACAGATGCACCCCCTCTACGTGCCTAAAAGGTCTCTGATGATGACGTCAATTTGCGTCTTTTTTTTTTTTTTCGCACATTCAACATCACAAAATTACAAGTTACAACTGTGTTTTCTTCAGAATAATGATGACTCAAAGGGGTCGGAAGGTACTTCTGATGAAAAAGATGTACCAGAACTCGACCAGATTAAGGAAGAGGAGAATATAGAGCCTGCTGAGATGGATAGCGATCTGTTCCAAATTACGGAGTTGGTGAGTGTTTTCTTCCAAAAATAGCGAAAGTACTACATTGTAAATGTGTAGTAATAAAATAAGGCTTATAGAATTCTAATGATAAATTAGCGTGGATTTTTTGCTTGTTACAATAAACAAGTAAAAGGGACACTAAAATCACATAGAAAAAAAAGGATTTAGGTCCTTTCTATAATAGCCCGGATGAAACAAATGAAAGCTGAACCCCAATAATAACATTTCTAAATGGACTGAAATTTACCCCGCTAAGCGTAGCGGGGATATTTACGAGAGTTATACTTACCTTCCATGCTACTTGTCAATATTACCTCCATGAAGGATATTTTTCTTGACCATAGGTGGCCTTTTGGTAGACAACCTTACGTTTGGGGTAGCTATTACCAACAACGGCACGTATGGTTCCTTCCATACTTTAACACCTTACAGCTGCTTCCTTGCGGTTTTACGGCCTGTTACTTAACTGCCCGTACAGACATACGGTATTCGTTTTCTCCGCGCCCGTGGCCGTAGGCTCCGCGGTTTCAAGGTTGTTACTATACGTGAGTAATGCGTTAACACTTTCTCCAGTCAACTTCTTAGACAAGTTTCGCTGTTGATAGGCGTGGCCTGGAGCTACGCGGTCCCGCAACTGCTACGGTTTTCACCGTCAGATATCACCGTCGGTGCCGACGGGGCTTGATCAAGGTCGGGGCACTTTTCTTGTGACCCCTTCTGTCGGAAACTTGACGGTACTTGACCCTTTTTTCGCCCTCGGCGCAGGACGAACTTTGGCTGCTCGAGACCTTGCAGGCTTCACGTGACGCCTCGGGTCAGGGACGATTTTTGTCATAGTTCCGTCATGAGCTCTGGGATACCTTGCAGCTATCCACCAGGGTTTTTCCGTGGGGTCTACGGTCTTTGACTCGCGACCACTGGTGAGCTCTGGGAGATCTCTTCGTAGTGTGTCATGTGACATTTTCCTCCGATAGATCATCCAGTGGCTTTCTGTTAAAGTAGTCTGAACTGTTCATAGAACGGCGCGTATGCACTCGGGTTCGGGGCATAACCTCTTTTCACGGGATCTCTCGTGCGGCGTTCGAGAAACCGCTTTTTGCGGTTTTTCTCTTGTTTTTGGTCTGACTCACTTTTCGACGTTCGTGTTCCCCGCTAACTTTAGCTCTTACGCGGTTATGCGCTAACGAATTTTTCCCTTGTCCGGGATTTCTTCAATTCGTTTTCGTTGGTACACGCCGTTCCCAATCGTAGTTTCCTCGCCGGTTCTGTCTCGTGGACGAATCCGTGTGGCTTGTGGCGTTTTTGTGGACACTTTGCTGTAATTGTGTCCAAACGCTCTTCCGGTTGGCTTGTTTTTCTGGGCTTTACGCTCAGGTTCTTTCGAGGTTTGCCTCCGTTACTGTCAACGAATGGTGCCTTGTTCGGTTTGACTGTACCTCGCCGGTTTCCTATGTTTTAGTTCCTCCCACTCTTGAGGTCTTTCATCCTTCCGAGGTGAAGGAATTTCGTCCTTTAAACGGGATTCGGTTCGTGTGAGTTTTCGTACCAGCCAAAAAAAAAAAAAAAAAAAAATGCGGCGATCTGAACTCCCTTCCTTCCTATCCTCGGTTGCAATCTGATTGCATATTATAGCATGGAAGGTAAGGTATAACTTGAAGTAAATTGACCCGCTAAGCGTGGCGGGGATATTTACGAGAGTTATACTTACCTTCCATGCATCCCGCCCGCCTCCCCTCGTTCAGGCCTCGGTGGAATGTTGAGTGAGGTGGTACAGAGGTATTATGGAGGTCAGGGCTTGGCTGGTTACTGCGTTTTTTAGGTTCGGTTAGAAGTGCGTTAGAATCAGGTCGTGTGACCAGATTGCATATTATAGCATGGAAGGTAAGGTATAACTTGAAGTAAATATATGTATTTCCCAATGGCAAAATTGTAAATTTAGGCCTACTGAAATATGTGTATTCCCAATATCACAAAATCCAAGTTCCATTATTTCAGGGGCCAAAATCACAATTTTATGGGAAAAAGTGGAGTAGGGGTTCCATGTTAGGGCAAAATACACATGTTGGGGGTGCCCCAGGCCCATTTAGAAGAAAATGCTTGTATATAAACCTAGTACCGGTACATTATTTTTATGCCCCATTTTTTAGGACCATGATCGTTTTCTCCTCCCCTGGCTATGCCACTGTTGTGGTTGATGACTAGATCGATAAAACAAACATTTTGGACCCCTGTATGTACCCCGGCTTCCCCGGCTGTAAAAGTCTGTCCCACGGTTACCACAAAATTGTGGGGCAGGTTAGAAACCACAATAACATGTTATGCGATAACATGTTATGCGTATGCTTGAAGAGGACGAGCCGCCCGCTACTAGAAACCACAATAACATCTTATGCGATAACATGTTATGCGTATGCTTGAAGAGGACGAGCCGCCCGCTACTCCCCAACCCAAGCGGAAGAGGGACAGACAGTTGAAGATGAGCCCAGGCCCCTCTTCCAGGCCTTCCGCTGCAGTCTCGCCACCATCACCACTCAAAGAAAATTCAATTGCAGCGGAAAAAGCTGCCTTCAAAACCAGGGAGGAAGAGCGAACGCTCGGCTGCAGGAGATACAACGGTCGGGTCATCCCTGCAGCCGATAAAGACTATCATCTGTGGGAAGTACTGGTGGAGAGTGACCGGGATCGACACGAGGTCTTCGGTAACTGGTTATGGGAAGACCAAACTAAAGTAAGTTGAATGAATATAGTTGCAATTTTTTTAATTTATTTTCTATTCTATTTGCAGCAACAAGGTATAGCAGAAGACTTTACAAATTTGGACCTTTTCGGCAAACATTTCTTATGAATTCCATGTGGAATGAACAGAAGTAAGTGTCCAATAGATAATCAGCATAGTCTATCAACATAAAAGTAGCTGTGAAATTGTAATGGCTGAAATTGGGTCAGAAATAAACAAAAACACTTTCTAATAAATGAGGTAAATGACCTAATTTGCATATCATTTGCATAATTTCTTATTTCATTTTTTGCAAATGATGATGTAAACATCTTGTTTTTCTGCATTCTATTAGTTTTGGACATCATAGAAGGGGAAAATGCATTTTTTTGGAAAATTTAGTGCCATTAGATAGATTATTCACAGAATCGGGGGATAATTTTTAGGTCAAAATGTACCCAATTTTTCATATTTGCGTCATTTTTTCTTCTTCTGATTCCTAAAAATCCATGAATAGTATCAATTGAAAGGTCTTTCCAAGGACAATTCAGAAATTCTATCCATATTTTTTTGCTATTTAGCCACAAGGCACAAGCGTGTCATAAAGATAGAATGTTTGGAGACCTAATATGCTAATTCAATGACCTAATTTGCATATTTGAGTTCGGAAATATGCACATTTTTGGAAAGTTCAATATGTTAGCTTTCATAAAAGTCGAACTTGTTTTGGTACAAATGGAACAGAAAGTGCTGAAAAATCCTCTTTCCAAAAATTTCAGAAATAGTTTATTCTGTTTTTGGAACCTTGGGAGAGTTAGGGTTAAGACAGAAAATGTATTGCGAGGTTTAGGCTTAATGATTAAAAATGACAATTTAAATGAAAATATGGACTCACCCTTGGAAGAATGCGTATGTTGAATAAAACATTCAATACACTATAGCCATCTGAGACTTGGAATATAACTGCATCATACTGTGTTTCACTCCCATCATGTATGTAATGCACTTGTCCACGCCCAAGATCATCCAGATTAAATGACCTCACACGCTCCCTACCCGGAAAGTGCAAGAGCTTCCCGTGTTTCGGAGGGACAATGACTGAGATTTCAACCATATCTGGATTGTCCTCATCGAGTATTTGAAGATTCAGCGCTGAATTAATTTGACCAGCATTTCCCTCCTCAACGACAAGTGGATCGTTCCGTGTAACAAATGGGGGGAAAGGTGATACGATGATGATACCGACATCTTCTGGTACAGACTCTAGTTGTCGATCGCTGACTTTAAACGTAACAAATCCACTGAGATCGTTGTTGCTGCTATGAACATATCGAACGCTTCCCAACATCAACTCCTTGTAGGTGAATGAATCTCTGGACCTCAAGACGATGTCCACTCCCTTTTGAATTTTTAGCAGTCTGCCATTGGTTGGTGGGCTAACTACAATGAATATCAGGTCCATGTTTGAAGTGTCTGCATCATACGCAGTGAAGAATGATGGACTCAGCACTCTGCTGCCCCCTATATCGGTTGTGATGGAACCATTTACAACAAGGGTCGGTGGAATGAAATTTTCTGTAATAAAGATGAAAAGACATACATTAAAGGAAATAATCATTTCATGAGGAGTGATTTTATCTAATAAAAGAGTGAGGTCATAACATAACATAACAAGATTACGGGCTAAGAAGGGTTAGTCACCCCATAAAAAGCCCAAACTAACACCACCACCATCACACACAAAAAAAAAAATCAAAGACGCCCAGAATTAGTAAAAAAAATTATCAATGTTGACCTTGAAATTGTGAACAGAATTGGGGCTAACTACCCACTCAGGCAAACCATTCCACTCATTTACAACTCCTTTGCGAAAAGATAAAACGGCAAATATATATATGTGCGAGAACTCTTTGGTCAACTTCAAACTGTTACCACGTGTGACATGAGGATTAGCTGAAACATGAAAGAAATAGCAGGAAGTCAAAGCATCACTACCAGATAAGAACTTAAAAACCTGAATTATATCACCACATAATCTTTTCAACTCAAGCGTGGTCAAACCAAGAATTCACAACATAGATTCATAAGAGAGATTCCTTACTTCGGGAATAAGTCTAGTGGCTCTTCGTTGAACCTGCTCCAAAATGAACTTAATCCTTCTCCTAAAAGGGACTCCAAACCTGAATAGCATACTCAAGGTGAGGCCTGACTAAATGCTTATACAAATTAAGAACAACCTCTCTACCAAGAAAACAAAAATTTATAATTCTATTTGCCCTTGCAGCTGCTAAAGCACACTGTTTAGAAAGCTTCAGATTGCTAGTAATAAAAACACCTAGATCCCTTTCTTGAACAACACAACCAAGATTTGAACCATTCATGCAGTAATCAAAGGGAAATGTTCTGACCAAAATGAATAACTTTGCATTTATTAACATGACTTAAAAGCATTAACATTTTTGATAATAATACCATCAAAACTTATGTTGTATGAAGCCTTTGGATCAGTAATCTGACCTTTCGCGTTACTCAATTCCCCTAAACGAGATATTCCACTTAATAGTTGATTTAAGCATTCCTTTCTAAAACATCATGTTGCAACTATATTTGAGTTGTAATGCCATTTACTATAAAAAAAAAAAAAAAGACCTTTTCCAAAACGCATAATAAATATGATAGACTTGCCTTCACACATGCCAACTTCAGAGTTCGGAAAATAGTCACGGCCACAATCGGTTAGACAGATGCCTTCAAACAGAAAAGTACCCTGGTTACAAACTTGACATTCGCTGGGTGTTAAACACTGATTGCAGTTTACCGGGCAACCTGAAAAGGATAAAGAAATCATTAACAAAATGTTTTCGTAAAGGACTACTTTGACATAACTCTGAATTTTTTTACAAAATCGATGTACTTTACTGGTTGATAAATTAACATTGTTTCATAAAGAAAAAAAATTCTTTTTTTTTAAATTACTTCAGTTTCATCAACCTACTCTGTCTGGACTTATGGTTGTAAGCACAAAATCTCAGAAAATGTATGATTTTAGTAGTTTGAAAAGAAATGAAACAGAATTTTCAAATTTGAATATCTCCTTAATGGAATAAGATTTGTGTTTGCTAGAAGGGGTTAATAGCACAACAACAACAAGGGTCAAATTGTGCCAGAGAGGTTAGATCATTCTAGAGGTAGGAAGGAAAGAAAACGGGGAGATTGAGAAGAAATACAAGAACTAAAATTAAGAAAGCTGGGATTGAGAGAGGAAGTGTATGGGTGAAAAAAAGAAAGACAAGTAGAGAGAGAAAGGGAGGGGGGGGAGGGGGGGGAGAGGAGGACTAAATATGGTTGTTGATAAAGGAAGGAGATAATCTTATCCGCAGGGTTTTTCTGAAAGAACTCGGCACTTAAGTTGTGGGGAGCGAGGGAAGCTCTGGAAAGGTTGTACAGGGGGCAAGCAAGGAGAGCGTGATGGACCATGAGGGTGCAATAGCAATCGTTGCACAGGGGTTGGGCGGGGAGCCAATAAGGTGGGAGTGAGTGAGGTGGGTGTGACCTTTTCTAAGATGGGTAATATGAACGTTGTCGACATGAGAGAGGTTGTGGATGGTGGGTTTGATCAGAATGGTGGGCTGGATGACGTGGAGTTTGTTATCAATTTGGGAGCCTCATGAGGTTTGCCAGCGGTCATGAACAATGGAAGCAATAAGTGGTTTGATGTCAGAAAGACATTTGCATGCTTTCTGCAAAATCAATTTCTTTTATAGTCCTCTTGCATATCAAATGGACTTGTTCCATCCTGTATATTTAATACCTCTTAAACGAGATCAAACTTTTGAATACGTTTTTATCCATTTTGTTCCTTTTTGTCCTCTTTCCTACAAGATGAATATTCATGAACATTCAACCTTTCATTAAATGTAGTGAAAACATTATATGTCTTACGGATGCAAGTTCCTGTCTCCTGATTGGTGTAAAATCCTGGTCCGCACTCGTGAACACAAAATTGGTCAAACAGAAAGAATGGATACTGGCATGAGGTACAGCTGAGATAAACAGAGCACGTTGCACAGTGACCTCCACATTCTGTAAATAAAGAAAAAAAAAAAAGAAAATTAAGTTTGTTTAAATTAAGAATTGAATTTGTTTGTTTGTTGATGTTAAACGGCACTGCAACAGTCAGAGTCAAATGTGCCAAAAGGGTGTTTAAAATATATGGTGCAAGAGTTAGGATAGAGAAAGTTGAGAGAAGGTTGAAAATTAAGAATCATTTACATATTCAAAATTACAAAATAAAACAATTAATTTTGTAAAGTATTAACTTTTGTAAAATTGACTCTACACAGGTTTAAATTTTTACAAATTAATTCAAACCTACACAGAATGAAGAATTTGGCTGAGACAATCTGGATTTTAGCATAGCAAAATTGGCACCCAAAAGTACTTGAAGTTAGAGGGCAAGTGATTACGCTATAATCCTATATCCTACCATATACAAACTTTCTTGTTAATGTTGTACTGTTGTATGTTTATTCCAGCCTGGGATGAGTTTGAACTGTTTAACTGGCTTGTTTTTTTGCATAGTGCCAAGAGAACCTTTTGACGGATACCGGCACACATTATTATTATTATTATCATTATTATTTTATCTGTGGTATGTTTTTAAAAAACAATGAATAATTTCACTTACCTCTACAAACTCCGTCTTGTCGATAGTATCCAATGCCACAAGAGGCCACACAAGCGCCCTCTCTGAGGAACAGACCGTCCATACACTGAAGGCATTCATTTGGCGATGGTCCATAGCAGGAGTTACAGCTCCAATCGCATTCTGCACAACAAAAACGTGAAATAAAAGAGGTTTAAAAAAAGGACGAAGATTTAATCTAGCATGCGTCTAAAAAATGTCGGCATATTCTTTTGCAGTTTACCAGGAATTTTCATTAAACTAGGATTGTATATTTCATTTATACATCCCACACTTTTCATAAATTAAAATTTGACTGAACAAAATCAGACATAACTGAAAACTAAAAGCAAATATTCAAAATTGAAAAAAAATGACCTGCTCAGATTTTAAAACTCTTTTGATCAATTTAGAAATTGCACCATGTCCATATAACTGTAAAATGTACGTTCATCCTACTTGCTAAAAATGTATATTTCAAGAAATTAACATAGGTTGATAGCTCATATGTATAAGACTAATATAGATCTACAGATTACATACATGGTTCATGTCATGCTTATTTTGCACTGCAAAGCAAATCATTCCTAGTGTATGGGTGTCTTACAAAGTCAGATCAACTTATGAATATGCACAAAAAAATTAAACCAATTTTAATGGATTGAAAAACATAAAAATGAAAATAAAAAAACTTGAAAAAAATTACAGAATCATCATCTTTGAACTGACAGCAAGTTATTTATAAAAGCTATAAATAAATGGATTCTGATTGGACAAAACAACACATTCTCTTAATTTAATCCACAATTTGATCATGTAGATAAATAACAACAACACAGCATGATCAGAAGAAAGAAAGAAGTTGAGCCAATAAACCAACAGTCTGTAGCAATGTAGCATTCAGAGACAGTCACAAGGAGAAAACCTATGAATGCTATAAATGTTAGCTTATTGTTTTGAATCCTTCACCAAAAGGGAGTTTGAATGTGACCAAGAAGTTATAATCTCCATCATAGTTTCAACCAAAGTTTAGCTGAAAAATACAGTATGACGATTTTCAGCAACTAAAATTTAGGACAGAAATTTAAAGGAATATTCCCATGGTTTTTGTAAAAGTTTATTAGAAAGAGCATATTTTTAGAGCCAATTTGGTACAAAAATCAGGTTGGTATCATATTCCATTCAGGAGATATGGATTTTAAAGATTTCCCAATTGCATTTTAAAGTTTTTGTACAGTATGATGAATTTGTGTTTGATGATGTCATAGAGACAATTTTATAATTGGTTGTTTCTGTATGATTAGAAACAAGTTATTAAAGTAGGGTATATTTGGCAATATGTAAATACCTAACTTTCATCAATTTATTTTTCTAGCAGGTTTTACTAATAAAAAAGGATGATAGATTTTATTGAAATACATCAACTTTGTGGGAGAATGTGTTGCTGTGATGTCATACTAAGCCTTTTCCTATTCGTTTGTTGGCATTTTTTGTGAACCTTAATAGTTTAATATCTCCTGGTAGGAATAACATATCAACATGATTTTTGTACTAAATTGTTTCTAAACTTTTTCTCTTTCTTATGAAAAGTTATGAAAACACATGAAAATATTCCTATAAAGAAATATATTCAAGAGTTTGAGCCATTTTTCCCTTACATACATAAAAACATACGTAAAAACTTTTACATACATAATAATTCTTCAAACATCAATTAACCACTACAGGTGCTTTTGCCGTAATTTTCAACATTCAGCTCATTTTGGTGAGTATCAAATCTCTACCTGTCCATATACCTTTAATGCAACAATAACCAAATCTGCAAGATATTACTGGCCATATCTGATAACACAATATATTCTATCTAGAAATAGAAATGATCATTATAAAACGACCATACCTCTGCACATTCTGGTCACAGGGTCCAAATAGTATTGGTCAGCACAGGCTGGGTGCATTCACCAAACTGAAGCACGGCAGAAGGATCTCGACAAACAAGACAGTCAGAAGGACTGAGACATTGAACGCAATTAGAAGAACAGCCTGTTAGGATGGAAAGAAAAAAAAATACTTAAAGGTGCTGGCACCCGAAAGTGAGGGCGTATTTTTCTTGAGTCTCATGAAAATTATAATGTACTTTTTATGCACATAAGGTACTGAAAACCTAAGATATGATACTTCCATGTTGTGTACATCTCCTTTATTCCCCAACCGCCGTTTTTGGCCATTTTCGGCGGTTCAGTCAAACAAACAATTGACCAACATTGACCTTTAATGTCACTCATGCACAGTAAATATAAATATTGAGTGGATCAATTGTTTACAAAACCAATTAATCTCTGAACAATTTGGCCATTTTCGACGGGTTCAGTAAAACAAACAATTGACCAACATTGACCTTTAAAGTCACTCATGCACAGCAAATATAAATATTGAGTGGATAAATTGTTAACAGAACCAATTAATCTCTGAACAATAAGTGCAGCTGGTATAAAATTTGTGTTCTCATGGCAAGGAGGAAAGTGAGGATATCTGCATGATTTTTAAGCAGATGTACACGATATGTCAAATTAATCATAATTATTTCTTATGAATACTCAAGTAATTTTTTAATAACACAAGTATCAAAAATGCTTATTATGTATGTGTTACACTTTAAGGTATTTAATACTGCACGCGTTGCTCTTAAAACATTCCTTACAGCATCTGCTGCTGATTTGTTGGATAACAAATGGAAAATTCCCCCAGAAGTTGATTGGTTGAGGTACTAAAGAAATTGGTTTGAAAATAAATCTTTATTTGATACGACAATATGATGGTAAATATGAACTTGCACTTACTTTTGCATATCCCGCCGTCGTTGTAGTAGCCTTCATAACAAGACTGTAAGCATTGACCATCATGTGTAAGGACATATCCACCATGGCATGAAGTACAGGCATACACACCGTACTCATCGCAACTACGACAACTGTAGTGACACTCTAAATGGACCAAAAAAATGAGGTGATTTAAAAGTTTGATTTTGATCAAATAGCACAATAATCATTCGGTTCAAACTCCCATTCGGGTGAATAGTTTTGGTCTCCCGATCAGGAAATACTTTAAGGAAGTATCTCGAAATGCATCTATCCAATTTCAAATTTTGTATAGAATTAATAACAAATCAGACAAATTTTGAATGCAGGGAACTCAACCACTGCAAAGGGTTCAAATTTTCTTCACGATATAAATTATGGCAAACAAATGATCTTTTCACCGTGCACTTTTAAAATTTACCGTAAAATTTTAAAAAAAATTGAAGGAAAGTGGTGATTTCTTATTATGTGTTACCGTAAGGCAGTCACACTTTAACGTGATTTTCTGAAGATTTTTTTGAAGTTTTTTCAGAAATTATTTTGACTTACATTGTGATAAATATCATAAGAATCAAAGCACACTTTTGTATCATCACTTTTATTATAATAAAACTGAGTGTAAAAATATACTACACACATAAAGCGACTACACCAAAGACTTTGACGAAGCTTTGTTATTGAATAGACATCACCTTTTATTGTCTCCCGAATAAAACTGGACAGATAACAGTTAGATCAACATTCCTTCTACAAATAAAGGCTCCCCCTCCACCAAGCAAATGAGAGTACTCTTCCCCCCTTGATGGGACATGACAGGCCCACTTCCCAGTGTTCTGGTACTCATTACACAGCTTAGTTAACTAGAGCAATTAGGCTCTCAAAGTTAATTGATTGAAAGCTTTTTCAACCAATCACTGCATGAATTTGCTTAGCAACAAAATCTGTGTAACCAGGTGGGGCAAAAATCCTACGCGGGGCTTTGTACAGTACATCTAGCTAACGGTGCTCATGCAGTCAATTTAATATACTACACAAAATACATTTCTGCAAACACAGACTGAGTGACGACAAAATGGTGAATAAAAATTGCACCTACGAGCCCATTACAGGATTTGTAAATCCGATTCCCGTTACCCAGAATGGTGAGCAAACAGAATTTTGTTTATTCTTTTGTTAAAATCTCTAAAGATCCGGCAAAGTGCCATAATTAGAACAAAACTTGCGGCAGGCCACATGATCATCTAAATGTTAGTGCGCTGGTCATGCATGATTGAGGATTAGAGGTTTGTTTTCCCCACCTAGTTACTGTGTTGCTACGGTGGGTGTGGCCTATTCCGTACTTAAAGAGGTTAATTGGAAATGAAATGTCTTTCTCAAGAACAACATGGCACCCAAATCAAATCCCATATCTTTGGATTAGGAGTCAGACACTATATCACTGTGCTGTCATGTTTCCCTAACAATAACAGCCGGGTACAAAACTCCACTGAGATAATTCCAGAGATTTTTCATTTGAAAGTATTTTGTAACTGTGTTGACTTAAGATGACAAAACTTGTGTCATAGGTTCTGCTAGTAAATTTAAAAGCAAATTTAAAACAAAAGATTATCATCATCAAAATTATAGTGGATCTACAACTAAATCTTTTTCAAAACATCTTATTCTGTTCTATGGGTTCCCTTAAATTTATTATAAAAATAACAACACATTACCTTTACAAAGTAGTGTGAAGTCTTGATAGAAACCTACTCCACATTCTGATACACAGGAATCTCCAAGGGGAAAGTTTCCCCCTTCACTGCACTGAGTACATGCACTGCCCCCACCTGACAGGGTGGCAAAACAGGTGCTACAGGATGAGGCACAGGCTGGAAGATAACACAACAAATAAATATTTATAAATATTCATGATATGAAAATAGTGATATTGTGGTAACAACAAATAAATCTTTATGAATATTCATGACATGAAAGTAGTGATATTGTTGTAAAAATAAATAAATCTTTATGAATATGCATGACATGAATATAGTGATATTGTGGTAACACCAAATAAATCTTTATGAATATTTATGACATGAAAGTAGTGATATTGTGGTAACACCAAATAAATCTTTATGAATATTCATGACATGAAAGTAGTGATATTGTGGTAACAATTACAAATACATCTTTATGAATATTCATGATATGAAAGTAGTGATATTACATAATACATACAATAGGCTTTATACTGTGCCATTCCACTAAGACCACTATTGCCAATATTGTGGTAATAACAAATAAATCTTTATGAATATTCATAAATCTTTATGAATATTCAGAAATCTTTATGAATATTCAGTTATCAAAATTATTAATATTGAGGCTACAAGAGCCTTTAACCATCCCATTACACCTACATCCATCCAACCCCTATCCTCCCAACCCAATTACCCTTTTCATTCATCTGACCCCACCCCACCCCATCAGCTGACTATCCTCCACCCACCCGCCCTTTTCAAAATACCTTCTAATGGAAATGGGGTGAGTTCTTTGAGTTGTGATTGGTAGGTATTTAAAGGCATGTAAACGATGGTGGGTTAATTCTATCTACTTAAATGAATGAAAGAAAAGGGTATTTACCTTGACACTGCCCCAGGGGTTGGGGAACTGTGAACCTTGACAACCAGGTATGCATCTCCCTGAGTCCAGGATGTCAGAGCCATGACAGCTGGTACACTGGTCTTCGTTGGGTCCACGACAGTTTGAACAGCTTGGGTGGCATTCTAAATATGAATAATAATAATAATAAAATAGTTCATAGATTCGTCCTTAAAAAAATACGGAATTGTCCTAAATTAGATAACGGAAAAGTCCTAAAATAGATAAAAGGATTACTTTTAAAAAAAAAATGGAAACTTCCTAGAACACAAAACGGAATTGTTCTAACACAGATAATGGAATCGTCCTAAAAGTTATAATTAAAATCATCCTAAAATAGATTATTTAATTGTTCTAAAATAGATAATGGAATCTTCCCAAAAATAAAGTTGTAGTATTCAATGGATTATTAATGTTAGATAATCACTCAAATTATACATTGTCATGCAATAGAATTTTGAACAATATTGAATTTATTGACAGTCGACAAAAGTTACTCTCAAATTGAATAAACTCACCATAGCATACGTAATTGTATGAAAACTGTCCATCTTCACACTGTCGGACACAAAAGCCATTGAGAAGGACAAGGTTGGATCGGCATGAGACACAATCATTGATTTCGCTCCCGAGCAGGTCTCGCATGTTGGATTGCATGCTGAAAAATTACAAATTAAAATCAAATTAATTCCATCATCTTCTGAATTAGAAGCAAAAGATTCAAGATCAAATTACTTTTGAAGTTTAGTTTAGTTTGTTTGATGAGGGCTTAAACAGCACCACAACAACGAGGGTCAAATTGTGCCTGAGAGGTCAGATCATTCTAGAGGTAGGAAGAAAAGAAAACAGGGGGAGAATGAGAGAAATACAAGAACTAAAGTCAGAAAGCTGGGATCGAGAGAGGAGGTGCATGGGTGAAAATAAAAAAACCTTTTGAAAGGATTAGTTCAGAGATCAAGCAAGTTCATTTGATATGAAACAAAATGTTGAAGAAAGTTCTCAACAATCTTATTCTGTTATGGAGATATTAAAGTTTAATGTTTGGCATCATTTGTATAGAAATACCAAATTCAGAAGAGTTATGATGTCACATATAAGTATATATGTATCTGCTTGACCACTGAACAAATCCTTGAGGTAGATAGGTGGGTATTTAGTTAGGTATTTAACATTCCATTGCCGATGACGAGTGAACACACAATTACAATGACGGGGTCGTCGCCTGCGTATTCGGTTATGATAGTAACAATGCTATCACGAAACGCTTAATATAACCCGGACGAGAACACAGGTACGACGTACGGACAGACATAACATCGACAACCAAGTCGATGTCCACAGCCTTTGATAACCAGTTGTGGTGCACTGGCATGTCTACCCAACCCAGGCTTGGACCCAGGGCTCGTGTTCTGTAGACATGTATGATAACCGCTACACCACAGTTGGTAGACACATTCCATTCTTAACAGCTAAACTTATATAGAGATGTCCATGCTTGTTTAATAAACCAGTTGTGAAGCACTGGTGAATTGCCAAGCTGATGCTGTGACCACGGGATTACAGAGGTGGGGACAACATAGCATTTGAATCTATCTATACATAGGTTGATTATGTACATAAGAATATTGAGAGGACTGTCATGTGATATGATCACCTGACAACAACCGCACACATAATGCGCAGGCAAAAGGAACATTTTGAAAAAGTTTTGGTCACATGACTGATTTCGCAAGTAAACATTTATGACATTATCACTTGTGCGTGTGTGCATCTCTTTAAAACATTTTACTCCTTAACCATATCAAATTATATTTACTTACCTAAGCATGTGCCGGCCCAACTGGGGTAAAATCCTGTTTGACATTTCTTGAATACACGACCCGTGAATTGTTCCTCTGAAAGGGGGACGTCCTTGAACGATTTTATTGCTAGCCTGGCATGAGGTGCAGTGTGACTGGTAGGCACCAATACAAGTACGACAAGAGGAATGGCAGACTGAAAGAAACAATAATAATATATCAAATACAGTGCAAAATAAATAGGCAAGAAAGTTAAGAAAGTGAACCTTTCTTAAAGGCATGTGGACAGGTTGAGGCAACAATAAAATTGCATTGAAATCCATCAAGAATATTGAAAATAAACTCCCATCAAAATTGGTTAAAAATTGATCATTTAAAGGAATATTCCCGTGAATTTTTATTGTCATATATATGATGGAGGACTATTAGAGAAACAATTTGGTGTTAAAATCATGTAAATATCTTATTCCGTTCAGAGTCATTGAATTTTAAAGATTGCACTTGATGGAAAGTGACCTTGCATTGTAAAGTGTGATGTCATAAAGGCAGATTTAAGACAATATCAACAGAACAAAAATATGTTTTTCTTTTACTTGTCAAGTGCATGGTTGATGCGGAGATGGGCCAAGCACGTTCTTATAATTTATGCGGAGATGGGCAAAAACGTTCTTATAATTTATGCGGAGATGGGCAAAGCACGTTCTTATAATGTTTATGTTATACCACATCCATCTCAATAAATAATTAAAAAATGCTTCCAGTAATTTAGGAGGCAATCAATTTTCAAAGAAATACACAAAAATTGTCTTTGAGTCGTCTTTATGACATCACATTGTACACTGTGAGATTACTTTTCAGCACACTCACGCAATCTCTGAAATTCAATAACTCCTAAACTGAAAAAGATATCGACATGGTTTTAACACCAATTTGTTTCTTTTATAGTCCTCTATTATCATATATATGAAAATGAAAATTCACAGAAATATTCCTTTAACAGATTTTCAAAATTTGTGATGTAAATAAAAAAATAAAAAAAGATAAATCAAACATTTTAAGTGACTATTCACAACATTTTAAGAACAAATATTTTATGACATTCTTCATAATAAATCTTTAAATAATGAATATTTACAAATAATAGTCTGAATATTCATATATTTAAACTATGTATATACATATTGATACTTTCAACAAAACATACCTTGACATACTCCTCTGTTGTTGAAGTATCCCATGGTGCAGTTGTACAGACACTGATCATCCTGCAGAACGAATGGGGACTGACACTCGGTGCATTGTGTAATACCTGGTCCAATGCATACCTCACAGCTTGGGTGACAGGCTGTATGTAAGTTAAGAAGAACAACAATGGCAATAAGAATTATTTTTGTAGTCAGACATTTTTAATGGAGGAGTACAAGAGGAATTCAATTTCCCACAGTGGGAATCTGAGAAATTTGTAGGAGCAACAGACACATATGTGTATGGGGAGGGATGGTGATAATTAGAAGGGGGTGGGGAGGGGGTCGTGTACTCATCCATGGATGCCCTTGGAAACATCGCGGAGGCAAATGAAAAGTTTAGCAGTTCCAATATTCCAGGCTCCCAAACGTATATTTTGACTTGCGGCAAAACCAACCTCAACTTGAACCAATTCCTATTAAACTCTTAAAATAGGGTTCTTTCCTCTTAAAATAGGGTTCTTTCCTCTTGAAATAGGGTTCTTTTCTCTTGAAATAGGGTTCTTCCTCTTGAAATAGGGTGCTTTTCTCTTGAAATAGGATTCTTTCCTCTTGATATAGGGTTCTTTCCTCTTAAAATAGGGTTCTTTCCTCTTAAAATAGGGTTCTTTCCTCTTAAAATAGGGTTCTTTCCTCTTGAAATAGGGTTCTTTCCTCTTAAAATAGGTTTCTTTCCTCTTAAAATCAAGTTCTTTTCTCCTAAAATAGGGTTCTTTCCTCTTGAAATAGGGTTCTTACCTCTTAAAATCAGGTTCTTTCCTCCTAAAATAAGGTTCTT
Organism: Chiridota heheva; assembly: GCA_020152595.1. NCBI lineage: Eukaryota > Metazoa > Echinodermata > Holothuroidea > Apodida > Chiridotidae > Chiridota > Chiridota heheva. The sequence continues at coordinate 193,645 of JAIGNY010002405.1, read as the reverse complement.
TCCTCTTGAAATAGGGTTCTTTCCTCTTAAAATAGGGTTCTTTCCTTTTAAAATCAAGTTCTTTCCTCCTAAAATAGGGTTCTTTCCTCTTAAAATCAAGTTCTTTCCCCCTAAAATAGGGTTCTTTCCTCTTAAAATCAAGTTCTTTCCTCCTAAAAAAGGTTTTTTCCTCTTAAATATTCTAAATAAGAATAATTCCTTCCATTACTAACATATAACTCATTCATCACTTCATTTCCTTCAATATTCTCAGAATTTGCCTTTATTTCAGACATCAAAAATAATGTTTACCTTCACAGTGGTCTTCTGACGCTTGGTAATAGCGCGCGGAACAGACAGTAACACATCGTCCATCTTCGAGGAGTTCACCGTAGGGACAACTGATGCATGATGGGTTGTCAGGATAACACGTCGAACAGGATGGGTCACATGCTACATGATAAAAATAAGAACTGCAATCATACATGAAAAATATGAATAAATACGCAAATTAAAAAGTTCTCTATGAAAATAAATCATTAAATCCTTTAATTAATCATGCATGCAACCAGCAAAAATTTGTTGTTGAAATTGACTAATAAATGTTAATCAGAAAATAATTTTTCATACAATTTGCAAAAGAAAAGCATTGCTTGAGAAGGATATAACGCTGTTTCGACGTAAATATTGCTACAAGTTACCTACCCATACAATGTATATCCCTGAGATAGTAGCTATGCCCGCACTCATCGACGCAGTGATTGTCTCTGATCACATTCGTGGAGTTGACACAAGAAAGACAGTCAGATGGCCTGGGTCCCGCACAGAACAGACATTTATCATTGCATTCTGGGTAAAAAATGACATAAGTCATAATACAAAAATTTGCAAGAAAATGTATTTCACTGGTACTTAAGAAACTGATGGTGATAATATATAAGGATATGGTTGACAGAGAACTGTTCTTTGGAGTTCTGGGAAAATTGATAATTTTAGAGGGAAATAAAAACATTCAGGCAGACTATAGTCAAAATTCCCACCCCCTCCCCCCTCCCCACTCTCCACCTTTCTTTCAGTAAACCACAAATTTTCAGGGCTCTTTAACTCTCAATTAACAGTTCTCCCGCTACTTAGGGCAGCCTTGCTCCAAGGGCCCCTCTCTTTATTTTAGCATACCTGGGCCCTCTTTAGCTATTTGATGGTACCAAAGATCATGGCCCTCTAAGCATTCCAGTGGGACTCTTGAGCTAGGGCTTTCGTATAGCACAAGTTTTACAAACTACACAAATACCAGGGACATGAAAACTACTCATTATTTCTTGTTTGTAAGAACTGCAAGATTATTCAACGGTTGAGATGGGTGAGAGCCATGGAGTAATTGACACATGTCAAAACATGAACATTCATTTATTGAAAAAGAAATGAATAAATTCTTAAGCTTACCTAAACATCTGGAGTCTGACACGTAAAAACCTGGACCACATTCTTCAACACACTGTCCCCACTTATGCAGCAAACCAGGCTGACAGGAGAGACAGTGATACTCAGTACCAGCTGAGCACAAAGCACAAGATTCATGGCAAGCTGTGGACATGAATATTCATAAGTTAATTAGCATAATTTATGCACTCTATCAACACCCTGATACAAATTGTACAGTAAACTAGGCTGACAGGAGAGACAGTGATATGCAGTACCAGCTGAGCACAAAGCACAAGATTCATAGCAACCTGTGGACATGAATATTCATCAGTTTAATTAATATAATTTTTGCATTGTATCAACACACTGACCCCACTTGTCTGACAGGAGACAAGGTTACAGTACCAGCTGAGCACAAATAACATTATTCCTGGCAAGTTAATATTCATAAGTTTAATTCATACATCAACATAATCTATGAATTAATTTTTTTTAATCTGATTAATTTATGAAATTACCTAATTTATGCATTAATTTTTTCCTCAACTATGAAGTCTCTCATACTCCCTCCTGAAAGTGGGGGAAAAGTTCCCCCTCCTGAATATTCATCAACATCAATTATGTTAATTTATTCATTAAATAAATTTATAAACTAAGGTAAAAAGTCACAAATAAATTTGATGAAAAAGTGGGGGAAAAGTTCCCCACCCTGAATATTCATCAACATCAATTATGTTAATCTATTCATTAAATAAATTTATAAACTAAGGTAAAAAGTCACAAATAAATGTTATAAGGTGTACCAAACTTTTTTTAAGATAAGCACCAAGTTATACTTACAAAGGCAGTGTACATCTGAGGCTTGGTAATAGCCCGCAGAGCAGGACGTTATGCAGCGGGCATCCTGTAAAAGCCGATTTTGTCTGCAAGATGTGCAGCCCAAAGTATCACAGGAAAGACATTCTGGGGGACATTGAACTGGTGAGAGAGAAAAATGTGTTGTATAATAAATAAAGAGCAATATTGTTGTAAACCTGCATCAAACAGTGTCCATGTCCGACGCTGTTTTTGGTTTAAAAAATATCCATCCATGCCCCAGTCACCCTGAATAAATGGAGATATGCATCCAACGCTTGACATTGACACAGAGCCACACACAATGGAGCACCTAATGTTGGAGAAAACATGCACTGCTGCTGAACTTGCAGATTATAATGACAATGCACAGCAATGTGTTCAGCTATGGTTGAACAAAATGCACAGTAATGTGTTCAGCTATGGTTGAACACAATGCACAGCACTGTGTTCAGCTATGGTTGAACACATTGCACAGCACTGTGTTCAGCTATGGTTGCACACAATGCACAGCAATGTGTTCAGCTATGGTTGCACACAATGCACAGCAATGTGTTCAGCTATGCTTTAACACAATGCACAGTAATGTGTTCAGCTATGGTTGAACACAATGCACAGGAATGTGTTCAGCTATGGTTAAACACAATGCACAGCAATGTGTTCAGCTATGGTTGAACACAATGCACAGCAATGTGTTCAGCTATGGTTGAACACAATGCACAGCAATCTGTTCAGCTATGGTTGAACACAATGCACAGCAATGTGTTCAATGTGTTCAGTTCAGCAATGTGTTCAGCTATGGTTGAACACAATGCACAGCAATGTGTTCAGCTATGGTTGAACACAATGCACAGCAATCTGTTCAGCTATGGTTGAACACAATGCACAGCAGTGTGGTTGAACACAATGCACAGCGATGTGTTCAGCTATGGTTGAACCAAATATAGCTGTTGTGATGTGGACTTGATAAGAAGACCTATACATATTTTAAACAAAACAGATAGAAAACAGGCTGACACTATTTTTCTTGTTGTAAAAAATGTACCTGAACTTTTTCTTAAATTTGTCATTATCATTAATTATTATTAAATATTCCAGTACAAATTTAAAACATTTGTAAAAAAAAAAGTACATGCATATACATAATAAAACACATAGCAGAAAATAAAAGAATATGAATAAATAAATAAGGAAAAAATTAAAGATAAAAGGTTCAAAACAGTAATTCTAACTCTCCTGTCTGTAAGTAAATTGCTGCACGGTAAATGAATGAATTTTTGTAAATGTTTATTCTGTATTTTGGCAATATGTTAGGGTTAGTAAGGACACTAAGATTACTACTAGATACAGATTAAATTCACAACTAAACAGTTCCATTAGTTTACTCACAAGTGACATTATTAAAGTAAGTATTCCAACAGAAAAAAATAATTTCACACCAAAACTGTATAACACAATAATAACATATCAGAAATAACAACGAAAGTAGCAGACACTTTTAACAGCGGCAGCTCAGAAACAAGCGCCCTCGATATAATTAGTGGTTGATCAAATTTTATTGTTCCAATTTCAATCATATGATCATTTGTTACCAATGTTATTCCTTTAGGCTTTATGTCGGCATCATGTGGTCAAGTAAAATAACAAGTTCTTAAAATTGTGAGTCATCACACAAATAGTCTCACTTTGTGTGAGGAAATACGCAGATGGAAAAAATAATACAAAAATGTTCTCAAAAGTTTCATTGAAATAGATTGATTGATTGGTGAGGTTCAATGACACCACAACAGCAATGGTCAAAACATGCCAGAGAGGTTAGATTATGTCAAGAGGTGAAAAGAGGTTGAAAAAGTCATGCCAGAGAGGTTAGATTATGTCAAGAGGTGAAAAGAGGTAGGAAAAGTCATGCCAGAGAGGTTAGATTATGTCAAGAGGTGAAAAGAGGGTGGAAATGTCATGTCAGAGAGGTTAGATTATGTCAAGAGGTGAAAAGAGGTTGGAAAAGTCATGCCAGAGAGGTTAGATTACGTCAAGAGGTGAAAAGAGGTTGGAAAAGTCATGCCAGAGAGATAAGATTATGTCAAGAGGTGAAAAGAGGTTGGAAAAGTCATGCCAGAGAGGTTAGATTATGTCAAGAGGTGAAAAGAGGTTGGAAAAGTCATGCCAGAGAGATTAGCTTATGTAAAGAGGTGAAAAGAGGTTGGAAAAGTCATGCCAGAGAGGTTAGATTATGTCAAGAGGTAAAAAGAGGTTGGAAAAGTCATGCCAGAGAGATTAGATTATGTCAAGAGTTGAAAAGAGGTTGGAAAAGTCATGACTGAGAGGTTAGATAAACCAAGGAGAAGAAAAGAATAAGGGTAAGATAGTATAAATAAATCGAAAGAATCTTGGGTATACCTGTGACACACTCTGGACAGCACCTTCCCTCATCCATAATAGGAACGGTACCCACAGGACATGGTGGACAATCAGTGGTGTAGCAGTTGACGTGCCCTAGATCACACGAACAGATGCGGCAGTTCTCCACTGCCCAGGATTCCCCATCCTAGAGAATCAACCAAGATATAAAATGACCATGATGAAAATGAAGATTAGGGCACCAACCTTCCATACAGTAAATTTACTACACAAGTCATTTCTAAATAGATAAGACATAACTTTTAACTTGAATATCTCCTTCATGGAATAAGATATGGAAGTAGTTTCTTTAGCATTTTGTTTATTTATTTCATATAAACTTGACCACTGAACTAATCTTTGAAAGATCAATAATAGATTAGAGACAATATTAAATTGGTTAAAGTGATTGAAAATTCTTTTAAAGGATGAAAACATTTAGATCAAACTCGGTTAAAAGTTACTAATTTACATCTCTTGTTCGACTTCAGTCCCCTCCCCTTCTCCAACAGTCCATTTATTAAGTCAAGCATGTTCACTTTATCAGATCATCCAACCCGCTTTTTCTTCTATTAAGTCAAGCATGACCAGTGTGAATCTTTATCCGCTGATCATCCAACCATCTTCTTTCAATGCATTCTACCACTCCCAAATTATGCTAATAATAAATACTGCTTAAGTAACACAAATAAAAAGGTTAAAACACTTACACTGTATGTTAAAGATTCAAAATGACATAGCCCTGTTGGACCTTGACACTCAGGACAGCAACGCCCCTCTCGTTGGATTAGAGTTTCACCCTGTGAAAATACAGAATACACTGGTAATGAGCAACAATAATCAACTATTGGAGAAGCAATATAAAGATCAAATAACCAACACTAACAAATCAAGTTTTTGTAACAGTTAATGAAAAGCATGTAACATAAATGTATCTTGAAATGTAATGCATTTAAGTGATGAATAGGTAGCAGAGCGCATGGCTAAGATGCTGAAGATCCCAGGTTCAAGCCTTGGTCAGGTCTAACACAATTTTTCCACAGCTATGCAGACAGATAAGCCAAACATCAAAGCGGAAGCATTTCGTCTGCAGCTCCTACACCTCATTCAGCTGTTGAGAAAAGTGACAATGCTTGAATGGCACACACCGTCCTTCTGAAGGGACGTTAGGCTGTCAGTCCCGACGGCAGGAGAGTCGCCTCCTGCCTGAACACTATTCGAGAAGAGAAGCGTGAAACACAGTGTTCATTCACTTTCCCTTTCAAGTACTAAGTTCATGTGCGCCCATAGGCAGCCAGAGATTTAGTCTGTTAGTTGTAGAGTGCATTTAAATAGTTATTTAAACTAGAAAATGCGCCATATAAATTCCATACATGATATCATGTCTGGAGCCAAATTTTGGTCAGTCACCATATTGGTGGGGGGGTCACCTTTATCGTCAGGGCCAACTTGAATACAGATCTTTGTATGGTGGACAAACAATAATAATTTT